>OX459029.1:66885874-67258374 GCA_949775025.1 Tricholauxania praeusta | reverse complement strand
GTAGAACGAAATTTGCAACAGGATGGCAAAATAGTACTTAGATACATGTATTATATTATATATTATATAAAAATAAACATACAACGATTACAATAACAATTTTTCGCTTTTAATAGTCAGAAGAAGCTGAGAAATCCGCATAGTGCACAGTGGACGAAATGGCCAATCTGGCGTCATTTAATCGCAAATTTGAATATGCAAATATGTTAATTTTTTTATCGATTACATGGTCTGGCAACAGCTTGCACCCATGAGAAATTCCAATATATTCTGAAAATAGAATTTAAAAAAAAATAAACACGTCTCGTCGTTTTTCTCCAGCGTGTCAGAATTTCTTTTAATCGAATTTTACATATAAGGTATGCGAATTTTTGAGATTTTTTTGATCCCGGAATTTTAAAAATTGAAAATGTGATCCCGGGATCCTGGGACAGTCCCGGGACTTAAAAATTCGAAAATTATACCTATACGACGTAAAAAATAAAAATAATTTGACTATTTATAATGTGCCAATATTATTTATTTAAAACAATGCATAAATAGAAAAACTAAAAACTACCAGTTAAAAAAAATAGCAAATTAACATTTCAAAATATTAGTTTTTGCTATGTATCACAAATTTTTTTGAATACATTCATTATTACACGCTAAAGTAATTAATTCTTTCTTTTATAAGGAAATATTTTATAAGATTAAATTGCATATAAAAACTTCTTATTCTTTTTTAAAATATTATCCTCCAAACGTGACCAGATGAGAAGCACCTTTCTGTTCCAACACTTGGTGGCTGAATTGTTGCTAGGAAGTCAAAATCTTTTTGTAAATAGAGGCCCCTGTCCCCACCATTACAAAATATATCTATATTAGACCGGGTCGAAATATAGATTTATCTAGACACCAACTCAAAAGTTAGAAGTACACTTAAAAACGATATCTGCGTCATTTTTTTTTTCGTTCCGAGAAAAACCAATGGAGCACTTTTGATTCTCATGAATGTCCTTTTTGGCTAAAAAACGTGTTTTTTGCTCGTAACTTTTATTCCTTCACAGAATGGATTCCCGACTTTACTCGAAAAATAAAGATTGCGCTCTTGCAAAAAATTTCACGTTCATACATGTATCTTTTATAAGTATAAAAATCAATTGATGTGCATTAGTCTGGCAAAGGCTCGAGAATCGCTGGACCAATTTAAATAATTGTTTTTTTGTTGCGTTCGTAATTTTTCAGGCAAGGCTTATAGCAAATCAAAGTTTGAAAAAATTAAAAAAAAAATCGGCAAATTGCAAGAACTGAAATAGTGTTTTGTATGGGAAGTTTGTATGGAGAAAGCACATCACAACTTGCGGTTGAATTATTTTGAACCGCTTATTCGATTTTCCATTAAGTCCATTAAGTTTTGGGGTACGTATTATTTCAAAATTCCGTTGGGACTGGGGTTGGTACTAACTCTGGGGCTGGGATCTTAACTTGGACTTGAGACTGTTTCGTAGGGGAAATTAGTATTCAGAATGCAATATTTTCCAGTAAGTAAATTAATTTTAGGTGGGACAACGTGTACCGGTCCAAAGGTATAAGTATGTGACTAAATATAAAGACAGGGAGGGCAGAACAACGTTATGAAATATAAGAGAGTGTATTGACTTTTATAAATGAAGGCTTTTTAGAAAGGTTATTAAAAAGCATATTTTATAAATGAAAAACACTACCGTATGTTTTTTTTTTTTTTTGTTGAACACTTTACAAAATTAATCAATAGTTCCAAAGAATTAATGCAAAAAAAAATTACTTACTATAAAAAAAAAAAACATAAACATTGATTTAAAAAATGGTGGAAGTTATAGAGGTTATAAAATTTTTCAACAAAGTGGGTATGATTTTTGGGCAACTATCGATCGAAGAGTTCAAATCCGTGATTAGTTTTTCTTCTTCTTCTTTTTTTCATACAAAAAAAAAAAACTAAAATTGACCGGAAAAAAATTAAAAAATTCCGATTTTGTACTTTAAAGTCGCAGAATCACCCCATGTTTAAGTAATTTTCCATGTGAGCTGTTAAAGCCTATTGCTGCAGCCTTTTGGTGCGTTTTTGTGAAGGTAAGAATATTAATTTTAGCAAATCATCAAGTGATGTGACATAAAATCTAAAAAAGGCTTTTTAATTGAAAGATTCGTAACAGATTACTAAAAACTTGTTATTGGCCTGTAATTCAGTATTTTAGCTTAGAAGCTGTGTAGCAATTAACGCATGAGATTGTGTGGTTCAAGTGCTGTACTGTATTGCTTGCTGGAGCCGATCTAGCGAGATTCACTTGGATCGGTTTCAATTTTTATTTCTCTTAATTAATTAGATCAGAGATGCGCACAAAAATTTCTTTGATAGCTGGTTACAACATTAATATGGGTAAACTCAAACATATTTTGCGTTAAAAACATTAATGAAAATTTTTAAATATTGCTTGCAAACAAAAGGAAACTAAAACAAAAATCAAGGGAGCAAATGACTTCATAACAAAATCACAATAACAATAAAGTGCGTTGAAGACAGCGATGATATTTTACATTTGCGTCGTGAAAAATCACCGTCAGTACCTTCGACA
This sequence comes from Tricholauxania praeusta, assembly GCA_949775025.1. NCBI lineage: Eukaryota > Metazoa > Arthropoda > Insecta > Diptera > Lauxaniidae > Tricholauxania > Tricholauxania praeusta. The sequence continues at coordinate 67,255,780 of OX459029.1, read as the reverse complement.
AGTTTTTAGTACATTTGGCTCATTTTTAGTTCATTTGGTGTATTATATATATTTATGTACGTCTGTGGTACAAATTTACCTTAGAGACTAAGCATATATTAATTAATACAAGTATATAGAATAGTGTTTCACCGAGGCTACGAGGCAGCCTCGTTTTTGACTACGAGAACGAGGCGAGACCGAGGCGAGACCGAGGCGAGAACGAGGCGAGATGGAAAAATAAATTTTCCTCGCTTGACCGAGGCGAGGCGAGATCACACGGCACCTCGCCTCGTACTCGCCTCGGCCTCGCCTCGTCCTAGCCTCGTTTTCGAAACCAAGAGCGAGGCGCGTTTTGACGAAATCTGAACTCGTAAGAATCATATGCAGATTCAAAATATGAATGTAATTTTTATAATAAAATCTATATTTAACTAATATTTTAGTATTTTATTTTGAGTAAACTACTTTGTTTTATTTGTAATCCGCATGTGCTTCTTACGAGTTCAGATTTGGTCCAAGCGCTAATGCGCAGAAGTGCTTGGATCGCATCAGCTTCTATGCGACTTCGCCTCGATTGATCAGTTAGGGAAGCATGTAAGGCTATGTAAGGCTATAAGCAAAACTGCATGATTGACAACACTGCATTGAAATTGATTTATTCTAATAGTCTTTCTAAGAACCGGTAAGGTGATGCGAAACGCACAGGGTAATGCTAGTATATAAATAAAGATCAATATATGTATGTTCGTTGCTAATGGACTCCTAAACCGTTCAACCGACCGACGAAAGATTTGACATACATATATGTTTCTTATGATTTGGGATGCTCCGCAATATAGTTTACGATAAATGGGTGATGCCACCCCCACATAAGAGAAAAACAGAATTCATCATATATTATCAACAACTTGATGCAGATTAATAAGACTTGTTATATTTATAAAAGGTAGAGGCATAACTAAGATTCAATTAATAAAATGGGCGGTACCATGCCTTCAATATAAGAAAAAAATTAACTTTATCATATCTCAATATCTATTTGACGTAGATAAATAAGATTTGGTACATATTTTGCTTATAGTTTGTAAAAGGTTCATAGCTTAGTTTGGCTTGGAAAAATAGGCAATGCGTCTCCTTCCCATATAAGAAAAGAATTAAATTCATCATATCTCATCCAATTCACCAAAAATAAAAACAGATATTTTATTTTATTTCTTGAGGCTTGATCAGCCTATCAGCCCTGATACATATAGAATTTTTTATTTATTTTAATAAAAACCTCGCTTTTTTACCGAGGTGCCTCGGCCGAGAACGATGCGAAGCGAGGCGAGGCGAGACTTAAATTTATAAAACGAGGCGAGACCGAGATCAACTAGAACCTCGCCTCGGCCTCGGTGAAACACTAATATAGAATCAAAATAAAAATATATACATAGAAGTTTGGTTAAGTGCTATTCAATAACAAAATTATAGACTTCTTAAAATAATCTTTTGGCATGCAAAAATCAACTTTGCTGTTATTATAAATCTAATTTATGGCTATGAGAACTCTAGTCAACGGCTCATTAATAGCATAGTTTGTTCTATGAAAATTTATGAAAAAGTAATCCGAATTTCGGAGAGATCTTGACGGAATATTAAAAGATAATAGTTCAAGAAGCTGATCGCAAATGATAATCCCATTAATAAGATCATATTTGATCATAATACTATGAAGTAATCTCCTATTTTCAAGAGTGGAGATATTAACAAGCATACAACGCGATTTGTATGACGGCACAGGTTCAACAAAGTTTAACGAACGCAAAGCAAATTTGAGGAATCTTTTTTGCACCGATTCTAAGCGAGTTATGTGAATGGAATAAAAAGGATTCCATATGAAAGATGCATATTCTAAATTTGATCTAACAAATGAAGTGTATAACCGAATCAAAGTGTAAGGATCCAAAAAATTAGTACTGTTTCGTTTAACAAAAGCTGAAAGGAAGTAAGCCTTGGGGACAATGCGATTCAGGTGCCTATTAAATTTTAGTTCAGAATCAAAAATTACACCCAGATCACGAACTGTATATGAGGGCCATTTAATCGCCCCCCAAGTGCTTTCGCCAGAGGCGACCACCTTTCTTCGCCACCTGAAGTGGGTAGAGCTCGAAACCAAAAACAGCGTCTCATTTTTGTTCTTAACAACAAATCCATAATGTATAGAAAAAATTATTTTTTGTCGACCTTAGTGCACTTTTAAAAATTTGTTCTAATTGGTTCACCCTTAATGTAAAATATGTTCTTTGCTATTCTTGATGAAAGCTGAATTTCAATAACAATTCCATCGCACCCTGTAAGACTATCCTAACAGAGTATTGCTATAGTACAGGGGTCGACAAAATTAAAAGTGAGAGTGTGTTGGTGAGAGAAGAGAGGCTGCACCGGAAGAAACTTTTCGCAGAAATCGTTTGCAAAATTAATGTTGCGACCAGTGTTACCATATTAGCAGTTCTAACTGCAAATTCAAGTTTCCAAATCGCAGTTTTTTTTTATAGAATTATGACCAAAAAGGCTTGCATGAAAATACCATGAGTATGGACATGTGTCTTCAGGTTTTAAAAGAAACCTTGCTGCAGAGTGCCGAAAATCTGGGCATACAGACAAATTTACAGTCTTAGCAATATAAAACCAAAACATAGAGCGGGCATTGTTTAACCCTGGTAAATATGTAAGTGCTCGCTTTTAATGGCACTGCCAGCATAGTCGCCAGATCTAAGTGTGATTGTAAATTTATTGAAAAAAAAATTTCCGAAAATAACGGGTGTTTTTTTTAGAGGTTTGTTTTTCGAATAGAGATAAAACTGGCATTTTATGATCAAATCTGACAACTCTAATGTCATTTATGTTCAGTTTGGTTTGCCATTTCATCATGAACAGGTTGACAAAAGAACAACGCTTGCAAATCGTGCAAATTTATTTCGAAAATAATGGTTCAGTTCGCGAAGTTTACCGCAAGCTCCGTCCATTTTATGGTCGACATAATCGTCCATCAGAGCAATTAATTCGGTTAACCATGGGTCGTTTTCGCACTACGTTTACTCTATGTGATAATACGCATCCGCAGAGACGTCGAACAGTGCGCACCGAAGAAACAATTGCCGCTGTAGAGCAAAATGTTGAAGAGGACCCGAATGAATCGATTCGCCACCGTGCACAGCAATTAGAGCTTTGTCCATCAACTTTATGGAAGATTTTGCGCAAAGATCTTGGCTTGTGACCTTACAAGATCCAGCTTGTGCAAGAATTAAAGCCGCGAGACCATGCAATGCGTCGTGATTTTGGTGTATGGGCCGAAAATGAGATTGATCTCGATGCTGATTTTCATCGCAAAATTTTGTTCAGTGATGAGGCTCATTTTTGGTTGAATGGCTACGTCAACAAGCAAAATTGCCGCATTTGGAGTGAAGAGAATCCACATGAGACCCTTGAGACGCCATTACATCCACAAAAACTGACTGTTTGGTGTGCTCTATGGGCTGGTGGAGTCATTGGGCCCTACTTCTTCCGAAATAATGCTGGAGAGTCAGTTACCGTTAATGGAGACCGGTATAGAGCCATGATAACCGACTATTTTGTTCCCGAATTGGATGGCATGAATGTGGATGAGTTATGGTTCCAACAAAACGGCGCTACATGCCACACAGCGCACGTCACAATCAATTTATTGAAGGAAACATTCGATGAGCGCATAATTTTGCGGAATGAACCTGTCAATTGGCCACCAAGATCGTGTGATTTGACACCATTGGATTATTTTCTTTGGGGATATGTGAAGTCGCTCGTCTACGCCAACAAACCAGAAACGTTAGGGGACTTGGAAGCCAACATTCGTGGCGTTATTGCCGACATACGGCCCCATATGGTCGAAAAAGTGGTTCAAAATTGGACCTGTAGAATTGGCTTTATTCGAGCCAGCCGCGGCGGCCACATGCCCGAAATCATATTTAAACATTAATGGCATAAAATTATCCTTCCAATAAAGTCAAATTGATGGACATTAAAACGATTTTCTTGTGTTTTATTTCAATTCGAAGCTCTATACCTCTAAAAAAAAACACCCTGTACAACATTTCAAACAAAAAAGGCCTAAAAGAGGAATTTTAAATTGAATGGCGTAGTATCCCGCCAGATACCACTAAAAAACTATGCTTCGATGCCACTTTAAGCCTTAGTTGATCGAATAGGCTACCACACTAAATATTAAAAATTACAAAATTTTTTGAAGAAGACCTATTTTTGTAGCATAGATAACATAGGTATAGGTCTGCCCCTTACCTATGGTGGAGTACTTTTTGGTTTTATTGGTGCTCAAATGATATCAGAACAAATATTTACTGAATTCACGAGGTGTCATAAAGTCACAGGTTTATTTTGAAAAAAAAAAAAAAAATATAATGAGTATCAGCAAAAAATAATTGTTCGCAATTTTTTCTTTTTTGTCATTTTCTTTTCCCAACACGAATCTCTCATTAAAATAGAAAACCAAATACAACTTTCAAAAAGATTAGGACTTAGATTTGTATTGTCTGATTTTATTTTGATATGGAAAAATAATAACGTTTTTGGAACTGTCATAAAATTTTAAGACATTATGACACATGAAAACACCATGTGAATTGCCTAGTTAAGTATGTGAAATACTTGAAAGCAAACACGCTGAAGATTCTGATTTCGCAAAAAGTGACAATTCGTAAAACAAACATAGCAACAAAATAAGTTCATTAAAATATTGGGTCAAAGTATGATAAAAAAATTTAAATTAACCCTCCGATTAGCGGTGTGCCCTGTCAGACCATTTTGAAATAATTTGTGCCGCAGTTTTCTTTTTGAAAATACATATGTAGGGGAAAGTGGAGTACCTTTGTCACTTAATTTTCAAAGGCCTATATTTCCTCAAACAAATAATAAATTTTAAAAATTGTTGCTGCTTTTGACTATTTGGCATCAAACCTCGATAAAGATTTAAAAAAAAACTACGTCACCGTATTTTTTTACGTTTTTCAAAAAAAGTAATTTTTGTCAAAAGTAACCGGTACGGGGCACTTTTGACTTTTTAAGGGGCACATATGACTTCTTTGCACTTTTTACATTTCATATTCGGTCTTACAAGCAAATGCGTTTTATTCAAAAAATATGGGGCTATATAATTTACTATTAGTTAAATTGGAAACTACTTAGTTAACTTTTTTTTGAAACGATATATTACTCGTACAAAAGAAATAACGAAAAATAGGTATTAATTCGTTCAATTTAATTAAGAAACTTAACATAAATGAGATCAAAACATAAAAGCTATCAGTTAATTTTAAAGCATTTCAACGGTCAGTTCACTTAAATCACACTTTTTGACATATTCAACTAAATTCTCTGTATGGTGATGTATGTATATTCAGATGTAAAATGTACTCCTTTGGCAGAAGTCAAATGTGCCCCAAACGTTCAAGAGGTGTTTTCCTATTTTTTTTTATTATTACTATTTTATTTTCACAAAGCACACTTTAATTGTGTACATATTAATGTAAGTAGTAATGCTAACATATTTTGCCACTCAATTTACAAAAACAACCACATATAATTCACAAAACGCTTACGTACTTGGTACCGAAAATTAGATTAGGGATGGCGAAAACAGAAAAACTCAAAGTCAAAGTTCATAACATTTTTTTAAGTCAAAGTAGGTTGCTTTCTGCATTTAAAGTTTTTGGTGCCTTAGTCGTTTTCATACTGAAATTGGCAAAGACAAATGTGCCCCAGTGTCAAAGGTACCCCATATTCCCCTATGTATGTATATCGGCAAATGGTGTCATGACTTTTTCAAACTCGATGCAACGAATCGACTGCGATGTATTTTAAAATTGTGGGCGATTTTTTTAACATTTACGCATTTTTTCGGAATAAATTCAAGATATTTATTTTGATTTTTTTTTCGTGAAAAACACGATCTTCATAAATGTTTTTTGAAAACGTCAATTATTTCTGGTTCATTACCACAAGCCAGACTTCTACAAACATTGCCACAAGAAATAATTCAGTGGTGTCAAGTCACGCGATCTTGGCGGTCAACTGACTTCATAATTGGAAAAAATTATATCTAAAAATTTTTGTTTATTTGGTAAATTTCCTCAACTTGCGAGCATCGTTGCGTTGTCAACCTTTTCATAATGAAATGGAAAACTTTACGAAACATAAATGCCACCAACGTTTGATGAAGTTTTTTACGTCTCATCCTTTTTGAAAAGTATGACACTCTAAAAAAAACACTTCATACTAAGATATACATAACTAACATGCAAATCGTGAAAAAATAAGCAATTAGAAAAAAAAATTGTTAGAGCAAATTTTTCTCTTTTTAAAGTTGAATGAGTGGCAGAAATGGGAAGATTCTTAGTTAACTTGCATAAATAAATACTTTCAGGCAAAGTCTATTTCCGCCCACAGTGAATGCATGCGGCAGGGGCGGTGGAAACTGTAGTGCCAGTAACAGTGCATTAATCAAATGCAAACGAAAGCACAAAGCAAGTGAAAAGAAAAATCAAAACGGCATAAAAAATTAAGTGCACCTTTTTTTTGCCTATTTTGCTTTTGCTACGAGTAGTGCTTCTGTTTTTATTATTATTTTTTTTTTTTTGTATTTATAAATGTATGTTTATGTAAAAACGCAAAAATAAAACGAATCCTTCAACCGTGCATCCATGCATTGTGTTTGCCCTTTTTGCTTTGTTTTTAAGTTTTTCTGCTGATACAAAAAATAGTGGTAACCAAATAATAAAACAAAAAGAAAAAAAATCAAAAGCAAAATAACAAAAAAGTATGTAGTAGTAGGACTTGCAGAGTGCATTTAAGTACTAAATAAGTAAAACTGAAAAAGTATTTTTTATTTAACACACAATACAGTTAGCTAAAAGTAAAAGAGGATTACATAAACATCTCTACTACGCTAATATTAAATTGGCTCTTTTTTAAAAACACAAAAATCCTTCCAAGTCTCGGTAACTCTTTGGTGTTGCCTATTTTCAGTTTTTAGTTTTTGAAATATCATTTCTTTACATTAATCGTATAACAAAACTAATAAGAGCAGAATATAAATACGCAATACTTTTATGTAAATACATTAGAGCGGTTCAAAATAAAAACTTTTTGATTTTTCCACGATGTGTCAGTGGATTACAGTAGCCTTATATGTCTGGACAAAGCCCATTACTAGGATTACGGTTAATATTGAAAACTGGATTAGCGGAATATTGATTTAAAAAATGGTACAAGTTACAGAGGTTATAAAATTTTCGGGAAACTATCGATCGGGGAATTCAAATTGGTGATTTGTTTTTCTTCTTATTTCTTTCTTATAAAAAAATTGACATTTGACCGAACAAAAGTAAAAAAGTACCGATTTTCCACTTTCTGGTTGCAACACCTCAAATATTATTTTGCCGCCGATCTCATGTTACAACATTTTTAATGTACTGTTATTTGCTTAAAAGATTGCCGAAATCGCATATCATTATCTTATTTCAAAACCAAGATGTCTGCATTTTTCTATATTAACAGACCTGATTTTTTTAAATCGGAGTCGACAAATTTACGTATTAAGATGATTTTAATTTTTTTTTTATTTCAAACAGTTATTATTAATCGAGGAAGTCGAATCCGTTTTTGCAGTAATGGAGCAAACATCTTCTTCACTAGCATCTCGCTTTTCAATATTTCGCAGTTTTCAAGCCGCAGGATCCGAACTCTCTTTCGTTTCCGTTCTTCTTTCTTCTCTAAATACATGTATTTTCTCGCTATACTGCAGCTCATATTGTCTTCCCTCTTCATTATTAGAAATGTTTTGTCCTCTTCATTGCGAATTTTTTTGCATGCATCTTTTATAGCTTCATCAAATATTTCAGCTAAATCTGGCTTAAATTATCTTTCTTGGTACGACAGCTTTCGAGAGAACGTTTTCGATTTTGTTTTTTAAAGAATATATGGAGCCAAAAGCTTACGAAGTGTTCTTTCTATGGCATCGATTTTTTGAGTAAAAATTCTTGTTTTTTCCAAGCCATCCTTAAAGCAGCTGCTATCTCCAGTACACTAATCTTTTCATTTTTTTTTATTTTTCAAGTGAGAAAAATTTAACATTTTAAGTACATCATCCTTTTGCTTAGGAAAATATTTCTATTTCCTTTCCAACAAGCCATGCTCCAGGAGAGGTCCATGTAGACTTAGAAGCACTAGTGGAAGACATTTTCAGTACCGGCTACACCAAATTAAAAAGGATAAAGTCTAATTTAAATTTGTAAAGTGCTTTTTACCTGTAATAACTACAAATATGAAAAGGACCACACATTAAAGTCGAGAATCGTTGCGACCTCTAAATATGGTCCGAATTAGCTCATTTTTTGTATACATGCTTATTTTTGTTAAAAGAACAAGATCAAGCTTGTGGAGATGGAAAAATAACAACAACAAAATTTTCCATATCGCTCAGAACCATACTAATAGTTATGTCCCTGGTCTTTACATAAAATATTTCGCGGTTTTTTTTGATGGATTTTAAATTAATTAGAAAATTTTCAAAAACTTCCAATGAGTTTTTCTTGTTATTTTTTCACAAAAAAATCAGTTTTCACGAACAATTGAACAGCACAAATTAATGACACGACAGCACCTGGTGCGATCACGACCACAAAAGTCTATGTAAGTCGATTTCTATCACTGCCACTATGCCAATAATGATGAAGCAAATCTTTATTTAGCAAACCCCAATATGTACAGCTATGTATAACGATGAAATTTAATTTAATTTTAAAAAACAATTGTTGCTTGAAACTAAAATCGATAAAATAATAAAGAAAGTTTTGAGTTTTTTTTGTAGTATGAAGGTCTAAGTCAATTGCGTCTTACGATTTGGTTTTGAGTTAAATATGTCCTTTTTGTTTGAGTATTCCAGAAAAAAGCAACAAAATTTCTTAAAGAAATTAAAATTTTACAAATTTCATAAAAATTCATTTTAAAACAAAAGTTAGTAAAAATTCATAAATTTATAAAAAATGTTTGGGAACAAATCGTAAATATCGAATTCATCTAAACATTCTATTAAGAATTTGATGATGCAAAGTTAATACGAAGATCACTGCTTCATTTTTGTGTAGGTACTCATGAATTGTGTGCTTCGTAAAAGTGCACGTATATGATCAAAGGTTGTATATTTTAAACTTTTTTCCCAAAAGAGAAGCATTAGACTTGGTTGACATGTGGTTTCAACAAGACGTTGCCACATGCCACACGGCACACGATACCATGGACCTATTGAGAGGCGAGTTTGACGAGTAATTAATCTTAGTTTTTAGAGCAGTTCGTTGGCCGCCAAGATCATGCGATTTGATCCCACTTGACTATTTTTTGTAGGGCTTCGTGAAGTTTCTCGTGTACAGGGACATATAAGCCGCAATTGCAGCCAGGCGCGGATCCAGGAAAAAATGTTGGGGGGGAAATTGGTTATGTTAAATTTATGTCCAAAAAAAGTTTACTATAAATATATACATGTAATAAATATTGTTTTATTGTAATATTCGTACACGTTTACATTATAAACCTTATAGCTTCTTCTTCTTTTTATAATCGAATTATAGCTCTGTTCGCTTCGAACAGGGTTGCCAAGAGGCCATGACGTTGATTGCATATCAAAGCCGGGGGCCTTGTACCATTTTAAAATTTTCGGAAAAAACCGTTATTTGGATGATTTTTGTTCGTTAAAAAAAGGTGATCAATTTTTCTATGCTAACTTTTTAACTTCGCAACACTACTCAAAAAGATTTTCTACAACGAATTTGGATAGCATTTTTTTTAGTAAAATTTTCCGTAGAATCTGAATATCGTGAAAAATGCAGTGTTGAGAGCGCATACTTCACATAAATGCTTGTAAGAACTTTAACTGTCAACAAATCAATTTAAGATTTTTCTTAGTGTAGAGAAGAGTCCTACATTAATTTTAAGGTATAAAATGTGCCAATAGTATTAGTGTTATGGCTATTATGATCGAAATTAAGTAAAAAAATATTTATTGTTTTCGTTTTTTCTTTTTAACAAACTCCAACTTTGATGCTCTCTATCCAGAACTATTTATGTGGGTTACAAAAAGTAATACCTTCTATCTTATAGAGAAATTCATTATAAAAATTTTGAACATAGTACCTACACATGTTTATAAAAAGGTCATAACTACTATAGAGCATTAATGAACATCAACGCAAAAATATTTTTTCTTATTTATCATTCCATATTCAATTTTAAGAGACCCATATTTTTTTATTTTGCTGAAGAGCCACATTTTTCGAAGATATCGTCATTTGAACTTTGTATGTTAAAATACATATACGAAAAAAAATTTGGAGCGGACCCCATAATGGGTTTTCATAATTGTTTTTTTAATTTGCACTAAACGTCACTTTTTCATAAAAACCATAAAATAATAATAAAGAAATTTAAAAAAAAAAATTATAAAAACCCATTATGTATTAAGGAAATACCGACAATTTGAAAAAAAAGTCCTTTTAAAATTTGTTTCGTATTTATAATCTAAATATACAAAGTTTAAATGACGACAGCTTCGAAAAATGTGGCTCTTCAGCAAAATAAGAAAATATGGGTCCTTTAAAATTGAATATAGTAGGTATCATAACACTATTGTTGTAGGACTCTTCTCTGTACTAAAAAAAATTCAAATTCATTTGCTGACAATCATACATAGTTCTTACAGGCATTTATGTGAAGTATGTGCTCTCAACAGTGCATTTTTTGAATTTTGCAATTTATGTGGAAAATTGGGGCCTATCGAAAAAAAATCATTAGGATATTCGGATTCTACGGAAATTTTCACTACATTAAGTATCATCGCCATTCAATGTTGTGTAAGTTTTTGCAAATTTTTAGAGTAATAAATTTTTAACTTTGTATGAAAAAAGTTAACAAACAAAAAAACTACACATATCCGGCGTTACTAGAAACTTCAAAAATTTTCAGTTTGTTTTTCAGTGCTGCATGGTTTTTTAAAACTTTGAAGTTCTTCAGTATATTTTTGAAGCCTTTGGAGGGAGAAATTTTCCCCATTTACCCCCCCCCCCCGGGGGGCAAACCAATGGGGACCTAATTTACGCCTAACGATATATTCTAGTAGGGTACTCACGTTTAGAGTATACATACTTAATTGAAACATCATGTGATTACTAATAATATTTCATAGTAATTTCATAGTAATATGAAAATGCAGTTGGTGAAAAGTTTACTATTACCGCGTATTTTACTAAAAATGCAAAACATAATTCATGAAAATTGTCCTGGTTATCTTTATAAGAGCTTCGCTTTGCACAATCACGATAAGGGCTTAAGTTAATTTTGCCACGGTACAGAAGTTTGGTTTTGGAACGCTCATTCTTTGTCACTGCAATTCGACATTGGAATAGTCTTCCACATGAATTGCAGATAATTAGGTCACCTACACAATTTCGAAAGAAACTATTTGAATTTTTGAATTTCTCTAGTAATTAAGTTTATTTACAATTTTTAAAATTTTTTCTTAAATTAAGCTAATTTGTTTTTTGTCAATTTAATTATTTTTGCATTTCACCGTGTATATTTATAATAGTTGAATTTTCTATTGCTTATTTAAAAGATGTATTATCTTGTAGCATATTGTTAAAACCTATTTTAATAAATGAAATGAAAACTAACCAAATTATTATCGCAAGATTACTGTACCTTCTGATGTAATAAAAGAATCTATGGATTTTATGTCACAGCATAAGTTTGAACGAATCAAAATCTTGAAATACATCCTTTTATATATTTAAGAATTTGCACCAGCTTGTCAATAGTAGGAATTGTATAATTCTTAAATAACACTAGTTTACACTCAAAATGTTCCACTAATCTGAGGTTACTTTTCTTATGTAGATTTTCCTGCTGAGTTCGAAAATGAAAATGAAAATTTTTTGAATGGTACAGTTTTCGAGATATTGTGGTTTTTTCATTTTTTCGACATCTTTTCACTTTGAAACTCATATCTTGAGCTACAAATGCCCAATTTCCTTTTTTTTGATGTCATATTAAAGATAATAAAATGACAAATAAACGTGTGTAATTATATTTCTTATTAAGAAAGTGGTTCAAAAGATATAGATGAAAATATACCAGATTTTAAGAAAAATCAAATTTTACATTTGATTCTGTGGCCACGAAAAAATAGAAATAAAATAAAAAAAAATAATTTTACTTTTTGCACGTAGAGTTGATACTTTTACGCAAATACTAAAACATTTCACAAGAAAATCGACTGTAAAATAACAACGTCAGAAGCAATTGAATGAATGAATCCAAATTCGACATTTTATGAATATATTAATTTTTTCGACAATTTGTTGAGCCTAATCGTTACAAAAAGATTTTTCTCATGTACCTTTGATAAGAGGATATATTTCTTATGTACTTTTTCCTGCTGAATTCGAAAATGAAAATGAAAATTTTTTGAATGGTACAGTTTTCGAGATATTGTGGTTTTTTCATTTTTTCGACCTCTTTTCACTTTGAAACTCATATCTTGAGCTGCAAATGCCCAATTTCATTTTTTTTGATGTCATATTAAAGATAATAAAATAACAAATAAACGTGTGTAATTATATTTCTTATGAAGAAAGTGGTTCAAAAGGTATAGATGAAAATAGACCAGATTTTAAGAAAGATCAAGCTTTACATTTGATTCTGTGGCCACGAAAAAATAGAAATAAAATAAAAAAAAACAATTTTACTTCTTGCACGTAGAGTTGATACTTTTACGCAAATCTTAAAGCATTCCACAAGAAAATCGACTGTAAAATAATAACGTTTGAAGCGATTGAATGAATAAGTCTAAGTCCCACATTTTTTGATCATATAAATTTTTTCGACAATTTGTTGAGTTTAATCGCTGCAATTCTCTATATTGTTTGGTGTTTTCGTATTATTAGAATAAATTTGCTTAGAACCTTCAATAGCCCTGAAAATAAAAATGCACCGGTTACTGTGGACAAGGAACTATGTCCAAAAAACCACATTTATTTGCACACACAAGCACAGGCTAGCACAAACAATCATAATATACGACACAAAGTTATGTATATGTATGTACTTAGTTGTGGCTTTTGTTTTGTCTTCTGTTGCTTTTGGGATCCGTTTCTCTAGTAAGGAACCATACGTAGTCTCCCAACATTGCTTCATCCCAAAACCCTTGATAGCGCCGCTCAATAGTTTTAATTTGTTGGTGAAATCTCTCACCGTGTTCGTCACTTACGTCACCAAGGTTGTGGGAAAAGAAATTTAAATGCGAATGCAATAAATGGATTTTCACAGACATATTTACGCCTGATAAAAATAAATTTAATGGTAAAAAATACACTAGAATATTAATAAGAATGAAATGACATTCCGTACCCATCTTTTTGTAGTTCTCCTGCGAATCGGTAATAATTGCCCCGTAGTCAGGGCTTTTATGGTTCCCAAGAAAACTAGTAACAACCAGCTGAAATGAATTCCAGGCCTCGTTTTTAACCGATGTCAAATATATTGGAAAATCTGTGCTTTTCATCAATTTTCTTATGTCTGGACCATCGAAGACGCCTTCCTTAATTTTAGCTATAGACAGCTTAGGAAAAAGAGTTTTCAAGTAAGTGAAAGCTTGGCCTTCTACGTTGAGGGCCTTCACAAAATTTTTAATAAGGCCAAGTTTTATATGTAACGCTGAAAGAATTATAATTTCTTTCTTGACAAGTGGAACGTATTTGATGTTGTCTTTGTCCACAGTAATGTTCTCCCTTTCTTGTGAAATGTTTTAATTTTTGCGTAAAAGTATCAACTCTACGTGCAAGAAGTAAAATTGTTTTATTTTATTTTATTTCTATTTTTTCGTGGCCACAGAATCAAATGTAAAGTTTGATTTTTCTTAAAATCTGGTATATTTTCATCTATATATTTTGAACTACTTTCTTCATAAGAAATGTAATAACACACGTTTATTTGTCATTTTTTATCTTTAATGTGACACTAAGAAAAAAGAAATTGGGCATTTCTAGCTCAAGATATGAGTTTCAAAGTGAAAAGAGGTCGAAAAAATGAAAAAACCACAATATCTCGAAAACTGTACCATTCAAAAAATTTTCATTTTCATTTTCGAATTCAGCAGGAAAAAGTACATAAGAAATATATCCTCTTATCAAAGGTACATGAGAAAAATCTTTTTGTAACGATTAGGCTCAACAAATTGTCAAAAAATTAATATATTCATAAAATGTCGAATTTGGATTCATTAATTCAATTGCTTCTAACGTTGTTATTTTACAGTCGATTTTCTTGTGAAATGTTTTAATATTTGCGTAAAAGTATCAACTCTACGTGCAAAAAGTAAAATTATTTTTTTTTATTTTATTTCTATTTTTTCGTGGCCACAGAATCAAATGTAAAATTTGATTTTTCTTAAAATCTGGTCTATTTTCATCTATATCTTTTGAACCACTTTCTTAATAAGAAATATAATTACACACATTTATTTGTCATTTTATTATCTTTAATATGACATCAAGAAAAAGGATATTGGGCATTTTTAGCTCAAGATATGAGTTTCAAAGTGAAAAGAGGTCGAAAAAATTAAAAAACCACAATATCTCGAAAACTGTACCATTCAAAAAATTTTCATTTTCATTTTCGAAGTCAGCAGGAAAATCTATATAAGAAAAGTAAACTCAGATCAATGGAACAGAAAAAAAAATCATTTTGTAAACTAGTGTAATTATTACATGCTTTCGAAAAATTTTCCAGTGAGTCAGCTGTATAGGTTATTTAGTGAATTCAAAATGTTTACTTCAAAGTGGAGTTCCAAACTTCTCATTTTAAAATAGGCAATTTATATTTTTTCCTACCTACTGTCTTAAAGATTTGCATATCCTTAAGCTGAATTTTCTTTCAAAATTATTGTATTTATTATTGTAATTTATTTTTGAATATGGCGAAAATGCTGCATCATCCCTAACTTACACTGTAAGCCATTGTGTCATGTCATTCGTATCAAAAACTGATCGACCGAAGCAATTTAACACAATTTTTATGCAGTCAATGAGGCATGAAAATGTTGAATAACACAAGGATGTTTTTATTAGAAACTAAAATATTAAAAAAAAACAACTTTCGACATTAAAGTGTTTTAGCATTGAACGGCAAAAAAAAGTTTTTTCGATCGATTTATGTAATATTCAATAAAAAACAAACATTTGTATATTCGAAATATGTGCATAAGTATATTTATAGTTTCAGGCTCAATAAATTATTTATGAGCTTAAAAGAGATTTCAGTAGACAATAGGCATAATCGAACTGTGTGTGGGTGCAAAAATCAAAACTATAAATATTTTTTTATGTGAAAACGTTCATAAAAAAATATTCAGTTTCTAATAAAATGAAAATAATATTTATACTAATATTTACGGGTTAGAGGTGTGGACTTGCATTTGACTATTATGAGAATGAAAAACTATTCCTCAAACGTTTACCTAAACAGTATTTCAAGTTATGTACGAGTACTACAATATTATAACAAAAAAATATCAAAGCATGCTTAGTACATTAATTTAGTTCCATGTCCATAAATAATACCTTAATACAGTAAAAATTATTGCTCTATTGAATATAATACTAAAAATATCAGATGGCGTTGATAAAACAAGTAGCGAAAAGTTCAAAAAGGAAAATTAGTCAGAAGGACATACGTCGCTTTCATTAAAATAAGAAGAAACAAATTAACAAATTCTTTGGTTGAAACTGAAACCAACTGAAACTTTAACCAAACTTCTAAGGCATAACATGAACATAAGCGAGCGGAGCCGTCGTACCATCATAAACGGGATGGATAACTAATCGTGTGTGCGTGATAATACGCACGATACTGTGTTGAAAAACTTTTTTTTTATCGATACATAAATTACTTTTGATGATGAATGATTTTTAACAAGATTCTTAACTCTATTTGCACATTTCAAGACTGTGATTTTGAAAGGCGCTCCAGTAATTCCTGTCAATTGTCTAAGTTAGATATGGGTATTTCCACAGAATGCGTAAGAAAAGCGTTTTATCTGATATTATCTAAGGAAAGCATTCAAATTTTATTAATTTAAATTAGAATAGTATTTTGCCTTAAAGATGATAGTCAAACCCATCTTTATTAATTGTAAATTTTTAATTTGTTTGTTTATGTTCTAACATAACAGCAGCAGCAAGTGTGTCAAAATGTTTGTTCAAATAGAGTTTCATGTAAATAATTTTAAAAAAAAACAACGCGTGTAAAAAAATAATTTTTTAAATTTCTAGAGCTTTTTGAAGTTGGTCACGTGCGAAAACATAAGTATAATAAATAGGAAGTTTCAAGACATTTAACTTCCATAACACAACATAATCGCTGATTTTTTTTGGCAAATTTATGAAAAGGGGCAATGCAGAATATAATTTTCTTTCACATAATAGGCCGTGCCACGCCCCTAACAGGAAAAAACGTTTCCATGGCTAATAAGCCGATTTTAATGAAACTTAATTTGGAAGTTTGTACCATAAAAAAGGTTAGTAGTGACTCTTAAGCCCTTTAAGTGAGCATGGCACCACCTCTAATGGGAATAAACGCAGCCGCAACTGAGTCACAACACAATTTTTGATCAAATTTGGCATGGGGACAAACTGATTCCTGAGGAGAAAAATTGGTTTTTAATGGGGCGGGCCATTTTTTCAAGTAAAATATTTAATTACGTTTACTACTGTTTCCAGTTTTCTTTGTTTAAAATGATCTCACTAATTAATTCGATAAATATAAATGTTAAATTTGTTTTTCTTATTGCTATATAAGTCTTAAATATCATTTTTTATATAAATACTTAAATTTTAATGAAAAATTGTCCAAGTGAACCGTAATGGAAAAATATGTCACGTTCGCAATGTCTCTTATTGAATGATATTATACGTCGTAAGAAAAAAAATTAACAAGATATTTCAATCCAACGAAATCTAATAAAAATTAATTTTCGCAAAAATGGTATAGCAAAATCATAATCTACAGAAAATTCTAAGAAATTTCCCTGAGAAACCATGGACCTAAAGTTAATCCCTGATCCGCGCAAATCGACCTCAAAATTTGCTTATGACTTTTCCTTAAAACTCAATCTAGTGAATGAATAGTTAACAAAGTAAGCTATATATTTCAAATTTTGACAGTAGATATAATCGCCTAGGATACCTGTATTAGTTTTTGACGTTTCTTTAAAAACCAGTTAACTCCAATGAAAATACACAATATTTTATCACTTGTTGGAGTATATTGGGTTCGATTATCCACCATATTCTGACCCAAAAATTTCACTGCACATTTAAGGAACAGCGATGTGTACAGCTTTTGACTAGTGTTTCACAGCGAGTTACAGCAAAAAATCGAGATGTTGTGATTGCAGTAACTGTGGAGAGTCGCACAAGAACGGTTTGAATGAAGTGTAAAAAAGATTTAAAAAACTAGATTTTATCTTAATTTTAACATAGCAATAAAATACTATGTATTTATACGAATGTATTTCGATTTGAGTCGAGACCAAATTTATGTCTTTCAAATGGTTGTAACTTTGCGAGGAAACATCGCAGATTACCACTAGAAAGCTCATTTTAAAGAAAACGAACGTTACTAAATGATGTTATTATTTATAATAAACTGAAAGTAGTAGTATTAGAAATGGCTGGCAAGGTTGAAACAAAAATTTAAATATTTTTTTTTAGAAAAAAAAAAAATTCTCCTCACCTCAAATGTCTCTAAGTGCGCATTAAACTCATATCATCTCTTTCTTATATTAATACAAGTCCAAAATAAAAAAAGGTGGGGTTTTTCAGAAAATCAGCTTTGTTTTTTCTCATAAAAAGCGCTATAGCTGTGCCAATTTTCAACCATTTTAAATTTTTTTTTAAGATTCTAACGAAGAATAAGAAGTTCTATAAGAATCAAAAAACAATAGTTAACTATTTTTATTTTGGATGGGAAATGCCGCTTTTTTGAAACACTATTCTGCCTAAAATGGGCATAACTTAAAATGGCCATAGCTTCGTAAAATTTTTTTTTTCAATTAAATCGGGGAAATATGGGTTCCCTTATAACCTTTGAAAAACAACATATTTAATCGGCAACTAATTCCGTAACATGAAATAATCCGCGGGCATGGTTTGAGATTTGTCCCATAACATTTTAAAACTAGTCGCATTAAAAGATTTTGGCAGATTTGGCTAACTTCTGCTTTTCTATAGATGGCCATGAAAAACACTTCCGTTTTTCGTCACGTGCGAATTGCTTTTTTATTGCTTTTACCGTGGAACCAGTATTTCGTCTGGCATCAACTTTACCACTAAATATAGTGCAACCAATGGGCCATTCTTTAAAGTAACAGAAGATATTAGTGTTTTACTCTGACTTTTATTCCACTATAAAAGTGTACGACGGTCGCGATCAACATCACGAAAATACCCATATTTGAAAACTATCATTGAATTACCTGAAGTATTGCGAGTTTTACATTACATATAAAGTACATCTAACCATAGTGATATATCTGCCAAAGGACAAATCTTACATGGTATATAGTTAGTACATATTCTGTTAAATAAAATTTAATCAATATGTTTGTTTAAACAGTGTTTCATAACGAAAATAGTCAAAATTAAGTACTTTTTAATGCTAGTAAAATATGCTTTTAAATATAACATGCTCAAAGTCAAACAAAAAAAGATTAAATGAAAATGAATATGAAATTTAATTTAAGTGAAAATCACCAAAAAATAGTTTTGTTTTGAAGTAAGCCATAAATAAACAGCACATTATTGACTACGCAATTTTGTTCAAACACGTTATAGGTCGAATTGGTATCGGCATCAGAAAAGAAAACGGTGAAGTTTTAACACAGCGGCACAAATGTTTGAGGTTGCGTGGGTTACACCTAATCACAGTACAGAAAACCGAAAAGACCATATCTGTGAAAATAGATTGTGAAAAGAAAGCCTTCTTGACGTTATAGTTAGGAGAAACGTCTACATCGACTTTGATCACCACCTCCTAGAGGCTTCTGTTCGACTCAAGATAATATGCATTAAACAGACCTGCGCAACATTCACGAAGTTCGGCTTATATAAAATCAAGGAAATCTATCGTCGTGATAAATTCATCGAAACTCAATCGAATCCAATTGTCAAAACATCAAGTCGTCATTCATAACAGCTAGAAACCCCTGGTTTAGAACAATCGGATCCTGCACCATATCTCCAGGTTCACACCTGTGAGCGAAAGGTTGGCTACGATCCGCGTCAAGGCTCGATTTTTCAACATCAGCTTGATTTGCGCGTACGCCCCGACGGAGGAAAAAGACGATGCTGTCAAAGATGCCTTCTATGCGAGACTCGAGGAAGTATACGACCGCTGCCCGGCCCATGACGTTAAAATTGTACTCGGGGATTTCAACGGAAAGGTCGGAAGAGAAGGTATATTTGGCCCCACTGTCGGTCAGTTCAGCCTTCACGAGACCACCCCAAACAACGGTCTACGGCTGACCGACTTCGCCGCGGCGCGAAACATGGTAGTAAGTAGCACCAGATTTCAACACCTCGATATCCACAAGGCCACCTGGCTGTCCCCTGATCAGAAAACACGCAACCAAATCGATCATGTTGTGATCGACGGAAGGCATGCTTCGAGCGTGCTAGATGTTCGTACGTTCCGGGGAGTCAATATTGACTCCGATCATTATCTTGTTGCAGCCAAGATACGCATGCGGCTGTGCAATGCAAAGGATGTACGCTCTGGTACGCAACGAAAGCTGGACGTCGCTAAGCTGCAATCACATCGGACGGCCGAAGCCTATTCCGCTCGCCTCTCAGATCTGCTCCTTCAACCTGACTCTCTACCCGATGATGCCGGTGGACTTTGGGCGCATATATCCCGCTCCATGCGCTCTGCCGCTGAGGAAGTCATTGGTTTCCGACGCCCACTTCCGCGAAATCAATGGTATGACCAGGAGTGTCGCGAAGCTACTGCAGTGAAAAACGCCGCCTACAAAAGAACCCTGCAGTCAGCAGCAACGCGAGCCGTGCACGAAAACTACCGGGAAAAGAGAAAGGATGAGAGGCGCCTTTTCAGACGCAAGAAACGAGAGCAGGAAAGGCACGAGCGTGAGAAACTCGAAGTGTTACGGGGCAGGAATGGTGCTCGAAAATTTTACCAACAAGTCAAGCGTCTGACCAAAGATTTCAAGCCCGGAGCATCTACCTGTAAAGATGAACATGGAAATCTGGTTACGGATACGCAGGGTACACTGAGATTATGGAGGGAACACTTTTCCAAGCTGCTTGCTGGCGATGACACCACCAATCCCACCTTTGGAGAAATTAACCCGATACCACCAATCAACGACGATGGTGTGGACGTACCACCACCTAGCCATGACGCGGTACGAGTTGTGATCCAACGACATAAGAACAACAAAGCGGCTGGTGCCGATGGCCTGCCAGCTGAATTGTTCAAGACCGGCGGCGATCAGCTGATAGGGTGTATGCATCAACTCATCTGCAAAATATGGCTAGTTGAAAGCATGCCCGACGATTGGAATCTCAGTGTCCTTTGTCCTGTACTGAAGAAAGGTGACCCGACAATCTGCGCTAACTACCGGGGAATCAGTCTTCTTGCCATCTCTTACAAGGTCCTGTCGACTGTACTGTGTGAAAGACTTAAGCCGTTTGCCAACACACTGATTGGGCCGTATCAGTGCGGCTTTAGACCTGGTAAGTCCACCATAGACCAGATCTTCACACTACGTCAAATCCTGGAAAAAACCCACGAAAAACAGATCGATACCCATCATCTCTTTATCGATTTTAAAGCAGCTTTCGATAGCCCGATACGGGATTGCCTGTATGCCACCATGTCTGAGTTCGGTATACCTGCGAAGCTGGTGCGGCTTTGCAGAATGACGTTGAGCAACACAGCCAGCTCCGTTAGAGTAGGAAGGGACCTCTCCGAACCATTTGATACCGAACGAGGTTTCAGACAGGGCGACGCATTATCCTGCAACCTCTTCAATTTTGTGATGGAAGGGGTGTTGCGAAGAGCCAGTGTACATCGTAATGGCACTATTTTCTACAAAAGTGTCCAGCTCCTTGCATATGCCGATGATATTGATATCATTGGACGTTGTAAGCGAGATGTTACTGCTGCGTTCTCTGCTATCGAAAAAGAGTCAGCGAAAGTGGGTTTGACGGTGAACGAGGGCAAAACAAAGTATATGCTGTCCACAAACAGGGAGACGCGGCGTATTGGATCCTTTGTTACTGCGAACAACTATACTTTCGAAGTTGTCAAGGAATTCACCTATCTTGGCACCGCCGTGAACACTCAAAACGATGTCAGCCTGGAGATAAAGCGAAGACTAACTCTTGCTAATAGGTGTTACTATGGTCTCAGTAAGCAATTGAGTAGTAGAGACCTCTCTCGCCCGACAAAACTGACACTCTACAAGACGCTCATCTTACCCGTGCTACTTTACGGCGCAAAAGCATGGGTTGTGTCGCAGACTGATGCAGCCACGCTTGGGGTGTTTGAGAGAAAAATTCTTCGCAAAATCTTCGGTCCTGTTCACGTCGGCGACGACTACCGTATTCGCTCTACGCTGACATTGACATAGTCAAGCGCATCACTATTCAACGTCTGCGCTGGCTGAGACATGTTGTGCGTATGGACGAAGAAGCTCCGGCGAAAAAGGTGTTTGATGCGGAAGCCGCTGGGCGACGACGAAGAGGAGACCATGCCTCCGATGGAAAGACCAAGCCGAGGAAACCCTATCCACGCTTGGTGTGAATGATTGGAGAAGGCGTGCGCAAAGCAGAGGCGCCTGGAGAGAGCTTTTGAGGTCGGCCGTAACCCGGTAACGGGTTGTTATGGCCACCCAAGTAAGTAAGTAAGGATCCTGCAAGTCCCAACAGCGACCAGTTGTCTTTTGTCAAAAATTTTACGTAGAATAAATATTTTTTATTTTTATTTCACACACTCACATTAGTATCTATGTAGATACAAAGAGCTATAACGACTATTGATTTTTCGAGTTCAAAATTACAATTACAAATTCGAATTTCACAAAAATACCTTATAGCGAGGTGCATTTCACTCAACTCAAAAAACACGTGACACACGAAGTAAATAAAATGCGACAACCGAACTGATCTTCGGCGCTTGGAGCGCGGTGTATAGCGCGAAGTTTAAAAGTTGTACGTTAAGTACGTTAAACATTTTTTTCAAATGGCTGATTCTTTGCGGTACCACAAGGAGTTTAAGGGTTAAAGTGAAGAAAAAATAACATTTTGCAAATTTTCAATGCGGTGCAATTGTGAAAAGTAAAAACCTAAGTTAAATTAAGAAAAATGATTTCGATATTATAAAAGTAGAGTGTTTATTGAGACGGCAATGAGACAATAATCTTTTTCTACTGACTCCAGTTACACTCACGATCTCTTTCTTTAGGCGATGAACGAAGTAAGCGAACGATTGTCTTTCGACCAAACATCGGTAATTTTTTATAGAGTTGCCGTTATAGCTTGTTTTTTGTTTTTTGCTCTGGAGTCAGAACTATGCAGAAGCCTGTATTAAACTGACTATAATAATTGTAAAATTAAAGTAGGATCGACCTTTTTTGAATTTTGCTAACTAAAGCTAACTTTAACGATTGACTATAATTATGCGCAATGAAATTTATGTTAAGAACATATCATGTGTTCTGATGCCCCGAAAAAAGCAGTACCTTTTCTAAATTCCCAAAGTAAACATCCCTGGATCACAGTAACCAGTAAATAAAATATAATATCGAAGATCCTGCCAAATAAAAATTTTATAAAATGTATTTTTTCTTTCTTTTTTTTGTTTTGAGCTAACAATTTCGGAAATTTTATTTTACCCATTAGGAATATTATGATTTCTTTCCACTACTTAAGAAATTACCATATTATCGATTCTTTTGACCTAACACAAGAATTGTAATCTAAGTTATTTTCCATGGCTTGTGCATTCTTGCGCAAGACCATAAAACGTTAGATGTGAAAAAAGCGAAAAATTATGGAAATCATTGGCCGTCATAACGTTCAAAACGATTCCTTCATTGAGATGGTTTTGGTAGGCCACCGCGCTTCAGAACCGCCACCCATTTGTCACAAACAATGCTTAAAGTTGAAGACGACGACGATGATGACTTTATCATTTGATAGCCTTGAATGTTTGTCACGATGACATCGTTGGCTCATGCCAATTTGAAGGAAAACCAAAAATTAAAGGAGAAAAAATTGCGTTTTTTTTTGCTATGTGAGTCCTTTTAATTTTCCAGCGGACAATAGAAAATAAAAAATAAGAAAAAACTGTGTACAGCAAACATAAAAAAATAATTTCCTACAAATTAATCGCGAGATTTTTATTGAAAGGAATTGCAGAGATTTTCTACAATGTACGGCAATCACGGAAGTTCCGGATAGGATACTCACTGTCAGCTTGCTTTGAAGACTTTGAATATTCTTAGATAGAAGCAGAAGGAAATCGTTCACATTGCCTGGAATGACATGAATCACATAATTTTTTTGTAAAAAAAATATTATACGAACTAAAGAGAATAAAGGATAAAAATCCAGAAAGCCAGCATCAATCGAATATTTAAGAACAACGATTTAATTTGATTTTTTTTTTTTCACGGAAATCAATATTGCTGATAGCTTATGGCATTATGAATTAGAAATGTAAGGAAGCAATTAAGTAATATGTTGAACTTGTTATAAAATTTTAATTGGACAATGCTACATGAAAACAAGAGACAAAAATTGTTCGTATTTTTATTATCCTTGTAGACTCTTAGGAAAAACGAGTGCAAGTCTTCTTCATCGCTTTTAATCAAAACAGTGCTCGCGATGGTCGGAATTAAATTTGAGGGACTCAACCTTAAATTCAAATTACATAAATTAGTTTCAAGGAAACAAGCTTATAAGAAACATGGTGATTCAGGTAAAGTAAGATTATTTTTCTTTTAGCTACGTGAGTCGAAATAGCATAAAACTCTAATTTTGCGTTAAAGGAATTTTATACGGTTTTTAGAAAATAACTTAACAGTAGAGAGTCTCAAAAAAACCAAAATATTAATTTCAAAACAGCACGTCTTTAGAGGAATAGTTATGCATAAGCGAAGTCCGGAAGTGTTGATCAAAACAAGTCAAATGGCGATTGTGATCATTATATTTATCATAATCTTGTACGATGGAATGATTAACAAAAAGGTCTCGAAGGTATTCAAAAAACGAAAAAATTAAGTCACGTAGCTTTTGAATAGCTGCTTACAAGACAAGAGATCGATAGGATCCACGCTTCTTTGAACACCATGGGTTCAAATACCATTGAACGCAAATTCTCTGAAATACATTTTTGTATGATATTTTTTACAGTGCAAACAATTAAAGCCTACTCAAAATTAAACATAACTGTTCTTAAAAAGGTTTTATAAATATAATTATTGCAATTCGCCTGAAAGTTAATTTATGCAAACATTACTTAAATTAAAAATAACAACTTTTGCGACAAAAGTTATTTTCAGTGCATTAGTAAAAATGTTTACTAATTAAAATATTTATAAAATTTACTTACATTAATATGCGAAAGTCTCAGAAGTCAAACATTCTTATTTAATTACCTGAAAAGAGAAAAAAGTCATTACATATTGCTATAAAATAGTGGCTTCTTTTTGAATTACAGGATATTCAACACTGACAACTCATTCCCAAGAACTTGAAATATCGTCAGGAAATTAGTACCACATCTTGACGGAACAAAATGAATTGATTCACCCTATGGTAAATAACAACGTTGGGAAGCATCAAAACTCATTTCCTACGTAAGTGCTCGACGACGACTTTACTCGAAAGATAATCTTTTCTGATAAGGCGCATTTTCATTTCGCAAAACAACCTACCGCATCTCGAAAGTGATCAAGTGATCGTCGAGAAATCTACGCATCTTTAGATATCGACAGTTTTGTACGGACGGTCACACGTCGAAAACTGTCTTAAGTGTCACAAATGTCACAAATCTCGCAAATTCCAGATCAACCTCGTTTTCTCAACTGCTAAAATTGTTTGCCAAACAATTTGACGAACAAAATTGTCGAAGATGAAGAATAAATAAAAGTTACTATTTCTCAAACATATAAATTCAAAATTTTATGAACTTTTCGTAAATATATACAATGTATATTATACATATATATGTTAGGGTGTTTTTTTCAAACTTTTGGTAATGGATTTTATTTATTTTTTCCTATATTGTAGCTCGAGGAATAAAAACAATTGTCACAACATTTGAGCTTCCTAGCTCAAACTTGTAAACGGCGCGGACAGAGTTTATGTCCAATTTCGTTGAAGTTTAACGAAAAAACCGACTTACTAAAACGTATAAAAAGCCTGCCTTAGGTTAAGTGTTTTATTGTTGAATGAATTGTAATAGGAAACAAAATTTATAAAACAGATTTAAATGTTACCCTTCAAACAATAATTTCTTTAAAAATGTATTATAATTTATTAGTAGGAAGTCTTGAGTGAAAATGTTGCACCCACGAGAATGGAATAGCCCAAATGTAATTTCAGAAAAATGTGTAATTAATTACATTTACGATTCAAATTACTTGGCAAAAGTAATGGATTACAAATCTCTAAAGGATTACATTTTCATGGATTACTAATTTAATTATAAAAGTAATTAGAATTGCATGTAATTGTAATTTTAAATTACAAGTAATTGAAATTAGTGCAATTGAAAAAAATTCAATTACAATTACTTTTAATTTCTTTTTTCAATTACAAGTAATGATTTCTTGCAATTTTAATTGAAAAAAATGTAATCCTAAAATACCCAAGTCTGTACAGACGTGTACAAGGATGACCTTTGGCTTCAACGGGATGTTGTCACATGATATACGTGCTCACTCAGTTTGGTAATTGTGAAATCAACCGTTTTGGTCGCCTTGGAGCTGCGATTTGACATCATTGATCATATTTGTGTCGTACCAAAAGAGATCGTTGTTATGCAAATTCACAAATGCTTAAGGACCATTAGTCTGACAAGATGCGCTACTGCAAGGCATTTTTTTTAGTTTAGTAAGACCGGGTATTGTGCGCAATTCGTTGAATATGGGGCACTATTTTATTTCTCATTTTAAAGATCGTGTGATATTTTTTACGCTCTCCGTCATTTCTATTGTGCTTTTTGTCTGCGTTCAGTTTGTGAGGTGGAAAAAACCTTTTCTTTAGTACATTAAAGAGAGCAGAAAATTTTCCGAAGTTATGAAAGCAGTAAGTAAATTTGTTTCAATGTTTAATTTATATCTTTGTGGGCTAGCCCACAGTATCCGAGCAGTAGCCCACATGATCCGCTTATTTGTTTTGTTTTGCTTTTGTCAATTTTCAAATAAGCTAAAACTTAACAATGCCAAGTCCAAAAAAAGTTTGAATTCAATTATAAGGCAGAAAGCAATTCAAGCGGTCAGAAGCGGAAAAATTGGCATGCCAAAATCCTTGCATTAATAATTTTGCTATAATTTTATACTATGGAGGCATTTTGTATTTTAATTAAGCCTAGAAGGCAATTTCCGTTTATTTTATAACAAATAATATATGAAATAACACAAGTATTCTTTTAATTATTAAAATGTGTACCTAATGGTTCTATTTCTGGTAATTTGATATATTAGCCCACAATACCTGCTAATTTTCTTTTCATCTGTTTTAAAGTTAGGTTAGTTTTTCAGAACTTCTAATAAGAATTATATTTTCTGAGAATACCGATCTTTAATTTATTTACATATGCATGTGTATGTATGTAGATATACACATGCATATAATTACA
Source organism: Tricholauxania praeusta (assembly GCA_949775025.1). Classification (NCBI taxonomy): domain Eukaryota; kingdom Metazoa; phylum Arthropoda; class Insecta; order Diptera; family Lauxaniidae; genus Tricholauxania; species Tricholauxania praeusta. The sequence goes on along the minus strand of OX459029.1, from coordinate 67,228,771 downwards.
ATATAATAGTTGATGACCGGCAAATCTTTCCGGTAACTTTTACAGCTGCAAAAGATTACAATGAATTTCTATTATATATACATGAACATATATATATATAAGTATATATGTATATGTGTGTGTGTAGCAACGACAATAACAACATCAGCAACAGTGGCTGCATTATAATACACTGTGTTGCTGCTAATAAGAGCAACAACAACAACAACAACAACAGATACATGAACTAAAATAAAAGGGGTTGCTACAACAAGAAGTATCCGAATTAACCAACAGCAGCAACAGCAACGAATGTTTCCGTTTCCGCTTCAGTTTATTAGTTTTTGCTCGTTAGCGTCATTTTGAAGGCAACGCTTTGCTGTTGTTAGTGCAAAATTTTAAGAAATGGTAGCAAAGCACTGCAGAAGGACGGTGGACAATAGGGTTTTCATTTTGTTTTTATTCATTTTTTTGTACAACTTCATAAACCAACAAAAATTAACACCAGTAAACCAAAACTACAACAAAAACAAGTATATAAACAACAAAATATAATCTGCTGCAGTTTATGGTATAGTGTGTTGTTGTTGTTGTTGTTGCTGCTACTACTGTTCCTAATGCTGCTGATGCTGCTGATGTGCATCAAAGTGAGAATGATTGATTTAAGTTTAAAATTTTATATGGGTGTATGTGTGTAATTTTGGGTGTTATAAGGCTTGTGTGGATGTGAGTATTTTAAGGAGGTACGAATAATATCCGGGATGTGTTTATTCACTTATAAAAATGTTTGCGTACAAAACTAATTTGTAATTATTGCGATAAATATCAACGCTATCTTATATAATAAACCGTGCATAAAATCTGCGTTGGCATCTCAAATATACTACAGACTCCAAACAGGAAAAAAGAGAAAAAATATGTTTCAACAACATTAAAATTTATTGTTTTAAACATTGATATTTCCTTCTCATTACATTTTAGTCAGCAAGTGCAGTTCTTAAAAGAACACGTATTAATAACGTGACTATTTAAAATATATAAAAATGTCGATTTGCGTTTTTATTTATCTCACTTATATGACATCATATATACGAGTATAAAAAATAGATAACTTAAATCACAAAAAGAATACTTTTCATTGCCTTTTAGTGGAAGAAAATTATACTTTTCACAAATCGGTTAATCTGCTACTCATAAAACATAGCCTGGTAGGAGAAGGCAATAAAAAATTATAATTTGTCCTTTAATTCAATAACCCAAAACAACTGTCTTTTTCTAGTGCACGTTTACCCCCATAATGAGATTTTTTGTTTTAAGTAAAAAGAAAGTCTTTTAAGAATTTCTACTTGATTACCAGTGAGGTTCACTTGGAATCCCATCATTGTTTTAACTTTCGTCATTCTCGTCTTCCATGCTCAAATAGTTCGAAATTGAGACTCACATGAAATTAAAAAGTGATATATCATCAATACGTTTCTATTATGATAATTAACCATAGCATAATCATTATCATAATCGAAACTATGACCAAACCATAATCACAATCATCTCACCACTGGCTCTTTATTTTACTCGGCACAACGGGGCTTTAAGTAGTATTAAGAAAAATACTTTTACACAAATTAATGAATAACTCCCATCAATATCATATCATACAAACATAAGCATTACCTTCAAATATCATACAAATTTTAGAAAAATATCTGTTCATTATTTAATTTACATATTTGGATTAAAAAATAAACCTTGTGCGAACTTTATCGCCGAAAACTTATTTTTTCGTGGGTTATGGCATAACAACTTAGGCGATAATTTTACTTTAATACATGTTTATGTTTCTTGGCATCTTCTCATAAATTTTGGTTGGTAGTAGATTTAGTTTTTTTAATGCTAAAGAAAAAACTTATAAGCAACCATTTTTCTATATCCTAACTGGATTAGGATTATATGATTAAATTTTTTTTTCTCACAGATTTAATAGTGCAGGTACATTAAAGAAAATAGCTCAAATTTGAATCACCCTAATGTACACTTTATTCTTTTTGACGAAATTATAATCAAAAATTCACCGACAATCACAATCATTAATATTTCTTTATTAAATTAAGGTATTGGCATTTATATATTTATTATGTTTCATCTCGGAAACTTTGCACTAACTTGAGCACTTTTAATACACACTTCCACATAATCATGTTTTTGCATTTAAAAAAAGTAACAACCTCGTTTTTGTGCTATGTGAGCGGTCAACTTCAGTTTTACCAGTAAAAAGGAGTGTCTGGAAAATTTTCAAGAAAGATTAAGAAGTACTTCTGTTACTCGAAAATATTCGAATTCTTTCAGTTAATTCTTATGACACGTACATTTACAAAAGAAATATAGTAAAACAGTCTGTTATATATTACAGTTCCCCCAAATCAAATTATGATAGTCCCGATATAGGCAATCGTTGACCATAGTTACTATATTAATGACGTATATATGTAGTTTGAAATTTAAATTTTAGTACTTAAGTACTAAACTGTTTCGAGATAATTGGTGTTTTGTTTATGTCAATTTGTTGAAATACCTGTAAAATTGAGATGGAGAAAATTATGTTAGGAAATTTTTTATGTTTGAACTAAGATACCGGCACTTGAAGTAGTTTATTAGACACGTAATTTCTTAAGCTATCCATTGCTATAAGAATCACGAATTTTTTTGAGATACGCTCTTTTCGCTTAGTAAGGCAGCTTAGATCTGGAGGTATCACTCATGACCTACTCTGCTCGCATTTGACTCTTCTCCCTTGAAATATAATAAATAATGATGTACAGGATCTAACTTAAATGTAACTTAATCAGATTATGTCAGAGATCCAGAAATCAAAGCTACCGTTGAACCTCAACAGAAGGTGTAATAATAATATTTCTTTACAACAGCCTATACAGAGCCATTGCCTAGCTGATTTTTGACGCCCATTTCAGTAATAATAATTAAGGAAAGCCTTTCATGGCAAATTTCGCTCTCGATGCATTCCCGGTTACTTTCAAAAGGGAAGCCGTAGAAGAAAAACAAGTTTCACTGAAGCTTCCAGTGAATGAACTCAAAGCTCATGGAGTGTTTTCAAATATTGGCATATTACAAAGTTCCTTCTATGACGGAGTGACTTTGTTCTCAATTGATTTTATATCTGTGATGTTGTGAAGCAATAGAAAGGTTGTGCTTTTTTTTATTTTTTTACAACACCCTAACGCATATGAGTTCTTTGATGTGTATGTGCGAATTAAGCACAGATGCGCTTGAATTTTTCTTATTTACACTTAACTTAAAACTAACAAATAATGTAGGGAACGTCCATCCATTTATATGGCACCCTTTTGCCGTACTATGCTTTGAACACAAGCAACAGCAATTGCAACAAAAATAACTACAAGCACATGCCATCCGCTCCAACAATCTGGCAACACTACCGCAGCACATCTGAATCCCTTAACCATGCAGCTTCTAACACAACTACTAATACCAGAAATAATTACGAAAGTGAATTTATGTTGCTGCAACTAAAATAAATGCTATTTCATTTTGTGCTGCTGTTGCCGTTACTGCTGCCACTGCATCCTGTTCAACATCGTTATCGTCTTGGTCGTCCTGTTCGCCCTTCACATTGTACGCGCACAACTCTAGTAAGAGATTTATTTTGCTTAACGGCTTGCAAAACGCATGCGATGTAGCGTTTCTTACAGCAAGAAACTTTTCACGTTTACACGCATGTACATACAAACACACATTCCAGATTAAAATTTTGACTTTTGCGTTTGAGAAGCAGTATGTATGAGCCTCAGTGCTTAGGGCAAGGTAGGGATAATATGATGGAATGTAAAGATCTCTCAGTGATTCAATTATTCTGTTTGTAAAAAAATACGATCTCAAATTGTGAGTCCTTGTTAAAGAAATCCAGGAACTCTAAGAAACTGCATTAAATTTGAAGTGTTTTTACGAGATCATGAAGAAGAAAGAGAAGTTTTGCTAATGTTTATTGTATAAGATGTTAAATAAATAACGAACAATTTCGTTAAATACTTAATTGTCTAAGCCCCACTTTTCCCTATTTGTATTTTGGTTATATACATGTGTACATATACCTACGAACGAACACTTATGTAAGTGTAGTATGTTTTTTGCTGTTCATTCAAGATGGCGTGTGTTATTGTAAGTCATTAATGTGTAGAAAACATCATGACTTATAGTTTCTCATCTACTAGAGTTGCCACTTTCACATGTCAATCCACTCCACTTCTTTAACCCTTTTTTTTTTTATTCTTATCCTGCCCTACCTTACTATTACTTTTATTTGTACTATGAAACACTTCTCTGTATACTGACGTATATTCTATAAAATAAAAAATAAAATTATGTCAAGAAAACTGCTTTCTGCGCCAATCTGTATGAATGGACTTTTTCATACATACTCTTTCTATACTTGCTACTGTAGTCGTAGTCGTAGTCGTTAGTGTCAGCGTTTAATCAGATTTTCCTTGAGAGAATTGTATGAGAAGATGTAATTTCATTATTTAGTGCCTTAAATTAAATTGCATTTATTATGCTTGTTCATCGAGGTATTATACATTTGATTAATTAAATGAATACTGAAATTGTATGTTAGTTACTCATAGGTAACCAAAACTGAAGGGCTATTTTGTTGACACAGATTAGATAGTTTTTGTAAATAATATCATGTTACACCAACAACGCACAAGAGCTGTAATAATGAATTTATTGTTAAACATTAAATACCAATTTTATGAATAATTCGGGCTTATTACTGAAATCATTTTTATCATCAATTACTTAATTGAATTTTAGCTCTAAGTATTTCTGCTTTGCAGAGCAATTACTGCAGTAAGTAAATAATTCATCTTTATATCCATGCTCTGTCTACGGTAGATTCCTATCATCCACCTTTGAGTATTGTGTACCAATCTGACAATGAAAATTTGACTAATGCATGTTCATTCATTAATATTTACGAATTCAATTTTAAGAAAGCTGACTTTTTAAAATTGAATGAAAATTTAAGAAATAAATTAGACGACTTACTCACTTTTTTCAATAACAATACATTTGATGATTGCATTAAATTTTTCCATGGTGAAATTTTTTCTGCCATAGCATTGTCGATATACAAAGAAGTACGTTAATGATTCCTCGTACCCCTGGTATACAAAGGATTTGAAAAAAGTTCGCAATGGCCGTAATAGGGCATGGAATAAATACGTTTGTAGCCAGGACCGTAATGACCTTGTTGCTAATCAGCGACTGTTTCTTGAATTTAAATATTTTATTTTAAATATTTGAATAAAATTAGGCTGAATATTCTTCATGACCCCAAGAATTTTTGGGGTTTTATTAATTCTAAAAAAAATCTGACGGGTTTCCATCTGAGTTTAAAACAGTTGATGGGCTCACTAGCGACCCACAAGTTATAGCCGGGTTGCTTGCTAATTTGTTTAATGAATCGTTTTCTACGGATTTATTTAGCCCTGAAGTCATCTATTTTGAATATATGGATAACGACCCTTTAGTTTCGGTTAATGAGATATCTTTCTCTCCTGACCTCATAGAGAAATATATTTCATCTGTTGATGATGACTTCAACTCCGGGCCGGATGGTATTCCTGCGACAGTTTTAGTAAACTGCAGCTCTGTGCTGAGTCAGGCCTTCAGTATTTTATTTAATAAATCAATTCAAGAAAACTATTTTCCTAAGTTTTGGGAAAATGCATACATCTGCCCCATTTTCAAGAAAGGGTGTAAAAATGATGTTTCAAACTACAGGCTCGTCGCTAAGTTATCATCAATACCGAAAATTTTTGAACATATTATATACGATCAGGTTAAGGTGTGCTGTAGTGAAGCCAAAACAACTCGTCAGCATGGTTTTGTTAATGCAGATCTACAGTTTCTAACCTCCCTGATTTCACTTCTTTTGCATTAAGCTCTTTAGACTCTGGTGGGCAAGTTGACTGCATCTACACTGACTTCAGTAAAGCATTTGACAAATTACCACATAATTTGATTTTGTTTAAGTTAAAGAAGCTTGGATTTCCCTTAAGTTTTGTCAGCTGGATTGAATCTTATTTATCTGATCGCACGTATCAAATAAAATTTAGGAAAGTGTTTTCCTCCCCATTTAGCGCGACATCAGGTGTTCCACAAGGAAGCCACCTGGGGCCGCTCCTGTTCATTTTAGCAATTTATGACTTTACACATGTTATTAAAAACTCCCATCTGTTAGTATATGCAGATGACATGAAAATTTACAGGAACGTAAAAGGGGTTGGTGACATTTTTCCACTTCAGTCTGACTTGAAATCCTTTGAAGTTTGGTTCTAAGAATTACTTACATCTTAGTCCTGATAAATGCCAAGCTATGATTTTTACCAGGAAGAAAACTATTGTGGAATTTGATTATAAATTAAAAGATAAAAATATTTGTCGTGTCGATGTAGTCAAAGACCTAGGTATACATTTTGATACTAAGTTGACTTTTAATGAGCATATTAATCAAATTTGTAAAAAATCCTCATCTCTGCTTGGCTTTATTAAGAGGTGGGCAAAAGAATTTAATAGCCCTTTAGTAACGGTGATTTTATATAATACAATAGTGCGCCCTCACTTAGAGTACGCCAGCCAAGTATGGTCACCATTTTATAATATTCATATAAATAGAATTGAAAGAATTCAAAAAAATTTTATTCGTTTTGCTCTCAATAGCTTAAATTGGATTGACCCTTTAAGCCTTCCTCCTTATGAGGATCGTTTAAAGTTATTACATATGCAGTCTTTGAGCTCGCGTAGAAATATTGCGGACATACTTTATCTGCATCAACTTGTAACTGGGTCTCATGCTGCACCAGAGCTTCTTAACTATATACATTTTGATAGTAATCGGAGGAGTACTCGTAACTCTTATCAGTTATTTTACCAACCGGTTAGTAGAACTAATTATATGGCTACAGCTCCTCTTAATCGCATGACAACTCTTATTAATAATTATATCAAAAGGTTCTGATGTATAGTGACATTTTTTTTAGATTATTAAAAGGCGCAGAAAACCAAAAAAACTCAATTGTTTCTAAACGATTAATTAAATTTAATTTAATTAATACGCCAAAGTTTCATTCAGATCGGTTTATTTGCTCAAGAGCAACAAGCGCTTAGTTATAAAGATATTTAATATATTTCGCATTAACTTTCTTTAAAAAAAAATCACAAAAATATGAATGTCGGAACCGTTTATTTAAACATTTCGATAAAAATCAGGTTAGTTATTTTCTTTTTGCAAATTACACGTATTCTGACCCTATGTAAGTACTACTGAATTCAATTTATTTCTCATCAACAAAGTAACCATGTTATAAATCTGAAGGACATCTTCCCGATTTTTCTCATCTACATTTTAAAGTAAAAGAGGTCATAAAACGTTAAAAGGATAATTTTTTAATATCTCAAAAATCAGCTTGGATGTAAAAACAGGTCTATAAAATTTTAAAATGAGTTGACAAAAAGCTTAGTAACGATAGGATTTCTGCGTTTGTCCTTTTCGCTTAAAAATATTAGTTAGGAACAAATGATGCAGCAAGCTACACCTTCAAGCAAGGCTCTTGGGATTGAATATGGTTGAAATTGGATCACGGATACGCATACTGCCCATACAAATAAAACATTGGAAACGCTATATTGAGAGAGTTATTTGAGGTAGTGCAACCAATTTGCTCACAAAATAACTTGAACAAGCTCTGGAGCAAAAGTTAGCAAATTTCAACACGAGAGCATGGACCCTACCATATGAGCAAAAGCTTCAAAACGATATATGCACGTAAAAAATTATTTGAAGTAATGGAACCAATTTTCATACGAATAGCAGAAATAATTCGGATTGCTTCCTACAAGAACTTGGCAAATTTCTACATATGGGAGTGGCACCATGGAAACGAAAACTTTCAATGCTTTACTGAGAGACTTATTTTAAGTAATGAAATCAAATTTCGCACAAATACAAGAAATGGTTCGGTATAACGTCACGTCAGTGAATTTCGGAAAGAGCGCATGGCATCTCCCAAACAAGCATAAGTTTTAAAACGGAACACTGAGAGATATTTAAATAAATGTTGCTAAAAATCAATGTTGGTACACTTAGTCAAACCATCCAGTGCGGTGGAAGAAACTCCTTTTTAATAAAAATCTGAGGCTAACGCGCACTTTTATCGTTAATGTGGGTGTGGAATATTTAATTTTTGGCGTGGCCAATAATATTATCTCAACTAGTTTTTTTTTTCTGTTAAAAACAAAAAGTATTTTTAAATTCTAAGTCAAAATTTAAGACAACAAATATACATAGTTTTGTATAAAATGTTAGTTAGAAATCGATACGACAACGAATAGTGTCCAATTTAAATGTTTAAGTAAAAATATTGCAAAAAATCAACTCTTCGACTGTTGCAATAAATTCCGCTAAGCGTAATCCTTAATCAATGAGTCAAGCGTAAGTATAGCAATTTTGCAGAGTCTATATAGAATGGCATGTTCAATCCATAAAATAGTGCACCCACTTAAGTAGGGCGTATTGTGAGGAGCTGCTGGTGGATGGATTAGGGCTTACAAGAGTATAAAGATACTCAAGGACCATAACAACTGCAACAGTTTACATTGTTTTCGTTTTCCTTTTATTTTCGTTTCTTTTTTTAATGTTACTTTTATCGTACTAGTACTCGTAAATGTATCTTTTATTGCTGTTATCGCACCACTTGATACCCCAGCAGCATCCTTTGACACACTACGGTTGTGTTGAAGCAAAAGTTCAATAGCGTTGGCACCGTTGTCGCCCTGTAGTATCTCTGATGTACTTCAGAGGAGGCAACAAGAAAATTCCTTAAGTTTCAACCAGCCAACTAAGCAGAAGAAGTAAGTGCCAAAGGACAACGAAGATGGCGTTGATTTCCAATTTCATTAAAGAAATTAAAAATAAAAAAATAAAGAAACAATAAGAAAGAGATAAGGGCGCGAAAGAAAAAAAAACATACACTAATCGATTAATGATGAAAATTAAAAATGAAAAAAGTTGAATAAAGAAAACAAAAAGGGAAAAGAAGGAGAAACGAAACAAAAGTAAATGTAGAAGGTAGGATATTTTAGCACGATTATAGAAATTGTACGTAGCAATAAGTATCGATGCTTTTCTTTAATAAAGATATTATGAAAAATAAATTATTCTATTTGGAAAATTTTTTCATTTTTACCATTTGAAATACTCGCATAATCTTTTTTACAGATTAATTGAAGTAAAATATCAAAAATTTTCAGAATCAATAAAGACTTTTAAGTACGAGACCAAAAATTTTAAACATCGATTTATGTCTTTATAAGCGAAGAAACGACTACAGTTTGGTGCAGCAAGACCAGCAGCAGAAGCAGCACAACAAGTTAACAGGATATCTTGTTGCATCCTCTTGGATTGTAAACGAAAATTGGATGTGCAACAAATTGTTCGCATCGGCTTGATATAACGTCGTATCCTTGCCAGTACATACATCTTTTTCATTCAATCTTCAAAATGTGTACTCAACTTTTTTGTCGCGCTTCTTTTGGAATATTACTGTATCATTTTCTTACTTTTATTTGACACGATTCCATGCCACAGTCTTAAGCTATTTAAGTGACTTCAAATATTATAAACTGCCATTAATTTATTGATGACATTGTGTTTTCATAAGTAAAAGGGTGATTCAAAATAGTGCAATTTGCACGATAGTTCAATGAAATTTGGTACACGGCTAACAATGTTCTTGGGATTGTAAATAGGTTAAATCGCTGCATCAACACGTCTATCGCCTATACAAATGAAATAGTTAATAAACTATATTGAGACAGTTATTTAATCTATTATAACGAAATTGCTTAAAAGTACTAGAAAATGCTCAGACAATCAGGAGGGCGTGACATCTCCCATCCAAGCAAAAACTTCAAAACGCTATACTGAGCGAATTCTTTTAGGTAATGATAGATACCAAATTTCACACTAACAGTAAGAATGATTTGGAAGAACTAGTCGAATTTCTACAAGTGAACGTGGCTTCATCAAAAGACACAAGTTAAAAGCGCCGTACTTAGAGAATTTTTTAAGACAACGGAACCGTATTTAACACAAATACTAGAATTGCTTCGGTCTACATCAGACAAAAGTGGGCACAGTACGGGATGGTTAGGAAAAGCTCTGAAAAAATTTGATAAATTTAACCAAGAGGGCGCGGAACTTACCATAAAAACAAAAAATTAAAAAAGTTACATTAAGAATTTATAAGATATATAAAAACACTCACGAAATATTTTTTATTAAAATCGCCAAATCAATTTGTGTGCGAAATAACCTGAAACTTTTGATATGGATGGTTTGCTGAAGGATGTGACAAGTAGAAACTTCCTGAATATTTTGTCATATTTCTCGCGTTACCTGAAGCTTAAAACCTGGATTTTTGGTAAATGGAAATTGTAAAATGGATCAGCCCTACACATGAAAACTCAAACTCTTGTCTCTTCTTTCCAAAGATATAAACTTTGTCTCATTTACATTATTTATTTGCGAGACTTAGGCGATTTAGCTGTTTGGCTGCGTTTCTACCCATTGGGCCGTAGTTGTTATTGATGCATATCCCGAAAACTGTCGCATTAAAATCAATCTAAAAAAGCATGGTATGAAAATTGGTCTGTTTTAATCAGGGACATAACTATTATAAGTTTTATGTCAAAAAATTGGTTTATAATTATTATGAATAAGAAATATTTTATTAGTTGTCAATAACTATTATTTTTCAATGGATTTTTTTTACGTTGAGTTATAACTATTATGCATAAGAGATATTTTATTAGTTGTTAATAACTATTAATTTGGAAAAAATATTTTTTTACGTTGTTTTGGTTGACAATGGGCTTTGGCCATCACCAAAGTTGGTCCCAACTAAAAAAGTGTTCGATTTTGGTCTGTTTTGAAAAAAAAATTTGTACCAATCGTTGGAAAGAGGTCGAAGTCGAAAAAAATTACCAGAAAGTGCCCGATTTTGGTCCATTTTCGAAATTTTGCTTGCACCAATCTTTGGAAAGAGGTCGAAGTCGAAAAAAATCAATCTAAAAAAGCATGGTATGAAAATTGGTCTGTTTTAATTGCAATGAAATTGATAAACGAAAATGCATCTGCATTACGTTATGATTCCACATTGCACGCAGGCAAAGCGTTTTTGTAACTTTGTAGCGAAATAGTCAACTAGGCTGACTTGGCCAATGTCTTTAACGACGGCAAGGGAAAGTTTATATCGGTTTATTTACGCTGTATGTTCATATTTTGCAAGCAAGCAATTTCCATGCATTCATCATGTAGGCATCCAATACATTTGTAAAAAGTACCCGTTACCAATTTTTTCAACGGGTACAAATACGATAGGATAGTTCGACACCACCCACATTTTCATTGTATTTGTTGATCACGTGCAGTTGCGCTCAGAAAACATGTTTTTTCCTCTTAGCCAAGAGCTAATGAAAAAGGTGATTTGAAATTTGTCTAAGCTTAGAACATAAAAATTGCAAAGTAAAATCCAACGCACTACATAGTAGCGGTCATCAGACCGTGGATCAAACTCTGACAAAACGGTAACGACATCACGCATAGATACTTGAGGGCAATATTGTTTGTCCTGTTGGCAAATTAATAATATGCGGGAAAGTAAATACCGGTGTAACATGTTGTGAAAAAATTTAGTGAAACTCTTCGGCATTCGGCATTTCAAATGGCTCATATAACAGTATGAACTGATGCGTATGCACTTAGGCAATCTGATGAAAACGTTGTTAGTTGGTATGGATATACTGTTTGAGGCTTCGTTGACGTATAATAACTTGAACTAACAGTTGTTGTGATGATTTGCGATGACGTAATTGGTGGATGAACAGCAACCGGTAAAATTGGGACAGCGAAAGGTGAAACATTAATGAGTGGCATATGAGGTGATAAACAACCACAGGCGCAACATCAACTATTGAAATGGAACATTGCGTTCGATATGCTGCAAATGAAGGTCTTGAGCGTTGAAAAGGTACAGAATGGTTTCTCCGAAACTCGCAAATTATTCCTTATTGAAAAGTTTTTTAAAACTTCTTACAAATTGGTTTCTTTTACAATGCCTTTCATTAAACTGATCATCCAATATCAAACATAAAAGTTCACGAATGTAAAGTTTTACTTTAAGGAAGTAATTAATATATGAATATTATTAAACATTGCGAAAATGAGAATATCCCGACTAGAATTTTTCTTAGGCATGCCTAAATATACTTTTGGCCCTAACTGGGAAATAATTATGCTAACCAAAATTAGGAATGTGTACTAGCAGCCTAATTAGGCAATTGTATGGCATTCTTAAATTAGTTTTACCTATCAACTACCTGATTAGGCCCTACTGCGGCATGCCTATGTTTGGTTTGCCTAAAGGCTTATTCATTGTAATAACCTAAGGACCGCCTGAATTCAGTAAATCTGAGGAATAAGTAATGTGGTAGTCGTGACTAAGTTCGAATGTACTCCTGAACTGTAAGGAATGACCGCAGATAAAACTGAACTTACAAAAGGTAACATTACTACAATTCGGTGGTACGGGCAGTCGCCGACTATCTTGTTTGGTTCCTTTGCTTCGTATAAATTGGAACCAAGAGCAAATTTTGAACATGTTATTTTCTGTCAATTCAATTTCAATTTCATTGAGACTTTTTTACAATTAGCCCAAGAACCCGCTGTAGAAAAGTTGAGTGTATAAGATTACAGCATAGTAATGGGAAAGATAGTGAGCCAAATTGGTTAAAGTAATGGGTCAATTTTTATTAATATATATTAATGCTTGAAAAGTGTGTCAAACGATAGAGCTCGAAAAGCCTAAATTGAATATATAGAGTTGCCTTGTCGAATACGGTCTTAAACATTGGTTGCCACTCGACTTTAGGGCCAATTTTTCTTAAATGGTTGGCAATACATGTTTGGGACAGGATTTGACAAGGCAACCCTATATGTTCTATTTAGGCTCTTCGAGCTCTATCGTTTATAACACATATCAAGCTTCATTAATGAAAATTGACCAGAAAACCGGTAGCAACCCATGTTGGGGACAGGATTCAACAATGCAACCCTGTGTATTATATTTAGGTATCTTCGAGTTCTATCATTTGACATATATTTTAAGGCAAATTCGACCATTTTTGGGCATCGGGACAGGCTTTTGCAAGGCAACCCTGGTTCGTAAGTTTCACCAAAATATCTCAGTATCTTTCCCGTACATCCCATTCTGTAATCTTATACACTCGACTTTTCTTTCTTATACAGAGAAATACTAACAAAGTGTCGAAATACATGTATTTTTTTATTTGTTGTTTCGACTTTTGTGTCATATATCATACAAATAATATTATTTTCTATCAGTCAAAGAAATAAGTTTTGAAAACTGTGAAAAAAAATTCGATTAAAAACAATTTTCAATTAAGTGAAAAAAAAAGTAAAACGAAATCTTTTATCAAACGCGAAAATGGTAGAATACGAATTCAAAGGTTTCGCGCAGCTCGCCGTAATTTAATGATATCGCGCGAAGTCAGTGCTCTCGAAATCAGTGAAAATGATGAAGACTCGCTTGAAAGTGGTACCAATTTTGAATTTGGAAATGCATCCGTGCAGAGGATGGAGAAGGATCAACGACAGAGGGTTGACACTCCCGAATCCACGCAAATATTCAATGAGGAAGATACGGTAAGTACACTTAACAAGTGCAAATTAATTAAATCAAATAAAAAAACCTCCCCCTCAGAGGACAGAGGAGGGTCAACTAGAAAGTGCTGACACTTTCGAATCTGAAGAAATATCCGATGAGGAGGAAAACTCCGTAAGTACATTCACTTAATAAATACAAATTCAATAAATTAAAATGAATCACAGGATCTGAAAGACTTACACGATTTGCGAAAATGGGCTATAGGCGTTATTCTCTATTTTGAGACGAAAGTATTCAACATTGCCAAAATGTTCAAAAAACTTTTTTGGGTACGACAAAAATTAGTTATGAAATAGAGAACATGGACAACATACATTTATAAAACAATAAGAGGTACAATTTATTTAAAAATGTTGCATTTGTAAGAGCGATAGTAATTTTTTTTTGATTTTTTTTCAGATGCACTCATTAAAACTTTTTCAAAGTCCAGCGATGATGTGATAAGAGAATGCGATATCATTCAATCATTGGCATGCATACTTCACCTCTGCAGGGATTGGGACGGTGGCCACGGTGCAGCACACGCAATAAAAAGGACACTTAAATTATGAACGTGTAAATTTGTCGCGCTTAAGTTTTCTAAGTTTTGTCTATTCAATATCGTTACCTTAATATAGAAAGGCCCTAACTAACATTTGAAAATCAAGTTCTTTTTTGTAGATTTCGGTAGGTCAACCACTAATACACCATTGATAAAAAAGTGTGTGTGCTACGATTGAAAATAAAGTAATTACAAGCAAAAAAAAAAAACCTTAACTCACTTTAATGTCTTATTCTCCTGTAAAGTAACAAAAATGGTAGAAAGATAGAAACCATTTTGTAACTAATTTTTGCGTTATGCTAAGAAACAATTATTTTATACTTAATTGTATTATTAATGGAAAATAATTAAATAAACAAATGTAAACACAATAAATGTGTCGATTTTATATACATATCGCACACATTCTACTAAAGAGGCACAACTCAAAATTCGTAATTTTTGAGTTTACTTCATAAAACAGTTCATCGCACACATATGTTTCTACCAGCACAAAAGAGATAAGTTCTTTATTTGATGCAATTTGCTGTCAAAAAAGAAATGTCTCTCTTCATGTTGCAATGGAAACTAAGCTACAATATGCAAAAGTTTCCTATTTTTAGTTGTGTCGGAGAGTATGTACATGCTGTTGTGATTGCTACTTCGTCTCAAATCATGTTTAGTACTTTCTTCTTAATAATCAACACTTTATTTCTGAAAAATAGCTCGAGCTCTAAAACAGTTTTTTGCGTTTTCTGAAAATTCAAAAATTTTGAGTTGTGACTCTATAGTAGAATGTGTGTGATATGTATGCATGTATGTACTTATTTAGAACCAAGTGCGGAAGCCATTAGAAAATCTCGTTGGGCGTAAATTAGGTACACGTTGGGAATGCCTAACCAGAACGTGCAAAAGCCCAATGAGAGCCTAATGAGGTAGGCGTTGAACAATCCTATTTAGGAAAATTTGGGGCACACCGTTACAATCCAAATTAGGTTGTCGTTCGCGTTCCACACTTGGCCCTAACGTTCTGGTTAGGCAAAACCAACGGACACCTAATGAGGTAGGCGTTGAACAATCCTATTTGGGAAAATTTGGGGCACACCGTTACAATCCAAATTAGGTTGTCGTTGGGTTTCCAAACTTGGCCCTAACGTCTGGTTAGGCAAAACCAATGAGGACCTAATTTTCGCCTAACGACATTTTCTAGTCGGGATTACTTTAACACAATAGTTATAAAGAAATTTCGACAAACAGCGAAATTTCATAATTTCTATTTTGCAAAACTAAAAAAGAAGTTTCTCTTAAAATTTATTTATAAAATAAAAAAGCGTTTGCTACAACTAGTGGCTACAGGTACAATATTATAAGGATAGTTGTCATTAACTTTGACATGAGCAAACAATATGCATTTTTTTTTTTTCATTTCAAAAGATATTAGCATTATAAACATTGAAATCGAGTCTTTGCGACTTGGGATCGTGTCTTTTCACTCGGCTATAAAGTAAAAAAGAATTTTGTTTGATGCTTGAACATGATTTGCATCTACGTCGATTGCATACCAAAAAATTACATCAACCAACGCCTTCGCCCTATGGACCCCAGTGAAATATCGTCTGCACGATAAAATATTGGTAAACATTGAAAAAGTCTGCAACTATAAAAAAAACTTAGTATGTTCTGAATTGCTCTCAGTTTGATCATTAGCATTAAAACAAATCTAAAATATCTTCCTCAGAAATGGAAATATGTTATGAGAAAGAAGAATATCCTTTGTTAAATCTCTTAATTCAAATAAAAAATAACAAAACAGTGCATTACAGCGTCTTGAAACATAATAATTTTGAAGGTGAAAACAAATCCACATTTAATTACATCATTATGTATCTGTGTAAACTATTTCTACTAATGTATTGATGCAGATAACAATACAAAAACATAAAATTAACCCAGCAACCATTTCTAGCAGTGAAAGGGACATATTTCAATTGCGATGACAGTGATTTCGACCAGTCGCGAGCTTAAACTCTGATATCCGAATTGTTTCTGAAGGCGAATCAAAAATTATATATAGTGTAATCGGAATCACAATTATTGATAACGTAACTTGCGTGGTTGTTGTTTAGTTGTTAGTTTTGTTTACTTTGGTTTCTCTTCCATTCTTGATTTTTATCGAAAGATTGATTTTTATCGCAAATTAGGTCCCCATTGGCTTTACCTAACCAGAACGTTAGGGCCAAGTGTGGAACCCCAACGACAACCTAATTTGGACTGTAACGGTGTGCTCCAAATTTTCCTAAATAGGATTGTTCAACGCCTACCTCATTAGGCTCTCGTTGGGCTATCGCACACAGTCCTAAAGACATTTTATAATAGCTCCCGCACCTGGTTCTAAATATTTCCATATATGAAATCGAAACAACATCATCAGCCGTAGTCAACTGATGATGACAGCAAGAACTGTCGAAACGTATGTCTAAAATATAGATAAAACGATCACTTGATGGAATCAAATATAAGTTTTTTTAATGTAAGATTTGAAATTCTTAATTTTTGAACATAATATTATTTGTATGACATATGACACAAATGTCAAAACAACTGATAAAAATCTATATAAGAAAGAGTTCTTAATACAAACATGTATATTGTACATATTTCGACAATTTGTTAGTACTTATTTCTCTGTATAACAAAGAGGGCCATACATTACAAATCTCAGTTTTAATATTGCAAACGAAACAAATGTAATAGGCGGAGCGCCCGCTGTAGAAAAGTCGAGTGTTTAAGATTACAGGATGTTCGGGAAAGATAGTGAGCCATTTTGGTGAAATTAACGAACCAGGGTTGCTTTGCCAAAGCCTGTCTCGATGCCCGAAAATGCCCGAATTTATGCCTCAAAATATATGTCAAATGATAGAACTCGAAGAGACCTAAATATAATTTAAGGGGTTGCATTGTTGAATTCTGTCCTCAACATGGGTTGCTACCGGTTTTCTGGGTCAATTTTCATTAAGGAAGATGACAGCTTTATATGTGTGCCAAACGATAGAGCTCGAAAAGCGTAAATGGAATGCCTTGTTGAATTCTGTCCCAAACATGTATTGCCACCCATTTTACAAAAATTGGCCCTAAAATCGAGTGGCAACCCATGTTTAAGGATTCGACCCTATATATTCTATTTAGGCTCTTCGAGCTCTATCGTTTCAAGCATTAATATATATTACTAAAAATTGACCCATTAGTGTCACCAATTCGGCTCGCTATCTTTCTCGTACGTCCCATCCTGTGTTCTTATACATTCGACTTTTCTACAGTGGGCACTTGGGCTTGTAAAAAAGACTCAATAATATTGAAATTGAATTGATAGAAGATAACATGTTCAAAATTTGCTCTTGGTTTCAATTTATACGAAGCGAGGGAACCAAACAAGGAGTCAGCAATTGCCCGTACCAGCGAATGTGTCGTAATGTTATCTTTTGTAAGTTCAGTTTTATCTGCGGTCATTTCTTACAGCTCGAACTCAGTCACTACTAACACATTACTTATTCCCCAGATTTACCGAATTCAGGCGTTCCTTAGGTTATTACCATGACCAAACCTTTAGGCAAACCAAATATTAGCATGCCGTAGTAGGGCCTAATCAGGCAGTTGATGGGTAAAACTAATTTAGAAATGCCTTACAATTGCCTTATTAGGCTGCTAGTGTACATTTCCAATTTTGGATAGCCTCATTATTTCCCAGTTAGGGCCGAAAGTATATTTAGGCATGCCTAAGAAAAATTCTAGTCGGGTTATCAATATCAATTTAATTCTTCAAGAAGAGTTGGCTGGGATATACAGACATAGAAAGCTTAGAAGGCACACACATACTTAAACCCACCGTCAGTAAAGTAAGACATTTGTTTTTGGCTCTCTGTTTGTTGCTATTGCCCCTGGCAGAGATGGAGGCAAATGTTAAAAAAAATGTTTTAGTTATCTTTTGTTTTTTTTTTTGTATACTCGTACATTTCATTTGCTATTGCTTTCTTCTGCATTTTTGTATAACTTTTATTTTGTTGCTATTGCCTGATTGTCTTCCGGTGTGAAAGATGTTACTTCAAGTAGTATGAAGCCAGCTGAGGATTTGCGTTGTATTGTAAATCTCAATAGTTTTTCTTACTTTAACAGAATTTTTTTTATTTCGAGCTTTGCATTGTTGCTTCTGTACTTGTTTTTACAAATATAAAAGTCTCAAGTACGTGCAAAAGTGTGGTTGTGACTCAATATTGTATTTTTATCTGGTATCTATGGATTTTTAGAAATTCTGCTTAATCCCTCTATTTGTCAGTTGCAATTATAGTGGAGTCTTGCGTGTTCAACTAAAGACTAAAATACAAGATGTAGCTATAGCTCACAGAGATTTTAGAAAGAGAAAACTTATTTTTAATGTGATAGAAATTTGTAAAAAAATTTGAGGACATGATTTTATTTTGATCAAATGGAAACCTCTTTAACCCGGCTGTTAGGTTAAGACTAAACATAGTGCCTTCAATAGTCAGCTCATGTCGTATTTTTACGAAACAAGTTTATTATCTAAAAATCAAGTGTCTAGCATTAAACGGGAGGGAGAAAAATAAAAATTTACAAATATTATCTTAAGGAACCATTTTGATCCTCTGCATATTTTTCATCGACTACAGGCAAAATACAAGGTATTTCTCAGTTGCCAATCATCTCCCATCGAGTGCGGTCGACTTTTCTCTTCATTCTATTTCGTGTGTTATTTGATATTTATTCTGTGTTTACGCGTAATAAAAATTTTGTTTTTGGTATTCTAACATTGAATTGCCATGGCCTCCTACCCAGGTGGTAGAGACCAAAATTACTTTTTCATATTGAATGATGGACCACCAAAAAGAAAGTTTAAAGTAGACAATCGAAACGATTTTCCAAGTTTACCAGCAATAAAAAAAGTGAAAAGCAGTGAATGCAAGAAATTTGTTTTGATAAAAAATATAAATTTAGGAAAACCAATCAATTCATTTAACATCTTTGCAGTTGCAAAAGCATTAAAAAGTATTACTTTAGAAAAAACGCTCCAAACTTCTTTTACTAGAGAGGGTCATTTGTTAATTCTAACTAAAAATGAAATTCAAACATCCCGTTTTCTTAAAGCAAATGAGCTATCTTATTTATGCAATATTGTAGTTTCTTAACATCCAACATTGAACATTTCTAAAGGTGTCATTTATTCGGAACATCTGGTCTCCCTAACAGAAGCAGAAATTTTTGAAGGTCTTAAGTTTTCTAATAGGCCACACAAAAAAACACTGCAAAAATGCCGTCTGTTCGGCAAGCGAGCATGACCCTGAACTATGTACAAAAGTATAATGCATAAACTCTAAGCAGCAGCACAGATCGAACAACAAAAAGTGCCCGACATACCAAAAACGTCATGCAATTCTTAAATATAAAACTATTAATAAATGCTCTTTTCGCGATGCCACGCAAGCAATAAATCAATAACATAAATAATATAATTATTGAGAAACTAGAAGAAACAATTTCCACAAAACAAAAAACAAGTATTTATGAGAAAAAACTACCACCAATAGTCCAAAAATCATCTCATCTGACTAAAACAATACAACAGAGAACAACAACACAAATAACCTCCAAAAAACTGTTACAACCGACTGTCAAAAACACGATCAAAACAATATATCTACAACAACAATTAAAACAAAATTCACTCCACTTATTACTGACAACACTTCTCTCAAAGAACCTAACTCTCACAATCCTGGTAGCAGCAGTTACACTGCTCACTCTTCATCCACTAATATCACTTCGAAAAAAAATACATTCTCTTTCCCAGAATACATAAAAAATAAATCTGTCGACATTCAAAACATAAGCTCTGATGATGATTTGCAAACACTTTAAAATCTTTAATTTGTATATTCATGATACAAATGATAAGATTTCTAATTGCTTTCTCGCTAACGATTATAATTTTAAGTTTCCTTAATTGGAAACGTTGTTACTATTATATTGTTAACAAAGAGCTTTTTATTTCAATAATATCAATGGTTCACAAAATTATTCTCTTATTCATACTCTTATACCCACATTATTCATAGATGAACTCTTACCCCAAACACTTGTAAGCCTGGGAAAAAGATATCAAATTATAAATAATACATTTTTCTTTAACTTAAATGCAACACACATACTATCAAATATACTCTTTTTACACCTTTTGAAGCTGTCAGCTTCACCAAAAACAATTGCCCTCTCTTTTATAATTTTATTGTCTGGAGCATATTAAGATATTATTTAAAACTAATAAAAAAGAAAACTAAAAATTTCAAATTCACACGATATAGAAAATTGTTTCTGATTGGCAACTCTTACATTTTTTTTTTCACCTAAACTATTCATTAGTCGATTTATACAGCATTTTTTTTTTTCTTTCATCTATCACTTTTTCTCACGCATTTGTTCATTCTTCAACTTGTTATTCTACGGCTTAGCATCTTGCTTCAAATTTCGTAATTGGGAAGGTAATTGTAAATTTATTACATCGTCATGGTGTTTAAAATCCTGCAATGGAACTTAAACGGATACAACAATAATTTCTATGAACTCAAACTTCTAATTCACGAAAAAATTCCAAGTGCGATTGCCTTACACACTTAAAAGATAACCCACCACCTTCTATGATTCCAAAAAAACTACTCATTTTATAATGAAACATACAAGTCTTTCTCTAATCATGCTCAAGGAGGAGTATCTTTACTTATTTTAAACAGTCTAGAACACTCAGTTGTTAACATTAGGTCAAAGATTCAAGCTGTCGCTGTCGAAGTGCATACAAAATTCTCATTTATAATTATAAACGTTTACATACCCCCGTCAACTAACTTTTCAGAAAATGATCTCATTAACCTAATTTGCAATTTCAACAAACCAATTTTGCTGATAGCAGACTTCAACGCATGAAGTCCACGGTGGGACTCTCACAAATATAATAAACGTAGCAGGGTCATATCCAATTTCATTCGAAACAATAACTTATTAATAATGAATAATAATTCACCAACATATTTTTCGACCAAAAGAACATTCACATGTGTGGATATCAGTTTATGTTCCCCTCGTATTTTTACATCAGCCATTTGGTCAGTTAATTATAATTTGTGCGGAAGTGATCACTATCCTATAGAAATTAATTTATTCAGCACTCCATCAAATAACAAAAGCTTGTCTCTTTTAAAACAAATTTAGCAGATTGGGATAAATTTCAGCTCTTAGCTAGTAAGTACGTTATAAGTGATGTTAGCAATTCCCATATAAACAAAACTGTAGCCCGTTTTCACAAAACCATTATACGTTGCGCAAACGAATCAATTCCTCTCACAAGTACCGAAAAAAAACGCGGTTTGTTGGTGGAATGATAACCTTCAGACTTTACAGACAGGAAAAAATCAAAAATGGAATATCGTCAAATGATCACCTACCTCAGATAATATAATTGCTTACAAAAAACTAAATGCAAAATTTAAACGCGAGGTCAAAATTACAAAAAGAATCTCCTTTTGTTGAATATACCAAAGAAATAAACTGTCGTACTCCTCTTTCAATCATGTAGAATAAAGTGCACTCATTGAGTGGCTCTCCCCGCTTAACGACAATACGTTTTATTCAAACTCCAAACGGAGATTCCTTGAGCAAACCCATAGATATTGCAAATACTTTAGCAGGAAGCTGGTCCAATTATTCTCTCAACAACAACTTTTCGAATAAATTTTTATTACATAAGCAAAACGTTGGTAATACTATTACTATTAACTATAATTTATCGCACATTGAAAAAGTAATAACATTATTCGAATTGCAGACTTGCCTTAACACTCTTAGCGAGAAAACGCCTGACAAAGTGTCATACCCTATGATTAAAAATCTTCCAACGGCCAATAAATTAACTATGTGCGAATTTTACAATGAGATCTTTGATTCAAGTACTATACCTCAACAATGGAAGACTGCTACTATCATACCAATCAACCAACCAAATAAGCCCATCAACTCCCCATCAGGTTACAGACCCATATCCTTACTTTCCTGCCTTAGCAAGGTTTTAGAAAAAATAATTTCTCGCAGACTCTTTTGGATACTTTCACAAGAATGCAAACTTCCCAACAAACAAACGGCATACAAATCAGGAAAAGGTACTTTAGATGCCTTACTTTCTCTTGATCATTCCATTTGCAATAGCTTATCTACCAAAAATCATGTGTCAATTATTTCTATAGACGCAGAAAAATCTTTTGACCGTGTAGGAGTTCATTCAGATATTGATCAGCTTATCCAATGGAAGCTTGGTCCAAAAATAATTAATTATGTTAAAAGCTTTTGAACCAATAGAAAATTTCGAGTTAGAGTCAACATTTGCTATTCTGACATAATGCAACTTTAAAATGGTATTCCACAAGGATCACCACTTTCAGTAGTCCTTTTCTTAATTGCTTATAATAAGCTTAGCGTTATAATTCAAGAGAATACATTTTTCAACCACATCATATATGCAGACGATTTATACATTTTTTGCAAATTCAAAGATTTAATTACACTTCTAAATAACTGAAATCAATTATATGATTCGATTTCTAACTGGTGCGACTACAGTGGCGCAAAGATATCTGCAGAAAAATGTAAGCATCTGCATATATGCAAAAAGACCAGTTGTAGAAACATAACTGTAGCACTAAACTCTGTAACTTTAGAAAACACAGATAATCTTAAGATCTAAGGTCTAACTTTTAATAAAAAACACAACTGGTCAGCACATATTGAATCACTTTGTAAATCACTTTATAAAAGACTAAATGTAATTAAATGTTTATGTAATTTAAATCTGGAACCGAACACAAACTCACTAGTCAACATCACTAAAGCTACCATCTAATCAAAAATTGACTACGCTCTTCCCATCTATGGACACACGACAAAACGCAACTTGAGTAAACTGAGTTCAATACATCACGCAGCAGCCAGGTTGTCACTGGGTGCTTTCCGTTCCTCGCCAATAAAAACATAATGACGGAGACAGGACTCCCATACCTTCTTAAAAGACGTGTACATCTGACTGGACGACTATTTTCTAAATTTAATTTTCCGGATCACTCCAACCTAAATGAGCTAGTGAATAATCAAATGAAAAAGAAAATGAATCCAAAACTACCATCTGCAATCTGTCGTGTCTTGGAATTCTCGAAAAACAACAACTTCATGGCCAATACAGTTCATAAATACAAATTAAGTTTTCATCCATGGATGCACCGTTCCGAGTCCAAAGACCTAACATTACACCAATGGTATAAAACTGATACAAACAGCAGTATATTTCTGCAAAAATTCACTGCAATCAAAAACAGGCATCTAAACTGGAAACTTATTTTTACCGATGGATCGAAGGCCGAATCTGGAACAGCAAAATTCGAGACATTTTGATTCGCAACAAAAAGATAAAAATTTTATGGATCCCCAGTCACATAGGCATTATTGGGAATGAAGCTGCTGACGAAAAAGCCAAGTTAGCTACCAGATTTCCACTTATTGAGCAAATTTCCTATTGCAAAAAAGATATTAACAAAACCATCGACAAAATTATTTTAGAAACAGATGCACTCGACTGGACAAACTACTCCCACATATACAAATCCTTTAATCCTTATAAAATCCCACCTTAGTACAGAGTTACAGTAACTCGAAGAGAGGCAGTTGCTTTCACAAGATTCCGTATCGGTCACACGAGGATTACATACAAACACATATTTGGACACTCAATCGTTCCTACATGCCCACTTTGCCAATAAACTACGATTTCAGTTAATCATATAATCGAACATTACTCTGCTGCCAAAAATATCTGTCAATCGCTGAAAATTTTAAGCTTACAAAATCTGCTGTGTACTGCTAGTTACTTAAACGTTAAACTTTTTTTCAAAATTCCTTAAAAGATCTCAATTATTTTATGATATGTATCTAATATTAAATTTCGAGGCTCTTATCTCAGCGAATAGTTCTACTGAAAACTGCTGCCTAGGTATTTCAGATCTTGTAATGGACAATTTTTGAATCTGATGCCGAATCTATTGTGACAAAAATTTTGCAAATTTAGTAAGGCCATTAACCATTAAGTTATGCTTGAAGAAACTTTCAAGCATATTCGAAACAGAAAATTCAGCCCTGAAGTTATTTTTAAAGTATGCAACTTCACTAGAAGAATTTACTCTTCCTTTTCCTTTGGTGTCTTTGATGTGATAAGTCGTGTTAGCTGATATTAAAAAAAATATTCCACAATAATCTGGTAAGTTTTCAGACATCATTAAAAGTTTCACTTTTGTAAATCTTTTCAAATTTGAAATGTTTAAATTGTTAAAATGCTTAACGCAGAAATTTCTTATAAACTAAATCGCGAGTTTAATTCAAAGGGATATTTCCCGACATTTTTCTTTTAATAGATTCATTTCTACGTTTTCTTAAAACGTGCAAAATCAAGTCAATAGATTATTGAAAAATAAATTTGATTTCATCTGTTGCTCAAGTGCAGCACACACACGATTAAAGGAAAAGTCTCTCTAATTGCAATTTGTTGTTGTGTAAATATTTGTTACAACAGTACAGATCATAATTCCAGTGTGATTTATTCTCGCCGAAAAAAAGTCATATTTAAAGGTAAGACGGCCTAGAAGTTTGCAGGGGTTTTTCAAAAACATAATTCACTTTCTAATTTTACAGAATTTTCTATATAAAAATTTTTGACATCTTAAACTCGACGACATCACATTTTTGGCGTCGATAAAAAGTTACATTACCCTATTGGACAAAGCAAAATACGTAGCTTCATCATATTTCCTCCGTGCGCTTTCACAAAATTCGTCTTAGCGACACAGCAACAGCATTTTGGGGCTAACAGTTAGATAAGCAGATCAGTAAAGTGATACGGTACCCCATGCATCAGTTTATCGACTAGTGTCAACAACATCGAGTGCTATTCTTTCCAAGACGTAATTTTTTTTTTTTAACGCATATAATTTCGTTATTTCTAAAATCACTTAAAAGCTCGGAAGAATACGTTAAAATTACAAAAAATCGGATAAAATATATGAAATTTATTTATCAAAAAAAAAAAAAATCGCCTTAAAATGTCATTAAAATCGGAAAAAGAAGAAAAATTTAATCATAATACGAGTACATAATTTACTTTGAAATTAGTGTAGCGCTTCTTTGTGTTATTTGTTTCCGTGCAAAAAAAAAAAAAAAAAAACGGAAAAGTTAAAACAAACATAAAATTCTAAATTGTGTAAATTACGAGTAAGCCTAAAATTTGGTAAAACGTGTTTTTTGAAACGTGAACATATTCGCTAAATTTCATATTCTAAAATAAACTTAAAATAAACTTAAAATTTCGCTTTAAAATAAATGAAATAGGTTAATACCAAAATTATTAATATCTAATCTTTGGTACATATTAAAAAGTGCATAAAACAAAGAAAGAGAAAAGTATAGGCATACAAGAAAAGGAAAGCTGAGTAGATCAATGGGACAATAAGCATGCAGAAGTAGTTATAAAAATATATATATATGTATAAATATAATTAACCATATGATTATTATATTTGTACAAACTTAAAAACATAATCAAAAACAATGATTTTTGATAAAAAATTCTAAAAAAAATTATAAATTAAATCACTAATGCACTCTGTTCCATCGATTTATTCATGCTGGTAGTGGCAATTGATTGAATAATTAATTCAGTGCTTGCACATTAATTAAACACTCAGTTTTATGCTTGGCAACAAATTTAATTAGATTTATCATCGCAACATCATGTTATAAACATCTTAGCAGCAACATTTATGAAGGCCTTCATCGAAGTGAGTTTTTTCAATTTAATTTATATATTTAATTTATTAAATTTAATATGTGCATGTAAAAAAAAAAAAAAAAAAAAGTTTTACTCAAATTTGCTACATACGTTGATACATACATATTTCTTTTTTTTTATTATTATTGCCTAACTAAGAAATCAGAGAGTTAATGTGTTAAAGTGAAAAATGCAGAAATTACAACAACAACACACACATAAGCCAGAGAATGCAAGTGCTCTTTCTTGAAATTTAGAATTGGAGACTTTTGCTTATTGATTGTTTTGTTGTGATTATTGATATTTCACACATTTATGTTGCTCTTTCGGAGTTGTGCGTTGAAACTTTTTTAAGTTTGTGATTTCTTTGCTCTCATGAGATATTATTTTTTTTGTATTTTGTTTTGATCGGGTCGTGTGATTTTATTAGTTCATGCAGGAGATTCATCACTAAGCAATACTAAAATGCAACTTTTCGTATGTACCATTTGATTTGAAATAATATTATTATTGAAACTTAATTAAACGAATGTTAGAACCTACTTACTACTTAAGTACTCAATATGAAACTACTAATTCGATTTAATTTCTAAATTATGCTTTAAAAAAAAATATAACTATTTATATTATAATTTAATATTTGTTGGCTTAGGAAATGTAAATTTGTTAAAACTCAAAACATGTGTTTAGTTTTTTTTTGTGAGTTATATATAAATAAATACTAGTAAAAGATATGTTGAATTAAAACATTATTTTCCTTAAGGTGATGTAGAGGACAGGGACAGATATTGGCTTTAGGGGTCTTATAAACATTAGCATAGCGTAAGACCGCAGGTAGGGAGGGTATAGAGTGCTGTATTTTCGTGTCATCTTGAAAATACATCTGATTAGGATTGATACCAGCATTTTTGTTATTTGCATATATTCTCGTACAAAACCATGAAGGGGTTTTGTTTGTGCTCATGGTTTTCTTGGCCCACTGTATAGTTAATTTAGTTTTGAGGGAGTCTATAATAAAAAAATTTTGTAGTGAAGGTCCTCTGGCAGGACGGAGTAGTTAATTACCCACCCCAACGACGAAAGCTAGCATCATCAATGGCTCCCGCCCTCGACTACTTCGAACTTAGAAATATCTCGCCAGCTGCGTATGCATTGTATACGTTGACGAAAACCAGCCATGAATATTGGTTTGGTCTATTAATAATTTTAAAACAACATTCACTACATATAAAAATGGCGCCCAACGTGGGGCGGACTTGTCCTTAAGACAGTCTGTACCTTTTCCGTCTATAGATTTCAAATTTTGAATTTCGCAAGCAGTCGTTTGAAAATTTGTTCAGGTTTTTTATGGGTAAATAATCTGTTGATCTTTTATGGAATTTCGACTGTTTGGCATGCAAGTCCGAACAGCTATCGACCTTTAAGCTCTCAATTGATAATTTTATTCAGGATAGTCTGTCAAAATCAACTCTGCTTAATAACATCTAAATACAAGCGAATTTTTTTTTTTTTAGGAACTGAAAGCTTTTTTTTATTTCTGTTATGTTACGCCAAGGACTAATGTCTGGAAATTCAGATAAATTGTACACACGATTATCTGACCGATATTTACTAATGGCTTGTGCTAACTTTAATTATTTTATTTGGAAAAACAGATAATTCTGTTTAGAACGCATATCTGTCCAAAAGTTTTAGTTGAAATATTAACTCTTTATTTTATTTGCAACTCAGAAAATAAACTTTCATAATTTCTAAAATTCATAGCCTAATTTTATTAACCTAATATCAATCCTAACTCAGTAATTGTCTAGTCCCTGGAAACACATCACCAAAATTAGGGAAAAAAATAAAACAAATAGTGAATCTCTTACTAATCGTCAACATATAATTTTTTTTTTTTTTTGTTAATAAAATAATATAATGGCAGTTAGACATAGTAACGAGGATATTCCGGCTTTAGTTCCTCATACAGAGTCAAATTGCACAATATGTATACAAGCATTGAATAATGGTTCCGAGTGCTCGATAACTCGTTGCAACCATATTTTTCATAAAACTTGCATCGAACATTGGCTTGTAAGTTCACAAGAATGTCCAAACTGTAGGCGTTCTTCATTAACTACAGAACTACAACCCGTAACTGTTGATATTCCAGTAGTTAATAATAATAATTTGAATAATTCAAACAATCCAAATACAAGATCAGCGCGCGGTCGCAGCAATTCAAACACTCGTAATCGCGGTGCTGTTCCGAAGCGCTACAACACGCGTGGCTTTAGACGTCGTGTCGAGGAAAGTGGTGTTCAATTTTCGCAACCGGACTCGCATAACGATAATGACAATCGTAACAACCCAAACGGACTTTTACCCTTGTTAGACCTAGATTTTCCGCAAACATCATCGCAGCTTAGACAATCAAGTAATGGTGGTAATGTGTCTTCTAACGCTCAGAATACTCAAATAGTTGACTACAGTCAATTTGTGAATTTAATGGAAAGTACCTTCGTACGTATGTTTAATAATTTGAATTTACAACCCAATAGAGACGTAGAAAGCGGCTCGAATGTTAATTTGAACGCTCAGTCAAATCCATTAGTTGAAGAAATTCAAACACAAGATCCTATTGCACGGAATAATCGCTCAAACCTTAACCAAAATAATCGTACTGATTCAAATCTTTTTTTCAATTCAAATGTTGAAAATATTTCGAGACAAAATTATGCATCGCATCAGAACTCTGGTAGTTCTAACTTTCGTGCAGACAAAATTACGACTATAATCCAGAACTGGAATGTAAAATTCGATGGTTCAAGCAACGGCTTAGGAGTTGAAGATTTTCTCTATAGAATACGTTCCTTGACATTTTCCAGTTTAGGTAATGATTTTCGAGCTTTGTGCAACAACTTGCACATTTTGTTAATCGGTAAGGCCAGAGACTGGTTCTGGCGTTATCACAGACAGGTTCAACTTGAAGGAATTGAATGGAACTCATTTTGCGAGGCGCTCAGAAATCAATTTAGGGATTTCAAAACAGATTTTGACGTAATGGAAGAAATTCGTGGTAGAAAACAAAAGGTCAGTGAGACTTTTGATGCTTTTTATGAAGCTATCCTTTCGATTACAGATCGCTTAACGCAACGCGTCTCTAATGCAGATTTAATTGAGATTGTAATAAGGAATCTTAGGCCAGACATAAGGCACGAACTGTTATATGTAAAAATAACGTCTATGGCCCAATTGCGTAGCCTTTGTCAAAAAAGAGAAAATTTGTTAGCCGAAGAAGCTTATAAGCGTAGTCCACAGATGCGCAACCAATACAATAATTTTTCTCAAAGAAAACACATTGCTGAAGTTGATGGCGATGAGTCACAAATCGATGAAGCAATTGACAATAGTTTTAATTATTCTGATTCAAATGCTATTGCGGCTTTGCAGCGACAAGTCTCAAAGTGCTGGAACTGCGATGAAGAAGGCCACCACTGGGAAGACTGCAGTAATGAACGCAAAGTGTTTTGCTATGGTTGTGGGGAAAAAAATACGTACAAGCCCCAATGTCAAAAATGTACAACCAAGAAATCGGAAAACTCGAGAGCGGGGGCTTTCAGAAACAACAGAATAGCACCTCGTTAAATTTAAAAAATAATTTTTTAACAAGTCAATTACCGGCTAGCTCAGCGAGTTCGACTGAGAAAAATAAAACAAAAAATATTCATAAATTTAATTTTTCTAATATTAAAATTTTAAAGCGCGATAAAGTTTCAGAATCAAATTTAAAACCAAAATTATTTCCAATATACCCATACCATGAACGGTATAAGAAAAACCAAAAGATCGACTCTAAGAATCCGTAGATTTTGGAAAGCCTTGCGTCAGACAAAAAAGTTGATGGTTTCAACAGTGTTCAATAATAGCGATGACAACCGATTTTACGCAAAAGTCAATTTTTTAAATCGAACAGAATATGGCTTATTGGATACTGGGGCAAACATTAGCTGCATTGGCTCTGAGCTAGCGCATGAAAATTTTTCAAAACAGTGTACGTTTCATAAAATAAAGTCCACGGTGAAAACTGCCGATGGCAACATTCAAGAAGTTTCCGGTTTTGTAGAAGTAGATATTAAATATAAAGAAGATTTGCAAAAATTAAAGCTATTTATAATACCAGCACTATCTCAACGCTTAATCTTAGGAATCGATTTCTGGAAAAAATTTATGCTGGCACCTAACGTAATTTCATCCTGTGAAATTTCAAAAGATTCTTTAATGTCTAATAGTTCTAAAGAAGATAAACTATATCCTCTAAGTTTAAAGCAACAGCAACGATTAGAAACAGTTAAATCTTTGTTCCCGGATTTTGAGTCAGAAGGTTTAGGTAGAACTAGCTTAGTAGTGCACGAAATTGATGTAGAAGAAGCGAAACCCATTAAACAGCGTTTCTACCCAGTTTCGCCTGCTGTAGAACAACTTATTTTTAAAGAAGTGGATCGGATGTTGCAACTAAAAGTGATAGAGCCATCAATGAGTCCATGGAGCTCACCTATGAGGTTGGTAGTCAAGCCAAATAAAGTGCGATTGTGCTTAGATGCGAGAAAGGTCAATAGCGTAACAAAAAAAGACGCTTACCCTTTGCCAAGCATCGAGGGAATATTTGCGAGATTACCAAAGGCAAATCTTATTAGCAAAATAGATTTAAAGGATGCTTTTTGGCAAATTGGCCTTTCTGAGCAGTCAAAAGCACTAACAGCATTTACCGTGCCAGGACGCCCCTTATATCAATTTGTGGTGATGCCCTTTGGCCTCTGTAATGCGGCTCAAACCATGTCTTGTTTGACAGATCAACTCATTCCACCTGATTTACGACATTGCGTTTTCGGCTACCTAGATGATCTTTGCATAGTTTCTGAAGACTTTGAGTCACATCTCTCTGTTTTAGTAAGAATAGCTGAACAGTTTCGGAAAGCTAATTTAACGATAAACGTGACCAAAAGTAGATTTTGCGTTACCGAAGTCAAATATTTAGGATACTTAATCGGAAATGGGGGTATTGCAACCGACCCCGAAAAAATTGAATCGATTTTGTCTTGGCCAGTACCAAAAAATATCAAACAGGTCCGAGGCTTTATAGGCTTGGCAGGCTGGTATAAGCGATTTGTAGAAAACTTTTCGGAAGTAGTTTTTCCAATAACAGAAACTTTGTCGACGAAAAAGAAATTTGTATGGACCAGTGATGCCCAAAAGGCGTTCGAGAAAGTAAAAACTTTGCTCACTTCGGCACCGATCCTTACAAATCCTGATTTTTCGAAAAAGTTTTATGTGCACTGTGACGCCAGTAATTTCGGAATAGGCGCTGTGCTCGTGCAAGTGTCAGACGATGGGGCCGAAAAACCGATTGCCTATATGTCGAAAAAATTGAACACAGCACAACGAAATTACAGTGTTACAGAGCGCGAATGCTTGGCGGCTATTGAAGCTATAAAACGCTTTCGCTGCTATTTAGAATTACATGAATTTGAGGTAATTACTGACCACTCTAGTTTGGTGTGGCTGATGAGGCAACCAGATTTAAGCGGCCGACTTGCGAGATGGGCTTTAAAGTTGCAAGCTTATAAATTTACTATAAGCCATCGCAAAGGAAAAGAAAACATTGTACCTGATGCTTTGTCCCGCGTTTATTGCGAAGAAATTCAAGCTATTGATGACGTAGGCCCAGAAGTAGACTTAAACTCGATTCATTTTGAAGATGATGACTATGAGGAGCTTAAAGTTAAAATAAGTGCGAACCAAGGAAAGTACCCTGACATAAAAATTGTCGATAAATACATTTATATTCGAACTGAACATTTTAGCGGCGAAATTGAGCAAGATCAAAATTCATGGAAACTTTGGATACCTAAGAAGCTTCGTGACCAAGTGATTTCAAGAGCTCATGAGTCTGTGATTTCAGCTCACGGTGGTATCAATAAAACTTTAAATCTGATTAGGCGACACTTTTATTGGCCACGAATGGTAACTGAAATTAAAGAATTTGTTAAAAAATGTGAAATATGCAAAACAACAAAGGCACCAAATGTAACCCTAAGGCCACCGATGGGATCGCAAGCTCAATCTCTAAGGACTTTTCAACGGCTATATGTTGACATTTTGGGTCCTTACCCACGCAGTAAAAACGGACACATTGGCTTGCTTATTGTTGTTGACCATATGTCAAAATTTCATTGGTTATGTCTACTCAAAAAATTCACTTCTGCAGTGATTCAAAAATATCTTTTAGAAAATATTTTCCATATATACGGCGTTCCCGAGACCATTGTTAGCGACAATGGATCGCAATTTAAAGCGAACGATTTTAACGCATTCCTGACAAAACTTGGTATAACTCACATGTTTACAGCAATACATTCCCCGCAATCAAATGCATCGGAACGTGTTAATCGTTCTATCATTGCGTCCATAAGAGCTTACCTAAAAAATGATCACCGTCAATGGGATGAGAACATAACTGCAATCAGCTGCGCCCTCAGAAACTCGGTTCACCAATCTATTAATTGCTCCCCATATCACGCACTTTACGGCTTAGATATGATCACTCACGGATCTACTTATGTATTATTGAAAAATTTAAATCTCTTGGATGAGGCCAAAATCAAGCTTAGTAGAGATGACCAACTTGCGGTTATGCGAAAAGACTTACGTAAAAGTATTAAGAAAGCATATGAAAATAATGCAAAGCAGTATAATTTAAGATCTCGTCCAGTTTC
Organism: Tricholauxania praeusta; assembly: GCA_949775025.1. Taxonomy (NCBI): domain Eukaryota; kingdom Metazoa; phylum Arthropoda; class Insecta; order Diptera; family Lauxaniidae; genus Tricholauxania; species Tricholauxania praeusta. The sequence goes on along the minus strand of OX459029.1, from coordinate 67,195,753 downwards.
TTTTACAGTCGGTCAAGAGGTTTATCGACGCAATTTCGCTCAAAGTAATTTTGAAAAACAGTTTAACGCAAAATTAAGTCCTTTATTCTTAAAAGCTCGAGTTCGTGAGAAGCTCGGAAATCATTACTACGTGCTGGAAGACTTACAAGGTAACCCAATAGGCACATTCCATGCAAAGGATATACGTCAGTAGCGTTTGCATTTTCCATCTAATACTTCTGTTTAATAACAGAGTATTATCTGGTTTGTAATGGACAATTTTTGAATCTGATGCCGAATCTATTGTGACAAAAATTTTGCAAATTTAGTAAGGCCATTAACCATTAAGTTATGCTTGAAGAAACTTTCAAGCATATTCGAAACAGAAAATTCAGCCCTGAAGTTATTTTTAAAGTATGCAACTTCACTAGAAGAATTTACTCTTCCTTTTCCTTTGGTGTCTTTGATGTGATAAGTCGTGTTAGCTGATATTAAAAAAAATATTCCACAATAATCTGGTAAGTTTTCAGACATCATTAAAAGTTTCACTTTTGTAAATCTTTTCAAATTTGAAATGTTTAAATTGTTAAAATGCTTAACGCAGAAATTTCTTATAAACTAAATCGCGAGTTTAATTCAAAGGGATATTTCCCGACATTTTTCTTTTAATAGATTCATTTCTACGTTTTCTTAAAACGTGCAAAATCAAGTCAATAGATTATTGAAAAATAAATTTGATTTCATCTGTTGCTCAAGTGCAGCACACACACGATTAAAGGAAAAGTCTCTCTAATTGCAATTTGTTGTTGTGTAAATATTTGTTACAACAGTACAGATCATAATTCCAGTGTGATTTATTCTCGCCGAAAAAAAGTCATATTTAAAGGTAAGACGGCCTAGAAGTTTGCAGGGGTTTTTCAAAAACATAATTCACTTTCTAATTTTACAGAATTTTCTATATAAAAATTTCGTCGATAAAAAGTTACATTACCCTATTGGACAAAGCAAAATACGTAGCTTCATCATATTTCCTCCGTGCGCTTTCACAAAATTCGTCTTAGCGACACAGCAACAGCATTTTGGGGCTAACAGTTAGATAAGCAGATCAGTAAAGTGATACGGTACCCCATGCATCAGTTTATCGACTAGTGTCAACAACATCGAGTGCTATTCTTTCCAAGACGTAATTTTTTTTTTTTAACGCATATAATTTCGTTATTTCTAAAATCACTTAAAAGCTCGGAAGAATACGTTAAAATTACAAAAAATCGGATAAAATATATGAAATTTATTTATCAAAAAAAAAAAAAATCGCCTTAAAATGTCATTAAAATCGGAAAAAGAAGAAAAATTTAATCATAATACGAGTACATAATTTACTTTGAAATTAGTGTAGCGCTTCTTTGTGTTATTTGTTTCCGTGCAAAAAAAAAAAAAAAAACGGAAAAGTTAAAACAAACATAAAATTCTAAATTGTGTAAATTACGAGTAAGCCTAAAATTTGGTAAAACGTGTTTTTTGAAACGTGAACATATTCGCTAAATTTCATATTCTAAAATAAACTTAAAATTTCGCTTTAAAATAAATGAAATAGGTTAATACCAAAATTATTAATATCTAATCTTTGGTACATATTAAAAAGTGCATAAAACAAAGAAAGAGAAAAGTATAGGCATACAAGAAAAGGAAAGCTGAGTAGATCAATGGGACAATAAGCATGCAGAAGTAGTTATAAAAATATATATATATGTATAAATATAATTAACCATATGATTATTATATTTGTACAAACTTAAAAACATAATCAAAAACAATGATTTTTGATAAAAAATTCTAAAAAAAATTATAAATTAAATCACTAATGCACTCTGTTCCATCGATTTATTCATGCTGGTAGTGGCAATTGATTGAATAATTAATTCAGTGCTTGCACATTAATTAAACACTCAGTTTTATGCTTGGCAACAAATTTAATTAGATTTATCATCGCAACATCATGTTATAAACATCTTAGCAGCAACATTTATGAAGGCCTTCATCGATGGACTATACTGCGCTTCAAAGTGAGTTTTTTCAATTTAATTTATATATTTAATTTATTAAATTTAATATGTGCATGTAAAAAAAAAAAAAAAAAAGTTTTACTCAAATTTGCTACATACGTTGATACATACATATTTCTTTTTTTTTATTATTATTGCCTAACTAAGAAATCAGAGAGTTAATGTGTTAAAGTGAAAAATGCAGAAATTACAACAACAACACACACATAAGCCAGAGAATGCAAGTGCTCTTTCTTGAAATTTAGAATTGGAGACTTTTGCTTATTGATTGTTTTGTTGTGATTATTGATATTTCACACATTTATGTTGCTCTTTCGGAGTTGTGCGTTGAAACTTTTTTAAGTTTGTGATTTCTTTGCTCTCATGAGATATTATTTTTTTTGTATTTTGTTTTGATCGGGTCGTGTGATTTTATTAGTTCATGCAGGAGATTCATCACTAAGCAATACTAAAATGCAACTTTTCGTATGTACCATTTGATTTGAAATAATATTATTATTGAAACTTAATTAAACGAATGTTAGAACCTACTTACTACTTAAGTACTCAATATGAAACTACTAATTCGATTTAATTTCTAAATTATGCTTTAAAAAAAAATATAACTATTTATATTATAATTTAATATTTGTTGGCTTAGGAAATGTAAATTTGTTAAAACTCAAAACATGTGTTTAGTTTTTTTTTGTGAGTTATATATAAATAAATACTAGTAAAAGATATGTTGAATTAAAACATTATTTTCCTTAAGGTGATGTAGAGGACAGGGACAGATATTGGCTTTAGGGGTCTTATAAACATTAGCATAGCGTAAGACCGCAGGTAGGGAGGGTATAGAGTGCTGTATTTTCGTGTCATCTTGAAAATACATCTGATTAGGATTGATACCAGCATTTTTGTTATTTGCATATATTCTCGTACAAAACCATGAAGGGGTTTTGTTTGTGCTCATGGTTTTCTTGGCCCACTGTATAGTTAATTTAGTTTTGAGGGAGTCTATAATAAAAAAATTTTGTAGTGAAGGTCCTCTGGCAGGACGGAGTAGTTAATTACCCACCCCAACGACGAAAGCTAGCATCATCAATGGCTCCCGCCCTCGACTACTTCGAACTTAGAAATATCTCGCCAGCTGCGTATGCATTGTATACGTTGACGAAAACCAGCCATGAATATTGGTTTGGTCTATTAATAATTTTAAAACAACATTCACTACAATCTTTTCATCACATATTCAATAGCCAAAAAAAGTTCCAATTGCCGAAAAAATTGTGGTATTCTACAATTTGGATATCCTGTGGCCCACAAATTTCGACTTCCGAGCAAATATAAACTCATTCAATGCAGATATATCTGTCATACTTGCAAATAAAAACATTGGGTAATCGATTGGCATTCATTTGGTACTAGAAGAGCAAATCGCCACGATGAAGTGAGAAATTATAAACTTACACAAAATGATAAATAATGTCAATAAGTTACAAACTTTTTGTTGGGTTGTAATAAGACACTTCTATTTCGCTTTGTTGACAGCGACTTCTGCTATCTTGTGTATCGTAGTTATAAAAACAGTATTTACTTTTATTTTGAGGCCGATGTATAAAGGAACTTTTTTTAAAATAATCGAACTGTTCCCACATACGAATGTCAGTTTCCTTTCCAAAAGTTCTTTTTGTCAAATCAAAAGATGAAAGTAAATTATCGTCATTAACATTTGATAATATGATTTTCTCAGGCTATTCATTTCTTAGCTTTCCAAAACATACGGCTGTATCTTTCATACCCGATTTGGTGTTGACAGAGACAACCAAAATTATGAGCCACAGTTGACAGATTTTGAAAGCATAAATTGTCTAAAAGCTTCCAGATATTCATCAACTGTCACATTTATCATGGTAGTTGCAAAACAATACAAGAAGGACTTCCCAATGAATCCACAAATCTCGAAAAGAACCAAACTCATCGCTACTTCGTATTTGTCTTCGGCTCGTACCATTATTGAAAGCGGCAAGCACTTGCTATCACTTGTAAGCACTCCATTGCAATTCGTTTTTTGAAGTATAAAATGGATCAACAGAAACTTTGTTCTCGGTATTTTTATATCCGGTATTTTCATATTCAATATTCGAATTAAAATATCCGATCACTTTCATTTGGCTATCAGCAATATTATTGGTGTCGAAATTACGCTGATTTTGCATTGTGTCAACAAAACACAAACCGAACACCAGCAGTAATGCAAACAGCGAATTTGAATTTTTTTCGATTTTTTCGACCAGTAACTTTTGCATTTTTTCCAGGTGAGACAGAAATTGGAATCGCCTAAGCGCTCAATTAATATATTAGCTTGGATCTTTGCCAGCATATATTTATTTTTGATTTGGCGCATTTTTTATTTTTGCAATCAGGTAATTTTACCTCAAATTTCTCTCAAATATAACTACTATTCAGGGTTTATTTGATGTTAAAAATACTACATATGCAATATGTCAGAAATAATTTCGTTCATATCTGAAAATATTATATTTTTTGATGTCATTTGTGCCCAGTGGTCGATAAATCGGCCACTCCACCTGAGCCAAAAACTGTGTAGATAAAAAATATTAAAAATCAAAGCTCAGACGTACGATCCAATGTAGCCTCTGGATGAAATTTCATCGGTTTTGGTCCAGTAGCTTAGGCTTGGGACTTATTGGGTTAAGGACATCGTAAAAGTAGTTTTAAGCCATACAACAGTTCTGTTGATGGCTTCAAATAAAATTTGTACGACTTGAAGTAAATGACATTCTTCAACACCTAACGAATAATCCAAATGATTTATTGCGCATATAACTTTTTTGTTTTTTTCATTAAATATTGTTTTATCGAAATATTAAAGCAAAATAGTTATAAAAAATACACCCTTGTGCAAATTAATGTGGACAAACCAGTTTTTACTCAAAAAATGTGTTTCATTCATGAAAAATATAAAAAAAATACAAAACTTCACAAATTAATATTCTATGTGTCCACCGTTTTTTTTAGCACCATTTTAATGCATTTTGACATGGATTTTATAATTTTTTTGCAGTCATTAAGGATTTTGGGATCCCTCCCAGTACCATACTTTATTAACTGACTCAATCAGGTTAAGTTTGGTTGTGCAATCCATTTTTATGAACCTAATTTTGCATATGGACAATAAATTCTTAATTGGATTGAAGTCAAGTATTCACCAAGGCAATCCAACACTGTAATTCTATTATCAGTGAAAAATTTTTGTACTATTTTTGATTTTTGGTGAGGTGCTAAATCATTCTGAAAAATAGGATTTTCCAAATTTAACTTTGACAACTCAGCAGCAGGTCTATGCTGTAAAATCGCCATATATTTTTGACCGTTCATCATCCCTGTTATGGATATTAATGATCCTGGATCAAAAAATAAGAAGCATCCCCAAAACATTTGTTTTACAGGATGTTTGACAGACTGCTTAATGTGAGCTTGTGAAATTGGTTCCGTATCAGACCGTTGAACGAACTGGTCGCACATACCCTGAACGAAAAAATGGCTTTCATCGGAAAACAACATCTTTTTCCAATCCTCCACAGTCCAATTCTTGTACTTCTCAGCCCAACCCATCTTCTTTTTCATCATTGCGACGGTTAAAAGTGGTTTCTTTACGTGTTTCCATGCCTTTCAGCTAACTTCTAACAATCGACGCCATATTGTTAAAGCATGCACTATCGTTCCGGCAATAGCTAGATCTTTCTAAAAGTTGTCACTGACCCTTGTGGGGTTAATTTTACTATTTCTCAACAATAGAGTATATTCTTTCGTATTGTTTTTTTTACGGTGAAATTTTTCCTCCCTCTGAGGTGAGATTGAGTCAGTTTCCCAGTAGACCTTAATAAGCCTGTTTACTGCACTTCTAGAAATGCTACATTCTTTAGCAATCTGTCTTTGTGTCAAATAAGAATGTCCAGACAGTGTAATTACCTCAGAACGTATCTCTATTGCGATATCCTTTTTTGGAACGCATTCAACCTGTCACTTAAAATTCAACAAAACCAGTCAAAACGATATATTTAACATAAAACAAGCAAAATACTCACATTTTTTTTATAAAACTTCCCGAAACATACAATCACAGGCACGTTTTAAGCTTAGAATAACAATAAGCTCAATACATTAGCTTTAAATAGTGTTTTCAGAATCAAATTTGTAAAAACAGTAGAAAAACTGTTTCGTCCACATTAATTTGCTCAAGGGTGTAAGTTCGTTATGATTTATTCATGAAAAATTGCATTATGGACCAAAATGGTCCGTTAACCTAGGATTCGTAAGTTTTTTCTAACCTTACAGCAGGGTTAAGTAGCAAAGGGTTTATAAAAACGGCCAAAACCAGACAAGCAGGAGGTTCAAGTTTCAGCATTTTTGTGAACGTCTTTTATGGACGACACCTAAGACTTATAATTGCACCCTTTTCGAGTAATTGGACATCTTTTGGTTGGACCTGCTAAGTAAGTGTATTCCGATAGATCAGATAAGTTACAGAAGTAAAAAGATTAGAAGTACATATGCTGTTCTTCTTCGAACATGCACCGAAAAGAAACAAAGATGGAGAGAAACGAGCTCATCGCAAGCACTCCAATGTCTATTTGTAGAGGATTTTAACATTTTCACATGAGCTCGGGGAATTTCGCCTGTAAATACAATGCACCCTGTTGATTTTTAAGATCAGAAAATAGAAAAGATAAACTCGGTTTTTCCCAGCCTCAAAATAGTTTTCGACACTTTAGTATAAATGGGAGTGCGCTCACTGTGTTTTGAGTCAAAAGCAAAACTTTTTCTGCTGAAGTCGTGAAAGTTTTGCGAAGGAAAACTGTCTTGAAACTGTTTTGTCGCAGTGAGTTGCAGGCCTTACCCTTCACAGAGCTTCAGCGATTTTTAAAGTTCTTTAAATGAATGTTGCTATCATCTGCAAAGAAGTGGGTTGAGTAGGTTGTCTGTCAAAAAGATTATCATCAACAACATGTGACCGGGATAGTTCAGATAGAGTGTCCACACAGATAAATGCAAAGACTCGTGACAACTTCAGAATTTCTGAAGCTACCATACGCGATTAGTTCTTATGCGAAGACGTTCTGCCACTTTTGATTAAATGTTTTAGAAATATATAGAGTATCAAAAATACTTTCATCGAGAATATTAAACTTTCGGTGAGGAAAGCCTTCAGGTCATTCCTAGAGCAGACTCTTCGGAAACAACTTATGTTGGCGAACACTTAGTAATTCGTTGTTCTTAAGATTACTCACTAGATGAAACTTTATTGGGCACCACCAAAATTTTGAAAGTGTTATGATTGATGATCTCCTTTTCTTACCATTCCAACCAACCAACAATTTTGAAATGCAGAAAACATGCGTTGAGGCACATTTTCTTAACACTTCGTTTATTGAAGAATTTTTAATCGGTCGTTAGAGTATTAGTCACCCGGGTGACTAATCAGAAAATTGACGTAAGGGGTTGTCCATTAATTACGTGAGGTGTTTTTTTTTTGAAAATTCGGACCTTTCTCTTCCTTTGGTGAGATTTAGTGACTTCTGACGGGAGCCCTCCCCGCCCTTACATGACATTTGCCTTATAATTTTTAAATGTAATCTGCTTTTATAATGTATAGTCTCTGCAATAAAAAGTAAAAAATTCACGTGAGATTTTTATTGACCCCCCATCCTCCTTGGTGAGACTTTTCCGGACCCCTCCCCTCCTTTTTTGACTCACGTAATTTATCGACGTCCCCTAATGTGTATAACCCAAAAGTTAATAGACATTAGATTGATAGGCAAACTAAACGTTAGATATTGCTGACAACCTAGTTTGCTATTTCCTACAATCTAGTTGATTTTTGTTATATTTGTGTCTATTATAACGAATGTTGAGTCAGTATAAACAATGCACATACATTAAAAGTTCGTTATAACAGTGTCAAAACTAAAATTTGAAAGTGAATTTGCAAAACAATTATCGGCCGGTGTCCTTTTTGGCAGTACATTCCTCTAAGCCAAACAAATACGGTATAAAAATAAATTGGTCTGCTGAATTCTGTTGAGGGAAGCTACCGGATGAAGCCCGAGGCAAAGGCTTTGTTGAGATAGTTGTTTTGTGATTGGTTAAATATTGGAAAAATTCCGAGCAAAATAACGCAATGGATAATTTTTTTACCACATTGGCGCTAGCAGAAGACCTTGTGAGTAAGAAATTGAGCATGATCGGTACAATGCGCCGGAATAAAAGATGTATACCTGCAGAGCTAATGTGCAAGCGGAAAGATCCAGTTGGAAATAGTACATTTACATTTCGAGAGAACGTAACATTGGAATCATATGAGACTAGGAGAAATGAATCGGTAGCCTTGCTTTCAACCATGCACATCACTAAGGCTGTAGTCATAAACTCCGAAGCCCGCAAACCGATAATTATCTTGGATTATAACAAGACAAAAGGAGGCTTGTATAGTTTCTTTTCACTAGCGTCAGTAATGCATTAATTGACTCTTATTATTGTTTTATTCTATATTTTGAAAGCGTCGATAGGATGGACCAAATGATCCCAAACTATTCATGTAAACGTGGAACCAGACGATGGCCCATGACTCTGTTTTATAATTTGGTCAACATCGCTACCATTGCTACTTACATCATATACCCTGAGAACAACCAGCTTGTCCAGTTGTAAATAGAACTGTGCAACATTCTCCAACGATTGCAAAATCTGCATGTTATAGGGAAATTTCATCTTAGGTCAGCAATATGCGACATGCTTGGTTATGAATTGTCTCTGAAAACACAATATGAGTCTGAAGCGCCACAATTGGATGCTAGTGGTTGCGATAAGATTCAGGGCAAGTGTCACCAATGCATTTCGAATGATAAGTGACAAAGAAATTCGCTCAAGTGCTGCAGACTATGCAAAAACTCAGTATGGGCTCAACACACTAAAAAGGAAATAGCCTGCCACGCGTGCTAGGCTAACTTTTTCTTCTATTTTTCTATTTTCCTATTTATTATTTCTTCACTTGTCTTTCATTCAATAAAATTTGATAAGAAATTTAACATCTTTCTATCATATTATGGTTTTTGCAATACATGTTTCGTGCATTATATACGTAGTCACCGGGGTGACTAATACTACAACAAGAGGTCAGACTTGAACTTTCAGATAAATACGCCCATAGGTAAGAGCTAAAAATTCGAAACATAGCTTAAAATTATCCTAACTAAAATCGTAGTAAAGTCAGATACGCTTTCCATCCTAGGTAAATTTGAACATGGATACATATTGTACAATAACTGAAAAAGTCACCCGGTTGACTAATACTGCAACGGAGGGTTAAGTTTGGTTGATATACCATCCAACGCTGAAACTTTCTTAACGTTGAGAATTGGAATAACTTTTTTACCGTCCTGGCTCAAAAGTAAATGGTCGATATTGTCCCTCGACATAGGTGAATAGTTGATTGCTATCATTGGTAGTACATAGTAGTAGCAAAAAGTTATACGGCACAAGCAATTGGTGTTGAGGTCATTAAAATAACCAGAAATAATAATTTCATTATCTGGGTACGATTCCAAAACTTGAAATCAAATCAGAGGGGAAATCTACAATTTCGATGGTAGACATTCTCCCTAGATTTGGGCTTCTGAAGACAAAGACAAATTTTTTCTTGGTAGCGTTTTGTTAAATAAGCAGACAGAAAGAGATATAAACAGACAGTCAGACCAACTAACGGACAGATAGACTGTCATGCGGATGGTCAAACAAACAGACATGGCTATATCGACTTAGGATATGACGCTGTTACAGAATGTAAGTATATACATTTATATATCTACCACGATCTGTGCCATACATTCAAAACATAATTACAAATTGGATAGGTCCATTGAGTTGTACAAAAAAACAAAACTTCTTGGTGCAAATATAGCAAAACGTAGTCAGAGCACTCAGACCAAATCGACACTAATGAATCACAAATTCGTTAATTAAAGTAAAATGCTTACTACAAAAGACACGAACCGAAACTTAATAGCCGTTCAATGCTAGTCGTGTATCTAACGAAAGTCTTAAAAACAGCATTAATTCCGCTTTCTTCGATCAGCTAAACGAAACTTTTGCAAGACTGACTGCAAGACACTTCAGAGTAGTGATGGGCAACTTATGCACTAGGCTCTGCAAAAACAACAACGTAATCGAAAGCCTCAAGGACCAGCACGGCTTGCAGACAATAAATCAGAATGGAGAACTCCAAATAGACTTTTGTGGAATTAATTAGATGAAAATTGGTAGCACGCTATTTCCAGAGGAGTCCACGAAGCCTGAGTTTCACCGAGTCTAAGTTCACAAAATCAAATTTGTCAGACTGATGTAAGAAAACAACGGAGCGCTTATATTAGATCATACCATGAACCGTAAGCAGATAAGCAATAGCACCAAGTAAAACATTTAAGTTCTCATAGGCGAAACTCAGTGAGCGAGACTTATTGAAACCTTGGAAAGAAGACAATAACCCAGAATGGTAATTCAATACTTGAACCAACATTAGAAAAACCAGAAAGCAGGCAGATTATCGGGACTAGTGATTCGCCCATACGAGAACGATACGATAATTTTTTAAATTTGCGCCAATTTAATCGTTTCACACTCGTTCTCGTACGAGAAATTTTTGGACTTGTATCGTTCTCGTCTCGCTCTCGTCTCGTTATCGACGAGTTTTCTCTGCTATTCTTGTTTAAACTTTTAAATTTATTACAAGCTGAACCCGCGGCTTTGCCCATGCAGAACCCTTGTAGAACCTTGCCTACATTTTACGCAGTACATACTGCAGTTCCAACTATAGCAGTTTAAATATTTTCGTTGCATAGGAGTAGCCACGTCTTAAAGCTCAATCCTGTTCATATCTTGACAGTAGCTTAGCTCAAACGTTGTGCATCACGTATCAAGTTTTACAACAGTAGCTAGCTGCTATAGATGCCAAGATATAGAGTTTTAAGTGTTGTGTTATATGGAAGGTGCCACGCCTCGCTGTTTAATCCCGTCCATATTCCGTGCGGGGAATTTATTTGTCAATAATTCTTCTATTTACTGGCAATTTAAAGGATTTTATTATGCACTTTGTATTTACTTATCTCTTCTTAAAATTGAATTTACAATAATTATATGACTAGTACCAGGATGGTCCACAATTTCAGAAGAAAGATAAAACAATGTAAAAATAAAATGTTTAGAAAAATTCGTGTTTTACCAACGCATACCTGACGACCAAAGGCAATACAAAGAGCAAATAATAGAAATGCTAAAATTTGTCATTTGCATACGGCAACAACAATCAGAACGCATTACTACCCACACTATTCACAAATTTCCGCATCTATTACCAACACACCAACATTCACAGCTGCTTCCGTTTCCGTTGTTCATTTCAAATTCGTGTGATTTCCATGACATTATTTGCCAAAATATCCCACCACTCCGCCCGTAAAGAAGAAGAAATCACTCAAAGTGAATTCAATTTGTTATTGTCGCTTTGTCAAGCAACAGCATTCATTCTCGAATTTTTACCTCTAGATTCTGTTATCTATGCTTGGTTTTTTGTTGTTTTTTTTTCAAGCTTTCATATACCTACACAACGTGCTTTTTTCCATCTTTGGTAGGTACCTGTAATTTGCAAATTCTAATGCTATGGACAAAATACGAATGAAAAGGATATTTGCCAATGAACTAGGAACAAATTGTCTACTCCACAAAATGGGAAGGAAATTGTTGAGTTCAATGTTATTATTAGGAGTTTTAACGAATTAGAACCAATTACTTTTGGAGCAAGGCCAAATAGGAGCCCAGTTGTTGTTCACAATGCATTATTTTAATGATGATCATCAAGTGATTCATAGATCTTTATAAGAAAGAGTCAGGTGTTTTCAGGGAATGAAAAAGTTTTTGAATAAGTTTAACCTCACTTACTTAAAGATGTGACCATTGACTCCATAGTCACATTAAGTATGATAAAGTTTACCTTTCACAGCTAAATAAATACTTTGAAACTGTCACCTTAGTTATTCGTTTGCAAAAAGTTTTTAAATCATATACTTGCATACATAAATTGTGATTTTATCGGAAGTTACATGTTTAAATGTGTTATATATAGCATGGGATTTCATTAATTGTCAATGTTTTATGTTTAGATATGTTGATGAAATATTTGAATTTAACATGCAAAATGATATCGGCTAAATAAACACGAAATTTTCTAACTACTTATGGTGACAAATACAATTTATTTCGCTAAGTTATAATTACTTTACGATTTAAAAAAAAAAAACATTATATACTACATGCACTGTTTTCTTACACTACTAAACTAATGAAATGAAAAAGTTCTTACCGTGTTATCATGCTTCTTTTGATAACAGAGGTACATTTAAAGTATCATAAATGGTAATTTGCTAAAAAAAAATTATTTAAGTTTAAGATAACTTTTAATACACCCGAATATAGTGTCTTTTCTCTTGAACTTCAAAGTAGGATTCCGATGTGATGAGATAAAAAATTTATAGCGATTCGTGTTTAGAACCAATGTTTCCAGAATTTTTTTAGGGAAAACAGCAAATTCTGAAAAACTGTTAAAAACTGCTACCTCCGAAATCAACAAGTATGGTATATCGTTGTAAATGTCTCAACATAGACTACTTTCATTCATAGAAGTCATTTGTCTCAAATTTTTTTTTCGACTAGTTGTATACATTATCTCAGCTTCTACCACCCTAACGTGCCAAGGGCACATCATAAAATTAAAGTACGTACCAAATCATAAAATTAATAACTACAAAGTTTTCTCAAATTATTGAAATTGAAAAAGTTACAGCGAATCTAAAATTTCAGTGAAAATATTTAATCAGAATATTAAGATCATATTTAACTTAAGTCCTAAAACTATGCAATAGTTTTTTCCGATCAATTTCTTCCAAGATCAACGTACGTTTATGCTAAAATTGCATCAAATTAAGAGGCCGAAAAATAAAAAAAATTTTTTCTTAAAAATCTTTCAATATTAGCTTTCAAACTGGGGGTGGACATTCGAACTTTTTTTTTGTGATACTATCTAGTGTACAAGCATATACTTATTATAGCAAACACTATGACAATTTCTTTGAAGTATTTAAAACTTTTGCCAGTTCTCAAGTAACGAATTAATGCTTCTAGTGACTCTCCTCGATTTACTTCTGGTGTATTTGATAGGTCTTGATATTGCATGCTTAGCAAACTCAATTTGAAATCCTTTCCAAACGATGTATAGATTTTAGTAATTTCAGCAGAGTTTTCGAATTTCAAAAATGTTTTAATGGTGTTCAACAAGTCGCTATTAGATTTTTAGGTGAGCTGTTAAAAAAGAAGACAAAGAATCGATAAAATTCTTCCGTATATCGTCAACTGATTGCGTTGGTCTTCAGCTCGATTTTAATTTTTGTGACAAATCAATGATTTTTAAGAAATATTTGTCATACTCAGTTTGCTATATCGGAAGTTATCCCTATTAATTCACTTTATTCTAAAATTATGAAATGAAATGAAGATTCCTTCAAAATAGTTTTTTAGAAGTCGCAGCTGACTGTTTTTCTGCTTAGTTTTATTACTGAAAGACGTAAAAAGAGTTGCCGAGTACTTTTAATGGTTCATTTTAGCCCAGATTGGTGGGATTAGACAATTAAAACAACGGATATCTGCGAAATAAATTGTGTATTTCATTTCGAAGGTTAACACACAACAATTATGAATTTGGCTGAAAATCATTTCTACGAATTTTTACATTATTTTGAAATCATTACTGCAAATTTAAAGTCATTACTGCAGAAATGAGACATTACTGCACCTTATTTCAATGCCTGATATGCACTTAATATCAAATGTGCTCTATCACTAATAATCCATTTGCATGTATCTTATAAGAAAACATCTAATAAATATGAATCTGAAAAATGTTTCAAATCGAACTGTTTGGGAGCTATTCTATAACATTTCTTAATATTAAATTGTTAATGTTGCTATCAGAATCACATTTTTTGTGTTTGCACTAAAAGAATCTTAAAAAAATGTATTGACTCTGAAATCTGAGCATGGGAATTAATTTAAGTCACAGTTATTGAGAAGGAACAAAAACATTTTGATTAAAATGATCTTAGAAGTTTTATTATAAGACATCTTTTTATGAATGCTTTTCGGCTTTCTTATTTTTGAAAATACGAGATAAATTAAAAGATGCTGAAACAACAGAATTCATTTTAATGAAATCTGTTTGATTGGTTATATTCCTTAGACGCTTGGTCACAATCCGCAGTTAAAATTATCACGATATTCCTGAACAATGGTAACGTTTTGGATTGGCCAGCTTGTTCTCCTGACTTGAATCCAATTGAGAACATCTTGGGATACTCGTCAGGCGAATATATGCTGATAAACGACAGTTGTCAAGTGTTGCTGGATTAAAAACAGCCATATTTGAGGAGAGGGAGGCTCTCGACGCTCAACTGGTACAAAATAAAGCACACTCCTTGCGAAACAGGATATTTGAATGCACCAAATCAAATCGTGGAATTATTTTCGTATTAAATAGTAAAAATTTAAAATAAAACTTTGTTGTTTTTGTTGAACAAAATTGACTTTAAATCATTTGTGCTATACTAAATAAACGATTTTTAGGCGGAAAAAATGCAATGTTGGAGATATTGATAACGGTTTATGGAGAGAGTGAAGTAAATATAATGTCAGTTTAAAGAGAACATATCTAAGCACAAAATATGTCAGTATGAGCGTCTGAGGTTCAATATCCAACATGATACAGCCCATTTTCTTAAAATACATAAATTGTGCATTAGTTTATGAACGCAGTGTATAAAAAAAACAGTGTTAAAACTTTAAATGCGTTTTTCCTTGAATATAGGTTTTCAAAGTCGCTGGACACTGTATCTCAAAAACTACTTGACCGATTCTCTTGAAATATTGTCTTTTAATACATAAAATACCAGGTAGTAACGTCGAGATTTTTTTTTTATTATTATAATTTGTATTATTTTATTTTTTAAAAAAAAGTCGTTTTTTGGCTTCAAAATTATGCCAAAATTTTAAAAATCGTCAAATAAAAAATAACTGGACGTCACTACAACTAAAAAATCAATAAACTAACCAATTTTTTATTTTTTTTTTTTTGATTTAAGATGATCAATGATGAATTTTTTCTTGCAAAGAAATAATTACGCCTTTCCTAGTGTCCGTATTTAACACAATTATTGCCACGTGGATGTATCCCAATTGCTAAGAGTTGTTTCACTTCTATCCACTGTTGATAAAATTATTGAAAAACTGATCTACAAAAAACTCTCATCATATGTCGACAACAGTAATTTTATTTACAGATACCAGTATGGGCTAAAAAAAGGTTGTGGTACTGAAGAGGCTGTTATAAATGTGATAAATTTTGTCTGTCATGGTCTATATCAAGGTTTTAAGGGAGTCACAGGTATATTTATTAATTTTTCGAAAGCCTTTGACCATAAAATATTGTTACAGAAACTAAAATCTGTGGGGTCGTGGGAAGTGAGCTGAAGTTGTTTGAAAGTTATGTAATGTGAAAATCGTGGTTTCAGCTAAATAAAAATATTTTATTTAACCGAAGCTGGTATGATGTTAAAAGAACGGAAACAGTCATGAGCGGGAGCCAATGATACCACTAGCTATCAGTCGTTGGGGGGGTAAGCGACTGTCCCAATCTACCAAAGGACCACATTACTCAGTTTTATTATAGACTCCCCTGGATTATCTAAATGGACCTATATGATCATGCATCAAAAAAAAAAATTATAAGCCCCTTCATGATCACTCAGAGATTTAACGAAAATGCAAAAATAAAAATGTAAATATCAATCCTAACTAATTATAGTATCTCTCAGATGTTTTTGAGATACCTGCACGCTCTAAACCCGCCCATCCTATGGTCTCAATGCGGTTTTGTATTTATGAGACCCCATATATGACATGCGTCCCTTTCACCTACATCATACTAAGGAGAAGAAATGTAGTTTAGTTCCTCATTTTTTCTTACTTTATTCAAATAAATTTAATCTTTACAAGAAAATACATTATCACTATAAATGGTATAAGCCGTTGCTAAACAAAATTCATTAATATGCAAAGTTCGAAAATTATTAATTACTAGAAAAACTAAAAAATATAATATTATTAAAAATGAGGTAAACTTTATTTTATCATATGCATGCATGTAACAAGAATTAGGGCACTAAATTCAACCATTTACATATTCTTTGTTTACATTTTTTATTTCGCTTAAAAGAAAATAAAAATTACAAAAAGTATGTAAGCGTCAATCAGTTGTTAACAGAAAAAAGCTTTACAACAATTACAGCATAGACACCAGCTTAAACAAAGAGAGCATATCAGAATGCCTCGACAGAAGTACTAAAATGAGGTGACCAAGAAGTCTACACTTCTTAAAACAGCAAGAATAAATTCGCGCTCTTTGTTTTCACTCCAGCTTTTGCATGTTGTTGTTGTTGTTTTGTATATTTATTTATTTTTTGTATGCATAAGACAAAAAAATATTATATTTTCTTAAACCCGTTTAACTAAACTTTCACACCCTTTCATGAAAATTAAGTTATGCTTAAGGTGACCCGAATTTAATTCTTATTTGAATTCATGCATAATTATTATTTTTGGCAAATTTAACAAAAAAAAATATATATAAAAATCACTCACTTTGACTCTCGGCAAACTCCGTCGAAGAAGGCCTCCATCGATGGTTTGTAGAGTTGTTGAGCTGTGGGTGTGTTAAACTTAATACTAATTGAGGACACTTAATTTTTAAGCAGGAAATGTCTCGTGCATGTATGGGTGCCTTCAAGGTCGTAACTTAGTAAAATTGTGCGTGAATTTTCAATAATTAAATGTATGCATTTTCAATGAAAATTTTTTTTTTTTTTTTTTTTTAAATCTAAGCTTAATTAAATTATATTAAGCATCAAAACTATAATCTAACTTTATTATAAAATTGGCTCACAATTTTACCATTTTACTCCTTCGAAGTTTTTATATTTTTTATGCACTTTTGTTTTAATTTTACGGATTTTTATATTGTTGAAAACCTTTGTTGTAATTTGTTAAGATTTTAAGAAAAAACTATAATTGTAAATTTCGATGTACCGTCACTGTAAATTATCACAAGTTAAGGCATATATGTATCGTTATTTTGTTGTTGATCTCGTTGTAGCATATGCATGCCAATTAATCCACTTGTTTTATTTTTTATACTTTAGCCAATTGTTAATATTTTATAGAATTTCACTGAATTTTTCTAATTTTACATTAGTTCCGAATTTTTATGAAAATTTTCCAAAATTTTGCTAGTCACGTTGTTCGCGCACCGCTTTATATGAAGACTGCAGTTTACATATATAAAATTATGTGTACTCTGATGAAAAAACTAAATATACGCGTGGACTGCTGACAATTGTTATCACCAAGAATGGTTTGGTGAGAGCATTCCACGCCTTATTGCTGAATTTGGGTTGCACCGTATAATGATCTTATGTGATTTTGATGCTGCATACACGATTTGCCAATTAATACATCTGTCTGAAAATTTTTAATGGCATTAAGATTGTAAGATTTGTGCAATCATTAGAAAAGCTTTACCTTTGTTGAAGCCAATAAATTTTCAATTCGAATGTTAGTAATTTGAAGAAAATTTATGATTTTCTTGCCAATTTACAATAGTTGAAATAAACTTTTCCACTTGCTTTTAAAACAAAACAATGCCGCCTGTACTTCGCTTAGATCTCGTGAATAATTATTTTCTCTGATTTTTTGATTTAAAGCATTCGCCAGTCAAATTTAAAGAGATATTTTTCCATGAGAAAATTTTATTCATAAATGACGTTTAGTCTATAATAAATTATGGAAAGTTTACATTTAATTTTATGTCATATAACAGACTGAAATATTGAAAAATATTGCGTTTAGCAATTCTAGTATAAAATTTATTTTAAATTTTTAATGAAAAATTTTGGAAAAACCTAGAGATTTTCTCGAACTTACCGAGTTTTGTTGACCGATTTTATTTTAAATTTCTGAAAGAGATCTTGTTTCTTTGACGACCAAATGGAAAAGGAAGTATTAAAAACTATTTGTGATACAGAGCTTGCATATGAGTTTATCGATTATAGGTTTGTAGTAGATCAAATGATCAATTGCAGAAGTACAACAAACTTCGTTTGTCACAAGGTTTAAGCACGGGATAAAATTGCACAAAATTTTTAAAAATCAAATTTATACCAAAAAATTCAAAACAAATAAAACGATTTTGCAGTTGTTTGTTACAGTTACTTCAAAAATCGTAAACAGTATGTTGAAATAAATTGTGTAAAGAGCGATATCCTGGACGTCACCTGTAGTGCTCTTCAAGTAGGATTACCAGATGGTCGGGATTTACCTGGATTGTCCAGATTTTTAGTACCAAGTCCAGAGTCCAGACAATCAGAAATATGTCCAGATGAAATTCGAACAGCGGTACCAACCATTCCGTCAACGATTCTTTTGCCGAAAATGCGTTCACTACAATTGGCAGACACAGATTTTCATATTCCAAGGCTTAGTGACATTTTGCTTGGTGCATGCGCAAAATAGTATCAGGTGCGGCAAGTAGTCCAACTACAAGTGTTCAAATATAGTTCAGTAAATTATTTTCTTACACATTATTTTAAATGGCAGAGTTCACGCAAACTGCTTCTGCAATAAGCGAAATTTTCTCAACATTTTTGAATGCATGTTATTTGAGACAAGAATAAGGAACTTGGATCGAAAAAAGAAGGTTTGCAAATAAATCTTTCTCAATTAAATCCAACTTAACTGAAAAAACGATGTAATTAAATTGTTAGAAGATGAAGATATTTGCTCAAGGGACTTATTCGCTGGCACCCACAGTCTTTAATAGAGGATCCTGGTAAAATGAAACGAGTTAACCTAATGTAAAACAAGAAAAAATCCAAAACCATGTCTTGCAGCTATCAATTAATGTATATCTAAAAAATTATTTTTAACTGACGGGTAACTTCTTGGAAAAATATTACGAATGCCGAGACTTCATTTCCGAAGTCAGGTGATTACTGATACAATACCCCTTACTGAGTCAGTCGAACTGGAATGATATCATCCCGGAATTGAATGAATACGAGTTTTTTATAATCACATTTTATTCACCTCTAAGTCTTTGAGTATTCTCTTTAAACGTATGAAAATACAATCTACATAAGCATTTTGTATTGAGATGTTGTATGCTTTTTCTTATTTACTGATTTTCAATTTCCTAAAAATATTAACAATAATTGAATTTAACTTCATCACATTTTGTAAATCATTCATTACAAAAATAAAATCAATTTTCTTGTAGCCACACAAACACACGTGAGTACACCTGCACCCACACACATGACATTATACCACATTAAAAAAAGTTAACCTAATAATCCTGTCATTGTTATCATTTTTTACCCGAAGTAATCCTGCTTTTTTACTCTTGCTTATTTTGACAATTTTACAAATACTTTACACATGTGTAGGGGTGTACACTGTACACATATGCTGTAAGCTGTCAACCTGTGTGAGGTTGTCGTTTGTCTGTGAATTCTCTACACATACACACATTTAAAAAATTATATGTGTACGTCAAATTTTCCCAATGGATTCAATAATAATTGAAAGCAATCCGTAAGTCCTTAACATTAGAAATTGATGACTTCTTCTAAATGTCGTCGTCATTGCTATTGATGTTGTTGTCGTTGTTTTTGTTGTTGTTGCTATCGTCAACTTTCATGGTAGCTACATAACACCTACGACAATATCAGCAACAACTTCAAGAAGAATCCAACAGCAACAAAATAATAAAATCGAAATGTATACCATATGAATGATATCAAGAATGTGCTAAAAGGTGCTACAAGGATACTGAATGGGGACAGTGGCACTATAGCAGATAAAGCGGCAAACACGCATACAGACAACAAAACGCACATATGCACATATTTTTAGACGTACACAGCTTTGGTATGTTTTTTTTTTTTGCTTAGATGGCAAGTGCTTAAGCCCCTAGCAGGAAAATATTTATTAAGTGATCGAAATAATTGAAAATATTAAGTTGAATGAATTCATTAGTTGATTTGATTAAAAATATTAATTGAAAAAAGTAATTCTTAGTGCCATCAATTCCAAAAAGCTTATCTTCTGTCTCTTTAATACCAATTTTTCTTTTAGTTAAACCATAAATGCAGCCAAAAAGACTCCATTTGATTAAATTAAAAGATATATACCTTAATTTTTGGAGTAACAGGGTGTAGCTGAAAATTATTAAGAATAAGCGCCATGTCTCGACAAGTGATAAGATTCCTGCCACTTTTCTGAAGAACTGATTTTGATCATTGGATACTCCCGTAAACACATTATGCGCTTAATGTCTCGACAAAAGTTGTTGCACCACAATCCTTTCAAATGATGTACACATATCATATGTTTGCAGAATTAGATTTCAACATTCTCTTCAAAAAGTCTTACAGATTAATTCGAGGAAGAAACACGATGCCATAAAATTAATTTGTCATCAGGTTAGGTCCTTCAATTAGCTGGTCTTTTTTTGGAAAATGTAGCTATGGCCATTAACGTCTGTCATTTTTCAATCGAAACACAAATATTTTACTAAGCGCATAAGTTCTTGAAATAAGAAGACACTGAAGGAAAGTTTGAAGTACAGTACACTCTCGATTACACTTACACTTGGCTAAATGGACTATCGATTACAAGCTCACCTTGAAAGTTTATATAAGTCCTCGATTATATGTACTAAGTTAAATTTTTTACATTCGATTATATTAACATCAACAAAACTTCTGTTTATTTTTGCGGGGAAAGAGAAAAAACGAAAAACTACTGATATTTAATCGTTTTGACTTATGCAAATGAAAATAATATATCGTTTGAAGACACATTTACGCTGTAAAGATTGGGCGAAAAGCATCTCCTGCATTACGATGCAGCAAAATATTAAAGCCACTTTGCAAAGGGCTTAACTCTAAAGTTGCATCCCTACAAAAACTTATGGTGCTACGTAGTCGAGGTACAAGGGCTGAATATAAATCCAAAAAAAACGGAGCTAGTGCTCTTCACGAGGAAATATAAAATTTCTAAGTTTAGAAATATAACTATTGACAACAACACTATTTCATTATCTAATGAGGCAAAATTTTTGGGTATTATTCTAGATCGTAAATTAAATTGGAAACCGAATGTTAGGGAACGCATTAAGAAAGCACACAATGCCTTCTATGCGAGCAAAAAATTCTATGGTGCAACATGGGGTTTGGATCCCAAAATCACCCTCTGGATCTTCACTGCGATAGTAAGACCAGTTTTATTTTACGGAGTTCATGTCTGGTGGACAGCTATTAAATTGAAATCAACATTTAAGCTTTTAGAACGTATACAGCGTCTCATGTGTATTGGCATAACAGGGGCGCTTAGTACAACTTCTGCAGAATCTTTAAACGTTATACTACATTTATTGCCTATTGATCTTTTTGCAAAGGGTGTAGCTTATAAAACTATACTCAGGCTCAAAGAATCGGGGTGTTTAAGATACCGACAAATTGGTCATAGCAACGTAGGTGCTATCCTAAATGTTACCACCGACTACATGACTTCCACTTTATACATTGACAGGAAATTTTTGGTAACGTTTCCTTCAAGAGAATTCTGGAAGTCAAAGGGTGAGGACCCAACAGACGTAATAAGCATCTATACAGATGGCTCTAAAATGAATGAAGGTGTGGGTGCAAGTTTTTACATCTCAAACTGCAAAACAAGCCAATCATTCAAACTGCCGACAGAGCGTGCATTTTTCAGGCTGAAATTGCTCCAATTTATAAAGCAGCAGTCTACTTAAAAGCAGGTGCTTGTAACAGAAAACAGGCCGCTTTAAAAGCTCTACAATCGTATTCCATTAAGTCAAAAATTATCCTAGAGTGTTTTAATGCTTTGTGTACACTAAGTGAGGAGAATTCAGTATTCCTTCAGTGGGTACCTGGGCATTGCGACATTGTAGGAAATTAAATGGCAGATTTACTAGCAAAGCAGGGTGCTCAGTCAGACTCAGAACTCATGAAAGTTTCAGTACCTCTTCAACACTACTACTTATCAAAAGACAGAGAATTACTCTCAGTAGCGGATACGAGGTGGACTTCCTCTTCCACGAGCAAGGTAACCAAACATTTTTGGCCCAGTTTCCATAGAAAGGACACTAAATATTTGTTATCCTTAACTCGGAGTGAATGCAGTTTATTGACAAGGGTTGTGACTGGCCACTGCCTCATTGGGCATCATGCCTTCAGGCTGGGCGCAGTATCCAATAACTGGTGTAGAAACTGTCATGAACCCGATGAAGAGGAAACCATAGAACACCTTTTTTGCTTTTGTCCTGCTTTGGTAAGCTATAGGTTAAAATACTTTGGGCAGCCATTCTTTATATTCCTGAAGGAACTAACTATAGTCCAATTGAGTGAAATCAAAAGATTCGCTGTAACAACAGGCACCTTCATGTTGGACGAGCACCACAATGAAAGGATCAGAATTTACTAATAAGACTGTAGCAGAGAGTTTGTGGTATTACTATGGACCCCTGTGGTCTATGTGAGGCTCTGTAATAGCCGCCACCCTAACCTAACCTAACCTAGTGGAGGTACCCCACTGACATTTTCCTCCAAAAAAAAATAATGAAGTACTCCGGACACGTAAAATTTCTTATATTTGGAGTATATTACACCGCGAATTAAGTTTCTCATGAAAATTTTTAACGGCGTGTGAAAGTACTGCTCTTCCCCTTCAAAACCCACTTTTAAATTTAAATTTTCTAGCTATCTTGCCATACCGGAACTTATGTATTCTACATAAATATGTGTGTAGACATATGTAGTAAACTTAAAAATGCAATATGTTCATGTACATACAGTACGGTTCATACTATGTATTTGAAAAAAAAAACTTGTTTATTAACTTTATATTTATTTCATAGGATATGTACTATAAATGTTTTTTAAAAAAATCAAATTGTCTTATTGACAATTAAAATGAATGACCCATACTTATATACATATAACCCTCGATTTTATGAACAAGCGCAACATTAATTAAGTATCGAAAGTGTACTGTATGTACTTATGGACAAATGATAGAGCCTTTATTTTAATTAGCAAGTATTTTCGTCCATAAAAGTACTAATATTTTTGAAATTTTTTTTAAGTATCAGGACTTTGCTTTGATAAAATAAAATCTAGGAATGATATTGCAAAATAGTCATATTAATTCTTTAAACATTAGAGGAAATAAATATTTCATAACAAATTCTTAAAGTAAAACTACATAATGCGAATGTATTTTACCTTAAAATACAGCTAATGTAAGAGTTTCGCACATGAATTTAATTTATTATTACATTGATCGAAAGTACTTATATACGATACTATATCAATGTTAAGCTTAGTACAGAAAATACATTGATAAAATGTCATACATGGTATTGATGTACGAAATTTAGTCCAGCGAACTTAAGCTTGAACTAAACTATTGCACTCTTATGAATTTAGATCAAGGATGCACAGCTCGAAGCTCGTTCAGCCCTTCCAGCTCTTACGACAATAACAAAAACTTATCCAGCTCTACTCAAGTTTTTTCTGTTATTCGAGCTTTATTATTTCGGTTCGCAATCACCGCATTCTTTTTGTTCGTGCATTTTTGTCTTCAACGCACTTAGAGCCTACCCAAAATTAGTCCATGCACATTAGACAATTTCGTGTTTTAGAATTCTTCGGAACGCTTGAAATTCCAAAATATATTCATATTCGAGTACGAGTATATCCTCATTTATTTTTTCAACCGATCTTCATGT
This sequence comes from Tricholauxania praeusta, assembly GCA_949775025.1. Lineage (NCBI taxonomy): Eukaryota > Metazoa > Arthropoda > Insecta > Diptera > Lauxaniidae > Tricholauxania > Tricholauxania praeusta. The sequence continues at coordinate 67,171,681 of OX459029.1, read as the reverse complement.
AGTGGCATTGACCATTTCAGCTCTGGTAGCAACCCTAGTTCTTTTTTTTTCTTAATTGAGGATATACTCATATATGTATAAATAAATTTTCGAATTTTGAGTGTTCCCGAAAAATTGTAAAACAAGAAATTTTTTTGAACATATCTAATGCACAGGCCCGGACTGGCCATCGGGAATTTGGGAAAATTCATCCATGATCTCTGCGCAAGTAGAGCATTGGTGTTTCTTGTGTAACAGCTAAAATCCTTTGTTTTTTTCAAAACTTTCACTTCATAATTTGAATTTGTCAATGCCACTACATAAATTTGCATTGAAAAAATTAATTTTGTGCGTCGGGATTTTGAAATATTTGAGGTTGAGTCCTTAAAAACAGATTTTTTCTTGACTACTTTCGAGATTTCGAGGACTTAGTTTTGCCAGAGGTGAAGATTTCAATAAGCCACACTCTAAGGGATGGCAGTATAATCAAATAAGGAGGCTGTAATTTATCTAAAATAACCCAAAACTTAATAAAATTGTAGCAAGGCTTTTAAAGACCGGAGGTAAGAACCATTAATTTTGAGAAAATCGAGTTTGAAGCTGTCAAACGTATACAACTTGATTTGCTTTGGCGTTTCAAATCGACAGTTGTGCTTCATTGGGCGTGAGTTTATAACTGAGAAAGTTGGTACAGAAATTTTTCTACGTCAAAATAAGGTCGCTTGAAGCAGACCGCCTTATTAACGCTAAGTCAACTTTCAATAAAAATAAAATTTCAAAAATAGAGTTGTGTTAAAAGGATTAGATTTAAAAAAAAGTAATTTCAAAACTTTTTTAGAGCAATACTGCCCCCAGAAGCAAAAAGGGCGTTTTTTCAAAAAAACTCGTGCCGAGATAATTGATGTTTTGTTCATGTCAGTTTGTTGAAATACTTGCAAAATTGAGATAGAGAAAATTCTCTCAGGTGATTTTTTATATTTTTGAATTAAAGTTCCGGCATTTGGAGTATCACGAATATTAGTTTTTTTTTAGATACGCCCGTTTCGCTTCTGAGGGCAGAATAATGCACATAAAAACCATATCGCTATGCCTCCACAAAATAAAACTCACTGTGCTGAAGGACACCGTCAGCAGAGTTTTTACCATTCACACGAGTCTGTGTGTTTTACTCAGCAAGAAATTATGTATACTAACATATGTTTGCCTTATAAACTTTAAGTATTTACTATGTATACAAGGTTTGTTGTTTTATAAGTCCTTTAACATTATTTCGCGCTCCTTACCACAATATTTCTCATATTTTTTATGAAGTATCGTTGTGACGCTTTAAATGTTTCAATTACCGTTGTTTTAGGGAAGCATTTTCTTGCCATTCTCTATTCATTTTCAAATTTTTCAATTCTAAATTTAGATTCTATGTGTATAGAAAAGAGTCTTCAAATGAAACAATTCCTTTTGTCATGAAATTGAAAATGTCGAATTCAAACCTCAATTCCTAAGAATTGGAGTTTTTGAGGAATTCGATTATCAAAGGAATAATTCCTACCCTGCTCTGGTTATATGTGTGTGTATCTGTTGAAAGCAATGTTTCCAAACTCCAAGCTACAATAATTGGCAACACTCACAAACACAAGTACAAACTTTTCATACACAGAAGGTGTATCTGTTCTGTATCTCTGTGTGTAAAAAGTGTATGTTTGTTAAAAGTGTTTAGATATGCACTTACAACAGAAATAAACAAAGCTAATGCGAATATGTGCCAAGTATGAAGCAATAGCAATATCGAGTTTTGAAAGCATGTCATTAGTAGGAGGCACAAAAAATACTTGTACTATTGTTGCACATAAATAGTTTGACTGATTTTGGAAATTCTTTGTTTCCGTTACCTTACTGCTTTAGATTTGTCAACTAGAAATTTCTTAATTTCAAAAGATCATAAACACAAATGAAACCTGTTCGCAACTTGAGCTGCTGTTATTTCAAAGATATCATACAGTGAGTCAAAAAAGTTTAGAGACAGCAAGATTTATTTTTAATAATTAACAAAAAATGCACTTTAAAAGTTAAAAAAATTTATTTTTTTTCTGCCATGATTTTCTTTGTTACATACTATTTCCAAATCAACGTTAGTACAAAAATACATTGATATCACGTTATTTACGTTCAATTTTAGTGGAGGTCTAGAAAAATTCAGATGTATCAGCTCCAAAAATAACTACTAACATAGAGCAATGTCGCACGTAGTTCAAAATTACCAAAATCTGCGAAATGTGTTTGCAAAACCACGCCCATCTGATCCAAAAATATTATATTTTGATTCGTCACTAAATATAACATTATCCTAAAATGTGGCGCTTTTTAGCGTTTCTCTTAACGACGAAGTGTTTTTAACGTGTCACCTTTCCGTTATACCTAGTCTTTAGGAAGCACATTTCGCAGATTTTGGTTATTTTGACAACGTACGACATTGCTCTATGTTAGTAGTTGTTTTTGGAGCTGATTCATCTGAAATATTCTGGACCTCTACTACAATAGAACGTAAATAACGTGATTTCAATGCACTTTTGTACTAACGAAAACTAACTAAATGTACTGCGTTTCTAAACTTTTTTGGCTACAATTTCGTGAGTTCTTAGTGGTTTTTTCCTTTTTTCTCTAACGGGAAAGTATTTTCTTTCAAGTTTTGTCGTTGATTTGGAAATAGTATGTAACAAAGAAAATCATGGCAGAGAAATAATAAATTTTTTTAACTATTAAAGTGCATTTTTTGTTAATTATTAAAATAAATCTTGCTGTTTCTAAACTTGTTTGACTCACTGTACATAGACTCAAAACGATTTTTGGCACATTTTCCTCATTGAAACTATTTGCTCGAAACTAAAAATAAGAAAATCAAACGGTTTAACTTAAAGAAATTGATAGTATAAGAAAAAACTATTGGCAAATAAATTGAGTGACTTATTACCAAAATATTTTCTAAATTTTTGTTTTTAGAATTTACTTTTTTTTTTTTTACTTAGGAAACACTTTGTCCAAACATGAGGATAATACAAAATATTATCTTAAAACCAATCAACAGTTTTCATAATTTAGCTAACAGTATATCTTAACTCAAATATGAGAATAAATGAAATGTATAGCAGTGCATTATCATGCATGTGAAATAAAGCAACATATCTATATACATATGTATATACAGCTCCGTGCCAACTAATTAGGGACAGTAGTTTTTGATTTATATAAAGGCATATGCAATTTGAAATACGCAACCAATTCCTTAGTATCAATACTTTTTTAAAAGTTGAGCTTTGATACTTTAAAAATACAACATAGGCAATACTTTTTTTACCGTTATTCTTGTGAAGTGAAGACATTCGATGTTTTGTTAAGGAATAGATCGTGCAACTAATTGGGACAGTGACAAAATATAACGTCTATTAATTCAAAAAATTAAGAAGAGGTTTGTTCTATATTGTTTATGGTTACTAGTAATTATAAAAGTTATTTTTGGTAGTTTAAAGTGGTTAGAAAAAAATTTTGTGACGTCAGCACACGAAAAACATGTTATAGATGGATCAAGTTGGAAGCTCTTGTCGATAAATCGCAGATGCCTTAGAAGTTACCAAATCCATAGTAGGCAGTGTGCTACAGTATTTAAAAAAATATTCGACTATAGCAAACGTGCAACGTAAGCAAAAAAGATACATAACAACTGCTCGAGAAGAAAAAAAATCCGTATAAATCCGCAAACGAAGATGGGATGGCTATCAATGGCGAAAATGAAGCAGCCCCATCCGTAGACACAATTAATAGATGTTTCCGTGAAGTTGGACTTTTTGGACGAATTTCTCAGAAGAAGCCCTAGTTATTTGAACGCAACCGTAAGAAGAGGATTGAGTTTTCCAAAAAGTAGTGAAAACAACAAAGGATTTGAGCTGAGACACAAGAAACACCAAAGCTCTACTCGTTGAAAGACCTCAGTTTTTCTCCTTATGTATAGGCTTAAAAAATAGCGGTAAGTTTTTTTTCGATACGTCCTTATATGTACATAAGGAAAATCGAAAAAATATTATAAATAAGAAAAAAATTAAACTTTCATAATTTTTTTGGCCGAATTCCAAAAAATTAAAATTTTGTAGCTCTGGTAGCAACTATTGGAATTTTTTTTTTATTTTTTTTAAATAAGGGAATACTCGAATATCAATAAGTTTTCGAAAATCGAGTTTTCTTGAAGTATTCTAGAGCATGACTTTTTTTTGAACATGTCTAATATACGAGTACATATATATGGACCAAAACGCAGACTGTTACGTTACATTCGTATGTATATTTCGACATAAATTGCTCCTAAAACACATGAAATGGAGTATTTTAAATATTTTTTATACCGTCATCTAAAGGTAAGCTTCTGTAATACCATTTTGTATGATTATAAAAATTTTTGTATGCCTTGTCATTTAGGAGTTATTTGGAAGAAGATTTGCCTTACATTATTTGAAAAGTCTGTCCTTTTGGTGGACTATTTTCAACGTGAAGCTTATAATTTCTAAGCTTTAGAATGAAAGTAATAAATTATATTTTAATTACGCAGAAAACATTTTTTTTTGAGTTCTATAGAAACAAATAAATTGTCAATTTCACAATACATCATTAGTTCAGGGGTCTTAAGATTAGACATTTAAGAAGCTCCAAGTAATTGAAATGGAATCCAAAAGAGCCAACAACGCTCTAATTATTCACTGAACTCATTAACATTTATTAAAAATAATTTACAATGTGGAGATCAGTAAAAATTAAAAATCGTAGCTTTGTTTTGAAGTGGTAAAAGTGATGATTGTTCCATCAATCACTTGAAATTGGTGAGCCGACGCTATATCGCGAATACTTTCAGCACTAGCAAAAATCACTGGCGCGTTCAAAATGTAATTTATATCGGAGAAATTACATTCATTAACTTCGTCGATGGCGATTCTTGATTCTGTACGATGAAATGCAACAACAAAATCTGAAGCACAGTTCACGATACATTTACGAGATCATCATGCTTCCTCACAATCATTTTGTAGGGGATAATATAGTTCCTTGTGTGGGCATCAAGCAGTCAGATACGAAAACCTTCGATTTAAATTTTTCGTTTTGATGGAAAGCAGTAGTAAGCAAAGTTAGCTGTTTTTCCAGACGAAATTTTAGGCAAAATCATTTTCAGCATTCCCTCGTCATTAAACTTATCATCTGATGCTCTCGAGCGATCATATTTGTTAAAAGTATCCGACTGCTCGTTCTACTAAAGTACATAACCGAACGTTTCTAAATATTATCGATGAAAAAAGACTGTTACGTTACAAACTATTTTTGGCTCTGGACACACACATAAATAAGTGACCGCTAATTTCTTATTTTCTTTACAAAAAAGACTAAAAGTGCTCGAAGAAAATGAGGTCTTTCTCTTTTGTTGACGTGCTAGATTTTGCACCAAAAGACTTTTTGGGATTTTTGACTGTTACGTTACATCAGAAAATGCGATCGAATTCTTTTTTAAACAAAATGCTGATGACTTTAAGTAGAGTTGAAAGCCCTGGCAGCTAGTACTCTTCCTTTTTAGTATTTGTAATTTATTTTTTTTGCTAATTATATTAAATAAATAAATAATTTTTTTTTTCTTCAAAAATTTTATTTAGTTACTTTCTTTATACCTAATTCTATCTCAGAAAAGCGGATAGCACGTATAAAATAACACATATTGAATACATCGTACTTTTTTGATTCGTGTTGTAATTTTGTTCATTTTTATTCATAAAGAGGCAACAAGGAAACAAGTTTAAATTCACGCGGCAAGCAACAGATTTCGAGTTGACATTTGTGTTTCTCGATACTTTGGGATATGTATAACCAGAAAATAATGAAGAACCCTCGGAATTTGAAGAAGAAAATTTTTCTCCGTAGTTTACTTTTTTGCGTTTTGGTCCATATGTACATATAATATAACCATTTTACAAAAAATGTCATCTAAACAACTTAATCAAAGCCCATTGTTTCCAATGAAATAAACCTTGTAAAAAAAATGTATAGTACAAATTTCCAATAAAGAAAAGGTGGCAACACTTCAAATATAACTCAATTTAATGCATGGCTCGGTAACGTAACGTTAGAATACAGGAAGCCAATAAAATTTAAATGAGAAACAGCAACAAAAGTTGGAAAAAATCATGTTTAACACTTTTAACGCTTTAATTAAAGCTGCCGAGGCACTTACAAAGTAAATTTTCAACGCTTCTTGCATAGAAAAACTCACTTGATTGAATTGGAGAAAGGTACCATAACATTATATAGTAAGTTTGCGTTAGGAGCATGATAAAAACTTAATGAGAAAGTGCTGTTCCTTTAACTTTCTACTTTTTTAATCGATTCTTTTTATAAAATTAAAAAGTGCAAGGGAAAGCGAAGGTATATTACTTTTCAAAACGTATTTTATCGATGGCATAAACACTTAGAGAGGAGCAACGATGCTTGTAAGATGTTCACGAAAGTCAGTTGATTAATGCTTGCAAGAGTAATATGTTAATTTGCATGGGTCGATAAACTGTATTTTTCGTACATAAAAAGTTTTATAATTATGATTTCGTTAAAATCCAGTGCATATATATTAAAATTTAGTACACTTCATTTTTTATATTAATATTAATTTCCTACACACATATGCATATCAGCTACAGAATAAAAAGTTGCGGGAGGTATCTAATATCAAATGAATTGACATCGGAGTTCTCGATTATAGCTGTTCTAAGATTCGGTGTTAGTCGGGAACCTCCTAAGCGATTTCAAAATTATGGGTGTCATATGAATGCTGTATAATAGAGCTAAATAATTTTTAATATAATTGATAATTTTCGAGACATGAGGATTTGTAAAAATTTTTCAAAATCCAAGACATCTTTACCCTTTCGATCCGATTGGGACAATACATCCCAACATTTTTTGAATAATCCTCCTGGTAAAATTTCCTAAGAACTTCGCCTGCAAATTGTTTTTTCCGTTCTTTATGATCTCTAATATAAAAAAATAACGTTTTTTCCACATTTCATAACGGCAGTTTTTTGTGAAACTTGATTAAATGCGCACGTATTGTGAAATTTCGTAGAAAATTATTAAAAAGAACACAAAATACAGGATAAATAAAGGATGTTACACTCTTTTCCAAGTGCTAGTTATTGGATGAATTTTTGCATTATAAAATAAGTGTAAATATTTAACTTTGTTAGATAAAACTTTACTGTTTTAGTTCATGGGAATATATATCCCAGCAGATTTTGGACTTGGGACTTCATATCCCAGCATCGAAAGGGTAATCTTAGCATTAGCAAAAACTATAAATTGAACCAATGTGGTGCTTTTCTTTGATCGTTTTTTTTCCTCCGTATATCTCTTTCACCTTACCATTTGCAATTATTTCCAATCGGAACCAACTTCCTTCATGCACACAGGAATTAAATAGAGGAGAGAGTGTGAACTACCAAAATCAATTTGGAACATCATTCGTATTTTGGGAGGATACAAGGCTGGTAACGGAAGTAAGTAAATGCCATAATTAAGAGAATAGGTTAATAAAACGCAAACAGATACGTGGCAAGAAAATTGACTTGAACTTTCCAAAGCCTATTATCGACTACAACGTACATATTATGGGTGACAATCCCGTAGCTTTTTTGAGTTTCGGGATTTTCGGGATCGAAGTTTCCAATCCCGGTTCCCGGGATCAATCCCGGGATTGATAGTTCTAGTAAATCCATACAGAACTACAAAAAAAAAACGAGAAGTTTATACTATTGTATACGAGTATATAAAATTAAAATTGCTTTATTTCACAGCGTAACAATGAAGAATAAGAACGCAAAATAATAGAAAAAATAATAGCTTAAAAATTGACTTAGAACATTTCGAGTGTTAATACATCTAAATCACATTTACTAAGTTTGACTAGTAGAAGATAGCCACTATTGAAAAGAGATGAAAGAGGACAATCAAGCATTTATTACCAAACCATCAATTTAATTTTTACATTTAAAAATTCGTGTATCACATTTTGCACTTGATTAATACTTTATCACCTTCTTCAAATGTGACAGTGATGGCATTTAGTGGCACCGAATGGCTCGCTCTCAGTAGATGCACCCATAAGTGTGCTTCATTTAAGTTGTCAAAATCTTTCGATGCTGATTTCAGAAAAAAAGCTTCAGACAAAAGTTTAGTTATGTATATCTTAGAACTTAAGTTTTGGTAGGTCTAGGTATGGGTCAAAATTTCAATGTCAAATCAAGGTCGGTTGTGGTTTTTTTTTTGAAGACAAACCTATATTTTTTATTGCAGATTTGTATTTTATTATAAGAAATAGATATGTTTTGCTTATGTTGTTTTTCTATTGCATTTTTAGTATTTCCGTTATTGATAAAAATAATTTTAGTCTAAATAGGTCTGTTTGTTAACTGAAAATTTGTGCGAATTTGTACAAATTTGTAACAATTGTTACTGAATTGTGTTTGTTAACAAGAAATATCCAGTAACGAGAGAGGCAGTGAGAGAATAAAGTGACAATTTGTTGTGAGAGAGCCTGCAAGTTTTTACTGGATAAAATTTTACCAGCAAACATTTTTCAAAAAGAAAAACATATGACTTTGACAATTGTCAATATTTTTTCATAAATAAAAAAGCAAATTGTTTTGAAAAACTTAAATATTTTTTTCACTTGTCTGTTTGTACGAATTTTTACTGGATTGTGTTTGTTTACTTCTATGAAAATTTTTTTCTCTGTGAGCAAATACCTTCTTACTCTCTAAAATTTCTTTACTGGATAATTGTTACTGGGAAAGTAAACAAACACACTTAATTTCACATTTTATCATTTTGCTCATGAAATATCAATTTTCAATATAAATCGCACTTAGTAAAAAATTCTTAAAATTAGTCAAAATATTAAAAAAGATATTTTTTTTTTGCTATGTGACATTTTAAATAATAAAATCTTAAACAAAAAATTGCTACAATAAAAAAAAATATTTTTACTCAATTTAAGGTTCAGACACAATTGAAGTGCATTTTGCAGGTTGATGCAATAATGTTTCATGCACATCAAATGTATTGAAAACAATTATTTTGCAGATTTTGTACTTAAATATGTCATATAAAAGAATATTTATTATATAATATAAAATTTTTTCTAAGCCTATATTTAGAGCAAATCCCGGGATCCCGTGATCCCGGGATTGCCACCCCTAGTACATATGGGTGGGGTCGATTTATCCGATCAAATGTCGCAATTGTAAGATATAAACAGGAAGTCCACAAAGTGGTGGAAAAAGGTTTTTTATTAGTTCTTACAGACAACATGTGCAAAAGCCTGGGTATTGTACAAGCAAACGGACAAACTTCCATATATTGATTTTCACACCGCGTTGGAGGAGGATATGCTAAAGTCTGGACTGGATAAAAGTAAGGTGTCCAGGAAGAAAAAATCTGGACGACACTTGAAGAATCGTGATGTTAATTTCGGTGTTATTGGCGATCACATGCACATTGTGCCCTAAAAATTACAAGCGTGGACTACTTAAATTTAATCGGAAATGAAGTAGTTCTACGTGGGCAGCAATTAACCGGAGGTACCATGGTATTTCGGTAGGATAGTGCGGCTGTTCATACAGCAAAAAAAAAATAAAATAGTTTTTCCGGGACAACAACACAAATTTTCTAAGATCACCAGCTCGTTCTCCTGACCAAAATATTATTCAAAACTGCTGGGGTTGTTTGGCTCGACAGGCTTATGCAGAAAACCGGCAGTATAAGTCCATCCACGAGCTCAAAAACAGGATATTAGCCTACTAGGCTCTTCTTCAAAAATACGGTAAAAAGCTATTTTAATCTTAACAAAAGCGAATGACCGAAGTGGTAAAGAATAAAGGAGGATTCAGCCATTATTAAAATAATATTTTACATTTATTTTTTTTATAATAGCTAGAACGAATTTAAGTAACAAAACTTTTGTGCTATCGTTTTGTAGCACCTTAAAATTAAGTTTTTAGTTTAATTCAAAAATGCATAAATTTTTTTGACAAATTATTTATAAGTTATTTATTTGCTTATCTTTAAGAATATATACTATGAAAACAAATTTTAAATAATTGTTGTAAATGCTTTGAAACACTGAAAAACTAGTTGTGCTATCGTTTTGTCGTGGTCTGTATGTACCAAGGCCTGCAGCGCCTCTCGCTGCGAAAATTTGAATTTAGGCACGGTCAAAAATTTTATAAAAATTTAGTTTCTAAAGCTAACCTATCACAAATATTGTACACCCTACAGTTTTTTTCGGTTCGAAGGTGCTAAGTACAATACGACTATTTAAAAAATGTGTCAGTGCAGATTCATAGATTATTCAATGTTAGCTTTCATATATGAAACATGTTGCATGTTGTTATTCTTTACACAAACCCAAGTTGGGAGCTGGGAAATGATGCAATTGAAAGATGTTTGAATAAATTTAAATAATACAAAAAACTTTTACACAAAAACTTAAAATCAGTCACTACCCACTAGGCATTTTTGCATTTATTAGGCTCTTCAAGAGTTCTATATAACCATTCTTTAAGAGCAGAACTCTTGGAAATATTCGCTAAAGAGGTTTTAAAACACAGAATAAATGCTACTTAAGACCAAAAGGTTTATGTAAGAGTTAGCTATGACGTTTTCAAAACCTATTCAAGAGTTTAATGAATTAATACACCTAGAGGTCTATAAATATTTTGTGCTCTTGGAAATATTTATACACAATTTTTTTTCGAACGGAATTTTAATTAGGTTTATTTTATTTTGACGAAGTTTTAATAAAGATTTTGTTTTTGGTATACATACTTTTTGCAGTATTACAAAGGTAAGTAGATAAAAAGAGAATAGCAAATGGAATTATAAAATGGCAATCTGAAAATGATGCAACGAATAATTATGATTTTCGGCACAATTATTGACCAAAATTAACGTGCGAGCAAAGATTTATCGTGAAGTTTGGGGTTTTGCTTCGAAAAACTTAGCGCGCTTCTGAAATATTACATATTAGAAAAATAAAATATTTGGGCTAAAATTAATTTTTAGGTTTTTCTTTAATATTTATGTCTCAAAATACGTTTAAGTGATTTTTTAGGTAAAAGCAAATCGAAATAAAATGATTTACTGCACAAAAAATCATTATTTAGGCAAAAAAAAAAAGAAACGCATTTATTTTTTTGTTGTTGTTGCTATTTCGTCGGCATGTATATTAAAAAAGATGGCCGACGACGCCAAGTTTTTAAAATTCCTCGATAAGTGGCATATAAAACTTAAGGATTATCTCTAAAGCTTCATAAGAGGTACTTTAAACTTAAGGATTATATTAAGGGCTTAATAAAACTTGACAGTTTTAATTTGCTAAAATTGTTTATTTAAAATAATTTTGTGTCCATTGTTAGGGTTACCATATGAACAAGTGGCAAATTAAGAAAGAGATGTTTTATGAGCTATTTTCTTTATAGAAATACGAATTATAACCCAAATTCGAATAAACATATTTTGGGCCATCTTGCGTTTATTTTTGTTTTCTCAATTTAGTTTTGGTAATTTGTGCCTCATATTTTTTTATTGTCCAATGCCAAGATCTGGATAATTAAAGAGGGCGAGAAACGAGTTTTGCTTAATATCTCGGAAAGTAAGCTGCAACAGAAAAATATATTAAGGCCAATGTTCAAGAGAAGATGAAATCGATTTCATATCAAGTCTTCGTATCACAAGATTTGACCCTCCTTTCCTAGCTTCCGAAAACTAAATTTTTTGCCGTAAATAATTATTTCTGTTCAAAATTAAAGTATTTATTGTAAGTTTTAATCAAAGTTGGGTCACTTGTCACATGGAGATTTTTCGAGCATGAAACCGATGTGTTTTGATCTGCTCCTCTACAACAGTGGCCTCAATATATTTTTCTGTTTGTGGCTTACTTTCCGAATTCTTGAGTAAAACTTGTTTCTCGGCGTCTTTAATTGATCAGATCTTGCCATTGGACAACCAGTGTACGGGTAGGCGGCCATTTTTATGATGTGCTAGCATTGTTGAATGAAATAATATTTAACTTTGCGAAAATGTGAAAACGGAGTGAACAAGTCAAAAAAACGGTACTACTTTTGGAGACTTGAATCAAGAATTTATCAAATTCCAAAACTTTAATTTTTAAGAAAATGTTTAAGTTATAAGCTATTTACTATTTTTATAAGAGTACTGGTCATTTAAATTTTTTTATTGAATTGCGGACGTTTGGTAACCCTACTTTTCGATAAAAAGTTTTATGGAGCTCTTGTGAAGAGTTCTATAAATAAATGAAACCAAATAAAGTTTTATAAAGCTCTTGCGAAGAGTTCTATAAATGCATGAAACCAAAAAAAGTTTTATAGAGCTCTTGGAAAGAGTTCGCGTAAGAGTTGAAGCTTATATTGGCACTTATATAGAACTTAAAAACTCAGAAATTGAAGAGCTCAATAAAATGTATGGCTCTTAAAGTAAAAAATAAATTTTATTTATTAAAAAGCTTTTATCAAACATTTTTTAAAGATCTTGATAAATATTAAAATGTTTGAATACAAAAATATTTATAAGCGTTTTATGAAGATCTTCCGAATCCTTCTTAAGACCTTATAAATACCTTAGCTCTACTTAAAAAAGAAACTTTTACAGACGATTTAAGAACCTCTCACAAGACGTTGTTAAAACTTTGATAAATACTTTTAAAATTTTGAGTATTTTTTGTATTTGTAAACATCTTAATTGGGAGTTTTGAAATGCTTTATAAATAATTTTGATCGCAAGATTTAATTTTATTTTTTTAAGAGGCGAATAAATACTCTGGTATAAGTTAAGAGCCCTATAAATGTTTATTAAATGCTTTCGAAAATTCACAAGAGCTGTGGATTATTTTAATGCCCAGTGGGTAGCTTTCATAGGAGGACAAGTTTTCAGTGTTTCTTTATAAACAGGTTTATAACATGGCTTTTTATAAAAAATCTGAGAATTGCTCAGATAGTTTTCAGATCTCGAAATCTATCGTTCTGATTGCAAACCACTATTTCAAATGACATCCTATTTCTTGAAATCAATTTAGAGGCAACAACTTATATCAATTTTTAAAAAGATATATCCCTTGCCTTCGATGGCTATGTATATGTTCGAAATTAGGAGTCTCCTCTAACTTATCGTTCCATAGACGTTGTACGTATTAAGCACTACAAGTTATGTTGAACCCATTTGCAGACTTTTTATAATGTAGGGTAAAATTATATAATTTGTGGTGTATTGGAATCGATAATTATATAAAATTATTTTACTGAGCTTACTGTTCAGTACTGTTGTGTTGAAGCCAAAAAAATTACATAATGCAACCACAATTATTTCACAGAAAAGGGGTTCAATCTAGTCATACTACTTTCATTCGTAGCTAAGCGGACTCATCAGTGACTCATCAGACTTGTACGCCTATTAGTTAAAATTTGTAAGCCTGATATTCTTCCTTTTTGCATAGATCTGTTGCGAACCCAAGCAAAACGTGAAATAAGCAAAGCCAAAATTATTTTTTCCATTCCTTAACTTTGTTTTTGTAACTAATTTTAAACCACACATTTCTTGCACATAACTTTCTATCATTCGGCGCCTCTATGGGGTCCCTAACATCTTTCTTTGTCCATCCATTGTCTGAGATTATTCATAATCTCAGTTGAGCATATTTGGTAGCCAAATGAAGTTCCGGAATCGAGATTGTGCGGATCCATCAAATCTTCAACATTCAACTCAATCGGGAATGTAGATATATTCGTATTGCTCTCGTGAGTGTGCTTGAGCAGGACGATGATTCGCAAGCATAAAGCAAAATTGGCGACGGCGGACAAGGTGTGACAGTACGAGAGTTGACTGCCGATAAAACCGGACTAGAACTATGGAGCCGAAACTGCACAATCCAGTAAAATTAATAAATGACGAAACGGTACCGTATTGTAATGAAGAAGTCTTACCAAGATAGCCTTTATTTTTTGGCATTACTCTGCCTTCACAACCCGTATAGAATATAGTCTTATCGCTTGATTAACTACTTTGAGAGAAATCTAGTTTTCGTTATGTAAATGATTAACTATTGCCGCAGACGTGCTTAACAGAAAGAGACATAGGTTTGATAGTGACATGGCTAAGGCATGCCAACCCTGGCTATACTCTATTAATTTTATACTCTTGCTGTTGAGTTCTCCTGAACTGCTTATCATGTTCAAACTCCTATTGGGTTTTGTCCATCCGACCGTGAAAATAAAGGCAACGTAAGCTATCAGACTTATTATTTTGTGACTCAGTTCTGACTTTTTCCCTCTCTTTCTCTATGGATTCTGTAGCGAGCTTTAACTATAGAGGAATCGTTGTCGTTAAGAAAACCCAAGACCTGTAATAAGCTTGAGACAATTTTACATGAGATACCTACTTATTAACAAAATTTTTATTAAAATTTGTAATCTTATTAATATAAAATTGGCCTGTGTTTTCAATAAAAGATAAGAATGACTTAATTTAAGATCAAGCTCATTTAAGTATAAAGAGGGGTTTCGATATTTTAATAAGAGTATTTTTCGAATTGAAATTCACTTCTTTATTTAGGTGCTTAAGACAGAAACTGTGTGGCACATCGAAAACTTACGTAAATAGCGTCATCATTTGAGAACGTTTACTTCTGGTCTCAATTCATAGTTTGACACACGCTGCTCTTTTAAGAGTAACAGGAAATTACAACTCGAAAGAGCAGCGTTCCGCTTACTGCAACTGATATCTCGTCTTTTTATGTAAGCCAAATGCACAGTGGCCTTAGAAAGCTACACAATTTATGAGAAGATTTATTTAATAGTCCACAAATCTATCCTTGCCAGACTCGGTCAGTTAATACAGAATAAGTTTACCTTTCAAAAGCAGTAATCAAAGTACTTATCTGCTAATAATTGCTATATGTTGTGATGCCTTGTAATAATGTACTATCCTTAATTACAGTCGTTAGTTACTTTTTATTTCAAACAATTATTAATTTCGCAAAAACTTTAATGTTATAAAATATAAACACTGTTCATTCGTCGTACCACATTGAATGCAATAAATTTTAACCAAATGCCTCCAAATGAAAGGAGACAAAAGAAAGAATGAAAAAGAAAAAAAGAATGAACTTTAGAAATAGTTCGTTTATTTTGGGAATAAGAACTCAAGAAAACCTGAATTGAGCTTATCAAATTCGATTTATGTAGTCGGAAAGGACATATGGCGTAGATGATAACTAAATGGTAGTAACTTATTTACTTAATAAGCAATAAATTTTTGGACTGAAACTTAATTTCAATGCGTTTTAACTAAGTAAATTTTAATTTTATATTAATTACTTTAATTCACGCCTTATGTGCATAAGACTTCGAAGTAAATTCAGCATGACCTATCTGACGCAAAGCGTTGCTGTTACCTTATCGTTACGCCTTAGCACTACCATGATGCAACCCGCCAATTTACAACGGTACATAATACACCAAAAAGATTTTGCTAGAAAACAATGAATGAAATCGAAATACTGTAACTACTTATATGCACCTCATATGAAAAATAATTTCTGAAAATTAAAAATTATAATTATGAATATATTTGACAAATGCAAGATCCCAAAGCAATTCATCTGTTTCTAATGATTTATGTATATCTTTTAACATTAAATCTAAGATCACTGGATCGGAACATAAGCTTTATACTTTTGGTTAGAAAGATATTGTCAATTCAATATGTAAGTACTACAAAAACTCTTAATTTTCTGGTTAATGTATCTAAGAATAATAATAAGAATGTAACTTAAAGAGTCTTGAATTGAACAATTTCATCAAAATATAAAATCATGACGAATATAAAAAATAAATTACAAATAAAATAGAAGCTAAAGCCTTAAATGTAAAAATTTCTGTAAATTTTGCAATAATTACGCTTGAGAAATCGTCAGTGCAAGTAATTTAGCTGTTGGCGTTTTTGTCGACGTTGATGTCACAAAAGCGTTTCAAAGAAAATTAAATAAACTTCTAATAAGACAAAAAAAAAGAAACCCAAACAAAACCACAAGAACCTTGTGTAAATGAGAAAAAAAAAAATGGCATCTGAAAAAAAGGCAACGGTTTGGGCGACACAAGTCAAATCCAATTGTGTTTTAAGCAATTATTTGCTCTTAAAAAAACTTTCAACTTCTTCAACGGCATAACAGCATCAAAAATAACCTCAACCTACCTCTGATATTGGACGGATTTTATTGCCGCGGCAAAATTAAATTGTGGCGTTCAGTTCGTTGATGGCTTAAGACACAGGAAACAATGTTTCAAATGTAATTTTAGTCGCGTTCTAAAATTTTATTTCTTTCATATATTTCATATGAGCGTTTGTTTGTATTTATTCTTTGGCAAGTGTTTTCTTTTTGTTGCTTAAATTAAAAAAGGACTGCAGGGAAATAATGTGCAAGGTAGCTGACAGCAAAGCAAAGTTTGTACTTTGCTACGTAATTAAGCGCAATGAATGCTCTGCAATCTTAAGTCTATGAGCTAATGCAATCTTTTGGGTGCAGTATTTAATTTCACTTCATAATGAATTTAAAAAACTTTTGCAAACGAGATCTAACTTTTATTACAGAGCACATAATAGAAGAGTTACTCCAAGAGGTAACAATTTAAAATAAAAATGTCAACTGCAAAGGGATTTCATTGCATTGAATTAAAATAAAAGGTAATAAATTTTAGCGTTATATTTTACAGTGCAGTCCGTCACTTAAATGAATCGTATCGCAATGTCTAACGTGAACGTCTGAAAAGAATTTGATTTTAACATCATAGTGGTTATTGAAAATATGGGTTGTAGTTAGGGTTTTTGTGAGATGTTTTCAGAATTTTTTATAGTGCTTTTATCTTTAAGTGGCTTAAATTTACTTTAGTACAACTCCTCCAATTTTTTTAAGGTCTTAAGAAAACGTAGCGCTATAAAAAAAAAAAAAATAAGTAAGCAATAAAAGAGGGTCGGACGGATCTAGTTTCGGAGATATAGCATCGGAAGTTGCGGATATAGTTTTTAAAAAAATCAGTTTAAGTTGGAAAACCGTGTATAAATATCCAAAATATTGATATCATATGAAAGGTAATTAAATAAGGCATAAAATCGGCGTATAAACATATAAAATTTATTGTACAGTTTTCGAGATATAACGATATTTGTGAAATTTTGACACTTTTTCTAAAACACGTTAACTTTTCAAAAAAAATTGATGATTAGCATATAAGTTTGTTAGCACCATAAGAAAACTCAATTCATTAGTCTTAAAATAATGTATCAGATGTACCAAATTTTTTTATAATAACCCATTTTTTAGCGGAATGTAAAAAATAATGTTTAATATTAACTATATTTATTGACAACTATAACTACATTGACATAGACAACAACAACAATAATGACAACAACAAAAAACAGCTGAGCAGCGGTTGAAGGCCGCTCACTTACCCTTACTCTTATGTAACAGTACTGTGACTAGTAAGCTAGGTGTTGGATACATTATAGACTGATCCGTGGCCAAAGCCGGTGTTGGATTTTTGGGAGTTTTAGATCAGCATCCTAAAAAGAAGCATCCTAAAGGCACACTGCTCCAACACTCATGCTGCCGCACTCTCCACTCATCGGGCAGCAGCCGAGACAGACTAGGTCCCGGACCAGTGCCCTCATAGGGAGATGAGTTGGATGGCGAATTTTATTTTTTTGGTTTTATTATTATTAGAGAACAGTGCCACAGACGAGCTAGGTCCCGGTACAAAGTCCATTTTGCGTATAATTTTTAATGCTTCATAGTTGCGTATGCACATGCTCAAATCGAAGCTTCACCATCGATGCCAATAAGCGTGGAGGATATATTTATAATAGCTGGACGGTCAGACCTTTTTAAACGGGAATGTGCTGATGTGTTGGCAAGTGACGTAGCTAATGGATAAATCTTCGAGATAGACGAATCGAAATTCGGCCGCCGGAAATATCACCGTGGTTATGCTGTTGAGAGACAGTGGGTGTTCGTTGGCATTGAGAATGGCTCCAGACGGTGTTTTATACTGCCAGTGGAATCGAGAAGCAAGGAGGTCCTTCTTGCTATAATAAAGGATTGGATTTCCCCTGGCACCACAATAATACCGGACTGTTGGTAGGTAAATCAAAAATTCCTTGTATATTAAAATGATTCCTAATATTTTATTTGTATAGGCATACAATTGCTTAGCAGAGGAGGTGTACCAGCATCTGACGGTGAATCACTCCATTCAATTTAAAAATCCCGATAAAGATGCCCATACCAACAACGTGGAAGGGATGTGGAGACACGTAAAAGCCTCACTTCCTGAGTACAACAAAATAAATACGCTTTTTTCAGGCTACCTGGCTAAATATTGGTTTCTAAAAAAATGCAAGTCGGAGAACATTGAAGTGCTGCAGCAGTTTTTTAAATACAAAAAATTTAAATAAGAAATACATTTTATTCATCAATATTTCTACATTCCGGTAAAAAATGGGTTAATATAAAAAAAAATTGGTATAACTGATACACCATTTTAAAGATAATGGATTGAGCTTTCTTATGGTGTTTAAAAAGTTATATGCCAATAATAAATTATAATTTTTTTTGGAAAAATTAACGTTTTTTTTTTAAAAAAAAGGTTCAACATTTTACAAAAATCGTTATATCTCGAAAACTGTATAGCAAATTTAAATTTTAATATTCCGATCTTATGTCCTATTTAATTACCTTTCTTATGATACCAATATTTTGGATATTTATACAGGGTTTCCCAACTTATACTGATTTTTATAAAAGCTATATCCGCAACTTCCGATAGCTATATTTCCGAAACTAGATCAGTCCAACCCTTTTTTTTTTGCATAAATATTTTTTATTTTTATAGTGCTACTTTCTTTGAAAAAATTAAAAAATTTGGGTCATTTGTACTAAAGTTAATCTGTTCCTTTAATATGTTCTGATGATGTTACTGATAAATTGCTATCTAACTATCCTTATACTAAATTTATTGAACTTCAAGTTATGTGCCTCCTAGAAAAATTTTTCATACATTATATTTCAATTTTTTTTCTATGGAATACAAATCTGCAACATAAAATATACACTTAGAAAAAGTATTGTTTATCACAAATGATATAGATGGAACTTTTTCAAGAGTTTGCGAAAATTGTTGTGGGAAATAATAGTATTTTTGTCACAAAAACTTTTGATTTTACTCACAAATGTCGAAGTTATTTGTCATCAACAATAATTTGATAGTTGAAATTTCTGAAAAATTTTGTTGCAAATTATGTTTTCTGTACAAATTGTTTTAATTTTTCTAGCAAATAATAAAGTTATTTGTCATTACTACACTAGTGCTTGCACCAAAAATTATGGTTTGTATTATTTTAAGATCGCATAAGCCACTCAGATATATACATGTCTATATATTTTACATTTTCTTCCTATAAAATTGCACTTATAATTACATTTTTTGTTTAATATTCACTATTAAATCATACTTTAAACTGAACTTCACTTTTGTAGCTGCGCCTGCTGTTACAACACAAAAAAAAATTGGATTTTTTGACAAGTTAGTTTAATAAGTGCTAAATCGTTTATTAAAATGAAGAAGTGTTTAGGACAAAAGATAAGTGTTTGTCGAAATACCTTCACGAATGGAATTATTTAGCTGAAACTTTTTTTGAAATTTTCCATAGAAGTAATTGAATCATTTTCTACTACTTAACTTCTACTTGTGTCTGGTACATTGCATTTTCTTATATTGTCAAGAGGTACTTATAGCTTAAGACAAAAGCTAAGTGTTTGTTTGAAATAATAAGTGCATATTTTAAATATTCGATAATTTCCACAAACGCTTTCTAAATACACTTTTTTTTGAGTGTAGTTTTAATTAATTTGAAATTTTTAATCGAACTTTACAGTCAATTGCAGTAACCAATGTTCTTGTGAAATTTCACAAATCGGTTAATGCTTTATAAACAAATTTATATTATGCGATTGCGCCATCTAGTTTTATAGTTTTATATATAAAAAAAAATCACAGAGTACCTCGACCTATACCGTCTTTACCATATGGGCACACGGGCCTGTGCCCAGGGCGATTTGAATTCTTGTGGTATGTCCAAGCCTCGAATTTCATATCAAAACTGAGAGCCCGGTGGAAATAAAAAAAAAATCTGAAGGGGAATTGTTTGTGATATTTTTGTGAGCAAGAAAAGAAAAGGTTCTCTAGTTGTTTCCAGGGAAAAAGTTTATTTTTTACGATCATATTAATTATTTTTTAATAGTGCTGAAAAATTATTTTATTTTAATTTTATTTTGGACAGGCCGGAATATCCTTTTTTTTAACTTGGTAGCCCTTCAGACGAATATGTTTCAAAAACAGTTAGAAATAGTCACATGCTGTGTAATTCATCAATAAGTAATGAGCAAATATAATGTTAAGATTCTTTTTCAGAAGATTTTAAGCTGAGAACAGAGCAATAAGGTTCATATGTTGCCATAAACATCCAGCAAATTTTGAGAATAGCAAGCGTCTTTCAATGTTTTTGATCCAAGTGCAATGTACTGCATACAGTGGAACTTAATCACATAGCCATATTTCAAGAACGATCTTATCAACGATATGGAAGTAGATTTCAGTGTGAAAAGATTTCGCTTAAGAAATCCCATTATTACATTTGCTTCGAATATAGTTCCCAAGTCAGATTTCTGATCAGTGCTACAACTAGCAATGAGTCAGAGTTTCTCATAGAAATGTTATTACGTTATGTTTCGCAACATTAAGATACAACACGTAAGTGTCACATTAATTCTGCAAGTAATTTTATGAGCTAAGGAGCGTGAGATCAGTGTAAGTGTGCATACCAAAAACAGAGCAATGCTGGATTTTAGAATTTCTATTCTTTGTATTGACGTGAATTTTATTATTTGCAATAGATTCAAATGGATTCAAATGGAGGATGGGGCTGCTTGTAGAAGTCCACGTAAGTGGTAAAAGTTCCTGATTGCCACTCACTTGGGAGTGGCCAGGGATGATTCTTTTGCAAGCAGTTCAAGCAGCTCACAAACTTCTAGGCTGAGAGCCGGCTGTAGAAAAGTCGAGTGTATAAGATTACAGGATGAGATGTATGCCAAATGATAGAGCTCAATGAGCCTAAATAGAATATCTAGGGTTGCCTTGCCAAAGCCTGTCCCGATGGCCGAAAATGCCCGAATTTTAGCCAATTTTGTTGTTCTAATTAAAACTGTAGTACATAACAGCTTGAAATGTATGCCAAATGATAGAACTCGAAGAGGCCTAAATATAGTACCTGGGATTGTATTGTTAAATCCTGTCCCAAACATGGGTTTTCACCGGTTTTTTGGGTCAATTTTCATTAATGAAGATATCAGCTTAAAATTCGTGCAAAATGATAGATATCGAAGAGCCTAAGTAGAATATACAGGGTTGCCTTGTCGAATCATGTCCTAAACATTATTTGACACCCGTTTTTGGGGTCAACTTTTCTTAAATGAGTGGCAACTCATGTTTGGGACAGGATTCTACAAGGCAACCCTATATATTCTATTAAGGCTCTTCGATATCTATCATTTGGCACAAATTTCAAGCTGTTATCTTCATTAATGAAAAATGACCTAAAAAACCGGTGAAAACCCATGTTTGGGACAGGATTCAACAATACAATTCCAGGTTTTATAATTAGGCCTCTTCGAGTTCTATCATTTGGCATTCATTTCGAGCTGTTATGTACTACAGTTTTACTTAGAACAATAAAATTGGCTAAAATTCGGGCATTTTCGGCCATCGGGACAGGCTTTGGCAAGGCAACCCTAGATATTCTATTTAGGCTCGTTGAGCTCTATCATTTGGCATGCATCCCATCCTGTAATCTTATACAGTCGACTTTTCTACAGCCGGCTCTTGGACTATTCCGGCCTTTTTTGGCCAAGTATCCTCTGGAGATCCCTTGGACACCCGTCCGGGGGTGAGCTAGTTGTGAGAAGGCGAGTCTCTCGTAGACTTAAAACTTGGAATGTGTGCGTAGGGTTTGGGTCCCACCACACATTATCATCATTTCCAATGAGAACCAAATCAGCCTAGGATAATAGCCCCCACTACGATGACGACCACTGCAAACGAAAAACGGACAATGATTTACGGATATGCACCTTGAATGTCCGGACCCTCCATAGGGAAGGTGCAACTATCCAACTGGCGGAAGCCCTCGGAAAAATAAAGGCTGACATCACCGCCATCCAGGAGATGCGATGGAAAGGACAAGGCTGCTCTAAACGGACGAACTGTGATATCTACTACAGCGGCCATGCGGAGAGGCGCGAATTTGGTTGCGGATTCGTTGTAAGTCGAAAATTACGCCACCTAGTTTCCCGGTTCACGCCAATAAGCGAAAGGTTGGCTTCGATCCGTATCAAGGCAAAATTCTTCAACATAAGCCTAATTTCTGCGCACGCCCGACGGAGGAAAAGGACGATGCCACCAAGGATGATTTCTACGCGAGCCTAGAGGACGTGTATGACCGTTGTCCGACCCACGATGTAAAAATAGTCCTCGGCCGGCGATTTTAACGCGAAGGTCGGAAGAGAAGGCATCTTTGGCGCGACAGTCGGTCAGTTCAGTCTCCACGAGACCACTTCAAACAACGGTCTGAGACTGATCGACTTCGCTGCGGCGCGAAACATGGTAGTTAGTAGTACCAAATTTCAACAGCTCGACATTCACAAGGCCACCTGGCTATCCCCGGATCAAAAAACGAAAAACAAAATTGATCATGTTGTGATCGACGGAAGTCACGCTTCAAGCGTTCTGGATGTGCGTAAATTTCGGGGGGTCAACATTGACTCCGACCACTATCTTGTTGCAGCTAAGATCCGCATGCGGCTATGCAATGCGAAGAATGTACGCTCAGGCATGCAACGAAAGCTGGACGTTGCCAAGCTGCAATCACAACGGACTGCCGAGGCGTACTCTGCTCAGCTCTCGGTTAAGCTCAACCAACCAACCTCTGGAACCGACGACGCCGGTGGACTTTGGACACACATCTCCCACTCCATGCGCGCTGCTGCCGAGGAAGTCTTTGGTTTCCGACGCCCACAACCTCGAAACCAATGGTATGACGAGGATTGTCGCGATGCGACTGCTGAAAAAAACGCCACATACAAGAAGACGCTGCAGTCAGCCGCAACGCGACCCGTGCGAGAAAACTACCGCGAAAAGAGGAAGGAAGAGAGGCGCATTTTCAGACGTAAAAAAAAGAGAACATTAAAAGCGTGAGCGTGAGGAACTTGAGGTGTACCAGGGCAAGAAGGATGCACAAAAATTCTATCAACAAGTTAAGCGTCTAACTCAAGGTTTCAAGCCCGGAGCATCCACTTGTAGAGACGAAAATGGAAATCTGGTTACAGATACACAGAGTGTACTGAGGTTATGGAGGCAGCATTTCTCCAACTTGCTAACGGGCGATGATTCCACCAATTCCGCTCAGAGAGAATGCAGTACGATACCACCAATCGATGATAACGCAGTGGAAGTACCATCACCTAGCCATGAAGAGGTTCGAGTTGCTATCCATCGACTCAAAAACAACAAAGCAGCGGGTGCTGACGGCCTGCCAGCTGAGTTGTTTAAAGCTGGTGGCGATGAATTGATAAGGTGCATGCATCAGCGTACGCTGATGATATTGATATTATCGGTCGGAGTAAGAGAGATGTTACTGCTGCTTTCACTGCTATTGAAAAGGAATCAGCCAAAGTGGCTTTGACGGTAAACGAGGGCAAGACGAAATACATGATGTCTACTAACAACAAGAGAGCACGGGATCTAGACTCTCATGTTACAGCGGGCAACTGTAAATTAGAAGTTGTCAAGGAATTCATTCACCTTGGCACTGCCGTAACCAGCAACAATGATGTCAGTCTGGAGATTAAGCGGAGAATAACAATTGCTAATAGGTGCTACTACGGTCTCAGTAAGCAATTACGTTGCAGAGCTCTCTCTCGATCGACAAAGCTAACACTCTACAAGACGCTCATTCTACCCGTGCTTCTTTATGGCGCTGAGGCATGGGTGGTTTCGACAACAGACGCAGCCGCTCTTGGGGTGTTCGAGAGGAAAGTTCTCCGCAAAATCTTTGGTCCTGTTCGAGTTGGCGACGACTATCGCATTCGAATGAACCACGAGCTGTATGAGCTCTACGCCGACATTGACATAGTTAAGCGTATAACAATACAGCGACTACGCTGGCTAGGTCATGTCCATCGTATGGATAAAGAAGCTCCAGCGAAAAAGGTATTCGAAGGGAAGGTCCCCGGTCAACGACGAAGAGGGAGACCATGCCTCCGGTGGATAGACCAAGCTGAGGAAGCCCTAACCGCGCTTGGCATTAACGATTGGAGAAGGCGCGCGCAAAACAGAGGCGACTGGCGAGAGCTAATGAGGTCGGCCGTAACCTGACAACGGGTTGTTATGGCAATCTAAGTAAGTAAGTAAGTAAGATTCAAATGGTTTTGGAATAAGGAGGAAAATATTAAATATAAAGGTTAGTGGTTGGGAAAGTTCAATAGCACAATTTTTTTAAAAATATTGCTAAGCGGATAATTCTGCTCAAGAGAAATGCGAACCACACACAAGCAAAGAGGTACAAATGTATGTATGAGTATATGAAATGAGGAGCACATACTTACTATATGCACATAAAAACATTGCCGCATAGAAGTTGTCATGCTAGAATAATTTTTATGATTATTTCTTCCTTCCTCCTAAGAGTATTTGCAAATATTTTTCTTTCCTCCATCCTCAACTGCACCACATTTTAAGCATATTGGACCATTTTCTTCTACAGCAAACATTTTTATTTGCGAGTGAGTCATAAGTTAATCGGTGGGGTGACCATTGTGATCGCGCTCAATTTTCATCTACTGGCGTTATGCAATACATAGGTTGTTTGAAAGAAACTGTCCTCTTTTCAGTGAATCGTCAAAATGATTCATGTGCGAATATAAGGAAAAATTTCAAAAGATCATTACCCAAGGCGATGACATTTTGTATCAAATTATTGAATTTAAATCATTTGAGTTTGATATGTAACACATTGTTTCGACAAATTATATTAAGTGCGAGTTCGTTTTTAAAGAATCATTTTGGTTGATTGCGTTACGATATATGTTCATATCATAATTTTTTCTGCTACAAATGTGAATTTTATAGGTTTTTTTATTCATCGTTTTCTTATTCTATTAATTCTTTTGATTCTACTTATAAATTCTATAAAGTATTTCGTTAAAGAGCATTTCGTTTCATTCTACTGTGTGGCTATATTCGAGATTTGTCATCACTTGGTGGAAACTCTCACCATGCTTATCAGAATGGTTGTTGATGTTTCAGCAGTGTGCTAAGTATCGATGCAAAAAATTACAATAACTTTTAAAAGTCGAATAGAAGAATTCCCAGAATATTGTCAATGGCTGCTTTTACACTATCATGGGCCGCAAGATCTTTACTTTCGTGTCTATTTTTCTTCCTTTTTTTAGTAAAAATATTAAATTTTGCAGAATATTTGTATTTTAAGAAGCTTTTTCATGTTCATGTCAAAAAAGTATATTCCACATCTAAAAAGTACATTTCCACAAAACCGAAATACCATCACTGATCGATATATGTTACATATCTATATCGTGTTAGCGCTGAGTAAGATCGTAGTTGGATTTTTTTAGTTTGTCACGCCTTTGAGCTGCAAAATGAATGTCAGTGCAAAATGCGAATGAATCATTCTCAATTTATTTGAAAAATTCACAAAATTCCGATGAACACCGATTGCTGCTTGCTTTGATATTCACCTGATTGTTTTAAAAAAGTATAAAAATTGACTTCGAACGGTTGTCACATCGATACAGCTGACTCACTTTTCATTTCGAATATTGATGACATATACCTTTACGTTCTGCTTAGTCCTTTCGACATTGGAATGCTTTCTGAGACTGGTAACGGAAAATGATCATGTCTTGTTTCGGTGTATTACAAATTACGTAAATTAGGTTATGTTTGTCCGCAGCACGCATGACAATCATCTGAATTCAACATGCTTGTATATATTTATCTAAGTCATCGAAAAACAAAAGAACAAACAAACAAGTCACCATTTTTCCATTAATTGAATTCTGTACAAAAGATTTATCAACATGGTTGTCTTGAACGTGAAACGCTTTGATAAATAAAAAACAAAGACACTGAGAACGAAAACCTAGCTGATAGCTTGATAGTTTATAAAAAAAAAACGATAATGAAATGTTCGGCCTAAAAACTAGTGAAAATAATTTTTCTTTTTTTGGAACTACTCAGATATAAAAAACAATATTTTGTAGCAGTGCCGTGTCTAGGTGTGTGCGGGCCCCTAGGCTGAGCATTTGGCGTGGGCCCCCCCTGGGAAAATTTTTTGAATACCAAAAAAAAAGGTCATTAATATGACTTTGGACTATGGCTTATGAATTTTTAGTAAATTTGTATATACTACTTTTACTCTAACCTATGTTAAGAACTAAAGTATAAGTATGCTACATTCTAACACCACATTACACAAGTTCCTAGCAAGTCGTTGATGAAAGATAGTTTGTGTGACCTCTTCTACAGTTTCTCTACAATAAGCCCGAGTAATCCTAGATAGTTGTTGTTTTTCGGTGACACCAACGTCTGATTTTCATCTCTAAATGCCAAACCTATTTCACTGATAAAGCCACCGCATTAATTAATCTCCTGAGACCTTCTTGCCAGTGTTTTGCTTGATCTTCTGCTTGTTGTGTCAGTTCTTGATCAATACGCCCAACTTCTTCAGAGAGTGCTGCAAAATCAATTACAGCACTTAAGTGGTATTTGGAAATTTCGTGTTCAATCAGACGTGGCATTTTTCCAATCGCAATAACCTCTCTGAGTAAATTGTGAGCGTATTCGAGAAAAAAGTTTGCGTACATAGCAGTAGATGTATTTATTCCTAGGAGAAAAACAGAGCCATGAACGTTTTATGGTTTCACCGCTTCGTGTTTTTCGCTCAAAGAAACTTATTTTGCTCTTTCTTGTAAGACCACAATATGGAAGAGCTGTACCACCCATTTTTATAAAGTAAACTATATTATCAAGTGTCATAAGCTCCGGTCACAATCCACTGTTATATTCCAAGCAAAATTTTTCACTTAGAGCAGGTACATGAGAATCTAATGGTGCTGGTGATATGGCGAAAACCTCTGCTGGAATTTCTGAAAGCTGAAAAATATATAAAGCTGTATCAAACACAAAAGCATGCTTAGCGAAAAGCATTTCACTTTTTTCTGATGGGTTTTATCCTAAGTTGTTCCATATCCATATGGTGCACTCTTGCAAAATATTTTTCTTAGATTCTAGTGGTAAATTTATCTTCCCGTTTATGACTCCCAAACCACACAGAATCTGACTATGCAGTCTTCAACAAAGTACTAACCCTTATTTGTTAGTGTTTATTTTGAAAATTTTGTAGATTTTTTTTGGCTTTGTTTTAGCATTGGACTTTAAGAAAAGCCTCCCAAAATATCTGCTACCTAGATCAAATCTAAGGCAAATTTTTTCTATGTTTTGGTAAGTCCGTTTTTGACAAATTTCAATGAAATCTGGTTAAAGCTAGGAAGCTGACAACAAATTAACATAGGCAACAAATTAAAAAAAAGTTAGTGAAATTTGTTCAGTGTTTGGTGGGATAGAAAAATTTGATGTCACTTCTAAGTATTTCCCAAATTTTTAATTTTGAAAGTGCTGATATTTTTAGACATATCTTTTAAAAATATATATCTAAATGATGGAAAATGTTGAAAAAAGCTGAAAGACGTTGAGAAAAAAAATGAAGAAAATATTGAATAATGTTGAAAGAGGTTGAAAAGTAAAATCAATGTAAAAAATATTGATAGCTGATAGATATACACCAAACCCTCTTTTTACACGGTACTTTTTTATACGATTTTGAAATAACACGGTTCAAAACTAAGTGCAAATAAACTTTTTTACACGAATTTTTTATTCTTGCACGAATCTCAAAAAAGATTTTTTTTAAATTTTAATTTTAAGTTGTACAGAAAAGTTGTGTATACAGCAACAAAAATACAATTGGGGGAATACCCGAATGTTATAATCACTTGAACACAGCATTAGGTTATTCAGTATTTATTTTGTGTTGAAGGATTCAGTTCGTACTTTTAAAAGTTGATGTTCAAATTAAAGTTTTTTTTTTTAATCGATGGTGAAATTTAAAGAATAATTTGCAATTATGTTAATATTTTACTACTAATAAAGTTAATGTGTTAAATATTCGGTTAAGATACGCTCTATAAATACGTTATATTATTTTACATCTTTGTTATAGAACACACCGGATTAATAAAATGCATAAACAACAACAAAATATACCGAAGAGAAGAACAATTTCGTTAGGAACTAAAATAACAATCCAAGACTATCTAAATTTTTTTTGCACGGTTTTTGGGAAAGTTTTTTCATCTTACACGATATTTTAAGGTTGTCGAACATATCCCCAAATTTACCATAAGTCGCACGTATTTTTTTTACACAATTTTTTCTTCGCACGGTTTCCTAAGGAACGTATCCACCGTGTAAAAAGAGGGTTGGGTGTACTTAATTTCATAACTATTAACAATTACGTTGTTTTGGGCTGTGCCACGCCCATTAACGAGTTTTGCCAGTATATTGACGACTTAGCTCTTATTGATGTCTGCTTTCAGTGGTATCATCTCAAAAATTTTTATGAAAATCGTTGACGACAATTTCGAGTATCTATCGCAAATCACAAAACAAAATAAATTTATTTTTAATCAGAAATCATTTTTTAAAAATTTGTGGCTAATAAAGAAATTAAATTCCTCTTATAAAATAATTTCCAGAAATTTGGAAATTAATTGGCCAGCGCGTTCGCCAGATTTGACAGCACCCGACTGTTTTCTTTGTGGTAATTGCAAGGAGAAAGTGTATGTAAACAAGCCTGAAACCACTCTTGAACTCAAGGCCAACATTGTTGCCAAAATTCGAACGCTACAGCCACAAACTTCGACAGCTGTTATGGAAAATGCTCTAAAACGAGCCCATTTTTGCGAAGCAGTAAACGGGGGTCATTGAAAAGACATTATTTTTCATACATAGGGCTACCAGATGGCATACTTTAGTAGCAAATGAGCTACTTTTGCAAGGCTTTGCTACTTTTCACTTGAAATGTACTACTTTTGGATGGTTTTGCTACTTTCGATGTTTGCATTGTAAAATAAAAGTTATTTAAAATATTGTTTTAATTTTGCTGGGGTTTTTTTTCGGCTCACCAAAAATATTTTTATGGGACTAAAAAAATTTTTGGCTTTCATTCGAAAATTTAAATTTTTTGCCATACACTACTTTTGTAGGCAGGTCATCTGGTAGCCCTATTCATACATAGTGTAATTTCCAGTTTGTATATTTTATAATCTAAAAAAAAAAAAAAAAATAAATATAAAAACGAAAAAGTTATTAAGTTTTTAAGCCCCATGGTGATTTTTGACCCACGCTGTATTAAATTCCTTTTGGAATCAAACTTCTTTTACAATTCAAATCACAATTTGGAATTAAAAAATTGAAAAAAAAAAGAGTTTTGAAAAGTTTTTATTAAATTCTATTTATTTTTAAGAGATAAATACTTCTGTGGAACAGCTTTTGTTAAAATCATTATAGGGAGGAACTCCCGAATGGATGTCATGAGAAAGATAATTTAATGTGCCACAATTATGATAAGTTAATCTTTAACATATTAACTGACAGTTTTAGAGATATGACGATTTTTCTGAAATTTTGGCCGATTTCATAATCCGTCATTCGACGTGATTTGGCGACAGCTTCTTTATCCTCCTTTTCTCTAGCTTTCACCATTTTTCGCTTGGTACTTCCATGTTTGAAGTTTTCTTTCTTTTTATGACGGTTAGTGAAATGGCGGCGCAAAGTTAAAAATTTAAAATGCTTTTACGTTGTAAATTTGAATTAATGTTTTAATAAATGTAAGTTTAATACAGTCTTAGCTAGTTTAGTTTTAATTTTATTATATTTTAAGTAATTTTTAGTTCAATTTCGCAGCTGCTTAAATTAAAGTGGTAGTGGTGACGCGAAACATCAAAACAGAAAACGAAGCCAGAGTTAACAGCGTATGAAAATATGAAACATGCAATAAAGTGCTTGTACACGCCTGCGATATTGAAGCAGTTTGCGAGAAATCGATGCAGCTTTTTGTATTCAATTAAAAATTTAAGAACAAATTTTTTTTTTGGCACGGGCCCTCTTATGGCGCGGGCCCCTAGGCTGCAGCCTATGCTTAAACACGGCACTGTTTTGTAGTGTAATCATAATTTTTCATAGAAAAATAAGTAAAAAAAATATTTTCGGGCCAAAAACTAGTAAAAATAATTGTTATACTTTTTTGGGCTTATGGGCTCTGTTAAGTCAAAAATACTTTTAAAGCCCGCAAAATAAAAACAAGTGCTTATTTTCACTAGTTTTCAGGCAAAAAAGAATTTTTTTTAAAACTTCTTTTTTTTGTGGTTTGTAGTTAATTGCTTTTAAGCCACACAAAAAAATAACAACACACAACTTTTTTTCACTAGTGACTAAGTTTTGTGTAAATAAGGTCACTATTCCCGTATTGAGACACATTAACCGATTATTAACTGCCAAAATAATGAAAAGCACAGTTTGACTAGTGTTTCACCGAGGCTACGAGGCAGCCTCGTTTTTGACTACGAGAACGAGGCGAGACCGAGGCGAGAACGAGGCGAGATGGAAAAATAAATTTTCCTCGCTTGACCGAGGCGAGGCGAGGCGAGATCACACGGCACCTCGCCTCGTACTCGCCTCGGCCTCGCCTCGTCCTAACCTCGTTTCGAAACCAAGAGCGAGGCGCGTTTTGACGAAATCTGAACTCGTAAGAATCATATGCAGATTCAAAATATGAATGTAATTTTTATAATAAAATCTATATTTAACTAATATTTTAGTATTTTATTTTGAGTAAACTACTTTGTTTCATTTTTAATCCGCATGTGCTTCTTACGAGTTCAGATTTGGTCCAAGCGCTAATGCGCAGAAGTGCTTGGATCGCATCAGCTTCTATGCGACTTCGCCTCGATTGATCAGTTAGGGAAGCATGTAAGGCTATGTAAGGCTATAAGCAAAACTGCATGATTGACAACACTGCATTGAAATTGATTTATTCTAGTAGTCTTTCTAAGAACCGGTAAGGTGAAGCGAAACGCACAGGTATGTATATTCGTTGCTAATGGACTCCTAAACCGTTCAACCGACCGACGAAAGATTTGACATACATATATGTTTCTTATGATTTGGGATGCTCCGTAATATAGTTTACGATAAATGGGTGATGCCACCCCCACATAAGAAAAAAACAGAATTCATCATATATTATCAACAACTTGATGCAGATTAATAAAACTTGTTATATTTATGAAAGGTAGAGGCATAACTAAGATTCAATTAATAAAATGGGCGGTACCATGCCTTCAATATAAGAAAAAAATTAACTTTATCATATCTCAATATCTATTCGACGTAGATAAATAAGATTTGGTACATTTTTTGCTTATAGTTTGTAAAAGGTTCATAGCTTAGTTTGGCTTGGAAAAATAGGCAATGCGTCTCCTTCCCATATAAGAAAAGAATTAAATTCATCATATCTCATCCAATTCACCAAAAATAAAAACAGATTTTTTATTTTATTTCTTGAGGCTTGATCAGCCTATCAGCCTTGATTTTTTACCGAGGTGCCTCGGCCGAGAACGAGGCGAAGCGAGGCGAGGCGAGGAATGTGATGGCAAGATCTCGTCCGAAGCCGAGGCGAGGCGAGACTTAAATTTATAAAACGAGGCGAGACCGAGATCAACTAGTACCTCGCCTCGCCTCGGCCTCGGTGAAACACTAAGTTTGACTTTATCGTAACATTCCAGTAATTTTTGTGTACCAAATTGATCCTATTTGGGTCAAATTTTTTTTTTTGATGTATTGCGCTTTCCAAATGTTATAAGCTGCATTGTCATGTAATCTTTCTTGATCTTCTACTTTCAAATTTTTGTAAGAAAGAAAGAGCATGCGAGAAGAACCTAATGCGCTTGACGAACGCGAGAATGAATAGGCATACATTTGCTATTTTTAAAGCCTGTGATATCCTCTGTGATACAGGCCCGTATCAACCCGATTTTGCGTGGGGGGGCAAAGAAATTTTACTATATTTAACGTCTCCCGGTTTTGTCTGCCAAGTAGAAATTTGTGACTTTTAAGGTCACAAAATTCGCGTGCGAGTCACAGTATGGTTATTGTGACTAAATTTTGTGTAAATAAGGTCACTATTCCTGTATTGAGGCACTTTAACCGATTATTAGCTGCCAAAATACTGAAAAGGGCAGTTTGAATTTATGGTAACATTTCAGTAACTTTTGTGTACCAAATTGATCCTATTTGGGTCAAATTTTAGCAACAATAAACACAGTTCGATATTTAAGGTACCATATCAGTAAAAGTGACTCAAAATATGACCATTTCGTACACAAATTTAGTTAGAGACACATTTCGGTCACATATGTATGTGTACATAACATTTTTAAAGTACAGCCGATTTTCAAAAAAACTTTTTTTTTAAGATGTGTCAGCGAAGATCTATAGCGCTACATATCTTGAAAATGCTCCTCATACGATTCTCATCATATTGAATACTAAGTGGATATAAATACATGAAAAATGATGTTACACGGGAGCGTGAAAAAAATGTGATAACTTGCGCAATTTTTAAAATCATTCTATTGGTTCAAAAGTTGAAAAATTCAAACAGGCGGCACTAATACAGTATTCAAAATTGATGGATGTGATGTGTATGTGATGTAATATCCGCTTACACATCGTAAAAAACACAAAATTTGTTTTTTAACCACAATTAATTAATAATGAGTTGAAATTTTTAAGATTAAACAGCTTCCCCTTAAAGGTACATACGAACTACTTAGTGTAGTTATTGTGTAGGTTCGAGCACAATTGTGTAAATTAAGTCATGTGCATCACACTGTGTAGGTACCAGAACATAAGTTTTGTACTGAATGGTTACAGTGTAGACACAATCGGTCACAACATATGACAAGGTCACAAATAATAATGTAAATAATTTTCAAAAAAGTTATTAAACAAATTGAAGGCTAAAATTATATCAATAAGGTTATAGTCATACATATAAAACACCTAGTAAACGTTTTAAGATCATTCCAGCATTTTAAAAATCATTTGATTTTAATGCTTCACGGTTAGAAATTTTGGAATAAATTTTAATACTTTATGGCTTACACATATGACTACACCAGAATTGTATTAAAATTCAATACTGTCTAGATATTAAAATTCATTTTTAATACAAATTTGTATTAAAATTTAATACTCGTTTTTATTAAAATTTAAAAAAAAAATATGTCGTATCCACTGGGATTCGAACCAGGTTCCCTTTCAATACAAGGGTTATATAAACATTTTAACGACATCAGCCAACTTAGTATTATATCTATGTTGGCTAAATGTAATAGTTGCGATAGCATTAAATTGATTCCAAATGTTATAAAATATCGTTTTAATGTTTGAACTGTATTAGAATTTAATACAAAATGTATAATAAAATTTTGTAATATATTCAAAAGTATTAAATTTAATCAAACTTGTATTAAAAATCTTTGTAATACTTCGCTTGTATTAAAATTTATTCCAAGATTTCTAACCGTGTTCTTACCATTGTATTCATTTATGTTTAGAATACTACAGCAATGATAAAAGTAACTTAAAAGTAAAATATTTACTACACAAAAACGTCTGCGTGTGGGTCGCTATAACTACTAATTGTGTTCACAAAGCAGTAACACTAACTACACATATCCCTACTATTATGTATTCCCCACTTGGTAAAGCCTAATTTCCATGCTATCTTTCTTGATCCCATATCAGGGATATCAAATCAAATTTTTGTAAGAACAGTACCTAATACGCTTGGAGAATGCGAGAGTGAATAGCATACATTTGCTATCTTAATAGCATGTGATGTCCTCCCTGATATTTGATAATATAATATAAGAAAAGATCACATGAAAATTGGGCTTTAGACGCAGCTTTAGTTTCTGCTCGCACGCTTTTTCATTCTTAAAAAATTTGATTTGATATCCCTCATATGGGATCAAGAAAGATAACATGAAAACGCCACTTAATGCCTAGTTTTCAAGTTATCTTTCTTGATCTTATCTTATCAAATTTTGTAAGAAAGAAAAAGCATGCGAGCATAACATAATGCGCTTAGAGAATGCCAGAGCGAATAGGCATACATTTGCTATTTTTTATAGCATGTGTTGTCCTCTGTGATTTCACGAGACCAAGAAAGTTCAAAAAGTAGAACTTTTTCTATCAAAGTTGATTACATGCTATAAATTTGGCAGTCATTTTTATGGATGCGCTATAATATTATGTAGTTTCAAGTTTAACAGTTTTCAAAAAAAAAAATTAAACAAAATGGAATAAGAAGATTTACTTGTATTGTTGAGTTTCACAAAATTTATTTTGAGGTTTATTTACCTCACCGCCGACCCTGTGCTATATCATTTTGAATGAACTGCTATTTGCTTAAAAGAATGCCGAAACCGCATATCATTATCTTATTTCAAAACCAAGATATCTGAATTTTCTAAATTAACAGAACTGAATTTTTCCAATCGGAGTCGACAAATTTACATATTAAAGCGATTCAATTTTTTTTTTTTTTTTTTAAAAACAGTCATTATTGATCGAGGCATTCGAACCTGTGATTAGTTTTTTTTCTTCTTCTTTTTTTCTTATAAAAAAATTTAAAATTGACCGGAAAAAATTAAAAAATCCAATTTTGTACTTTAAATTTGCAAAATCAACCTATGTATATTATTCTGCAGCCGATCCCATGTTACATCATTTTTAATGTATTGTTATTTGCTTTAAACAATGCCGTGAACCGCATGTCATTTTCTTATCTGCATTTTTCTAAATAAACAGAACTGGCATAATTTGAAATTTTGAAAATGGTAGAAAAATCTAAAGAATAGTTGAAATTATGCCAGTTCGCTGTAATTAAAACAAAAAATTTTTAATTTCTGATAAGATTTGCGCTGTCCAGCCATTTTTGAACCAAAAAAAAAGTTGAAAAAATCAATTCCTTGGCATTAAATTTAATATAATAAAAACCGAAAACGGTTTTTCGAAATTTAGGATCTGGCTTTTATTGAAGAGAGAAAAATGTTTGTTTCCTTCAAAACTTGCATTTTTTGAACCAAAAAAAAAAATTTTGAAAAAAAATTGTGGCTTTTAACTTAAAATAGTAACTAAAAACGAATTTATTTTTTTTTCAAAATTGAGATACGACAATCGTTTAAATTAACTTTATTTTAAAAACAAAAATTGTTGATTCTCGACAACAATTCTCCAGTCTTTAGCAATTTTTAAAACTAAAAATATTAAAAAAAATATTTCCTTAGGCCTTTTCCAAGAAACCATATTTTTATTTCAAAAACAATGCTACTTATGAAAAGATTTGTGCTTTCTATCCATTTTTGAACAAAAAATATTTTTTTTTTATTTTGTATTTATTTTTTTATTTATTTGAGAAAGTGGTAGTACAAATAAAACTTAACACCTTGACAATTTTTTGGATATCAACAATAGTTGAGTATTAACCTAGATACATATAAGTAGGTACTTATGTGCAATTCGAAAACGATACATAATTTAAGTATATACGTTAATTAATAAAAAAAAAAAAAAGTAAATGACTAATTAAATTTTGATATTTTCCAGCAAAGTTAAAATATCAACAAAAGCTATTGGTTAGAAAATTAAATACTGGTCTTTTAAACCATAACCTATGATTCTCGGTTTTGATATCTCTAGGTAAACAATTTTACAACACTAACAAAAAACATCCTTGAAGTTGACAAAAATTTAAAATTCGGTAATAAAATGTTCAATGTGCGACTAGATTGAGCAAAGGCAGGTTTTCGGTAAATGTACTCAGGAGCATGTGTGTAAACAAGCTGGTGCAAAAATACGAGATTACAAACCCTAAAATAAGTGCTTATATCACAATCGAGTATCTGAATAGCACAGTTAGGTATAAGATCGTATTTTCTTCTTTCGAAAATGTATCTTGCACAACTGTTGATCCTGAGTTGCAGTTTATTTTTAGATGCAGAGTTAATATTTCTGTACACAAGTGCACCATGTGACATTAAGGGGACAATATAAGTTCGCACTAGCTTCATCTTGGTGCTTTGAGGAATACTCGACATCGTATAACATAACTTTCTCAGTACGCAATACATTTTGTTAACCGTCGCGTATATTTGGTTTGAAAAACTCAAACTTGAGTTACACTTAGTAAATTTTATATTAATACCCTCAAGGGTCAATGACGAATGATTTTCAACTTCAAACGAGTGATGTGAAATAGTTATTGCTTGGGTTTTCTTTGTATTTAATTTTGAAAAATTTGCCTGCACCCACGTACTAATTGAACGTAGGTCTTCATTTACTCGACATATAAGATCTTCGTAAAGCCCAATAGGTTTGGATAAGTAAATTTGAGTATCATCAGCATATTAAAAAAAAATTGTTCGTTTCCGACAAGATTTGCGCTCTCTAGCGATTTTTGAACCAAAACTCGATTTGGGACCACTGTGCAGTGGCTCGCAGTATTTTCAGGGGTGCGCGCAAGAGTTTATTTATTTCGGATAGTTAGTATTTGCCTACCACTCTGAAAAACTTTAAAGGAAATTAATCGAGGAATTTAGTGGCACTTTTTTTGATTTCGTATCGAGTGGCCATCGCTCTATTAGCTTTAAGCAATTGAATTGTTATAAAAAATTTTAGTTTTTCATCTAGTGCCACAGATAAAAATTTTTTAAAAAAGCTTATCTTTTTAGCTTTATAGCGATATAAAAGAACTATCTTTCCATTAAAATTTACCGGAGATATGATAATTTTAATGTAACCATAAAACACCATGAAACGGAAAACCATCGTACTTCACAGCTCAATATATAAATCATAGAATACGTAAAAAGAATTTGGAGTGATTTAAAAATGTGGCTGTCAGAAACTGTTCGGTTTGTAAAAGAACGTCTCATATACGATTTTTATGGTTAAGTGGATTATTTGTTTTGATTCCTCTGTAATAATTTTTACGGAATTTTTAATATAAGACTCCTTTAAGAAGCTATCAATAAACTATTGGCCAACCGCTATTTTTGGATTTTTACGGAGAAGCGACACCATCGACCTCCAACTCTCATTCATAAAAGTGCAGATCTACCCTTTTCTAAGTACTTTTTCAGCCCTTAAAAGTTCTTATCAATATGTTGAAAGTGCACTGCACTTGAATATTAATAAGATAGTCTTAACTTCAAGAAAACCCATGGTTAAAGAATCTGCTACAAAAAAAAAATCGAAAATGTGGCCGGCTTAAATGACAATTTCTGTGGAAATGCACATATGTATATGAAGAGTTCTTGTAATTTATTGCATAATTTCGAGTATCAATATTTTTTCATAATAATAAAACTACAAGAGTTTTTTGCAAAATTGAAGTTACAACCCACAAGGGGTGGCAATCCCGGAGCTGTTTTGAGTATCGGGATTTTTGGGATCGAAGTTTCCAATCCCGGGATCTCGGAATCAATCCCGGGATTGATAGTTCTAGTAAATGCATACAGAACTACAAAAAAATAAAACGAGAAGCTTATACTATTATATATATAAAATTAAAATTGCTTTATTTCACAGCGTAACAATGAAGAATAAGATCGCAAAATAATAGAAAAAATAATAGCTTAAAAATTGACTCAGAACACTTCGAGTGTTAATACATCTAAATCACATTTCGGGCATTTCACGCGATGCGGATAATGAAAATAAAGTGAGGTCGTGAAATTTTTTTATATTCCGGTAAGTAATACATCTAGTAGACATAAATCTGTACACATATTTTTTTTTTTTTTCGTATGAGGCTTAATTGCCGAGTTATGGGCTTCCGAAGAATTGGCGAAGTTTAAGGACCGTCATTTTTGAACGCTGCTATTGAAATCAAGGAATTTATGATAAAATATAAAGAATATTGATTTAACTAGTAAAAAGTATGCTCTTTTTAATTTGTTGGTTAAATTCGAATTTCCAATTTTTTTAAGTATGGAAAACGGGAAGTAAACATTTTAAATCAAATTTTCAGTAACTTCGACATAATATTTTTTAAATATTTTATTTTTTAAAAAAAACCTAAAGAATATAAATGTTTCACAAAAAAAATTTAACGTGTCCGTTATTAGTTAAGGAGATATATAAATTAAAGTACTTAATAAAGTGCCACGTCCCATACAAAATGCGGCACGTATACACTTCAATTCATATATTTCGTAAACTAATGTAGATCACGTTAAAAAATTTTTAGCATATTATTATTATTCTGAGTTGAAATGTTCACTTCCGGTTTCCCACAAGAAAAAAAAAATCAAATTTCCAATATGATTTCATAATTGAAAAGAGCAGTAAATTTCCTATTAAAACCACAATGTTTCATACTTTATTGAAATTTTTTTAAGTTCGAAAAGCGGCTTCTGCAAAATCCATTGTTCATATTTCGTCAATTTTTGGAAGTCCACATCTTGAAAACTAAGCCTTATATAAAAAAAATTAAGTGTTTAAACCTTCTAGAAGTGCAATTAGGCCGAATATGGACAAATTTCTAAATCTCATTTTTTTTGCATTGTCCGCTTCGCCTGAAATGCCGCATTTACTAAGTTTGACTAGTAGAAGATAGCCACTATAAAAAGGAGATGATAGAGGATAATCAAGCATTTATGACAAAACTATCAATTTTATTTTTACATTTAAAAATAGGTGTACCACATTTTGTACTTGATTAATACTTTATCACCTTCTTCAAATGTGACAGTGATGGCATTTAGTGGCACCGAATGGCTCGCTCTCAGTAGACGCACCCATAAGTGTGATTCATTTAAGTTGTCAAAATCTTTAGAAGCTGATTTCAGAAAAAAAGCTTCAGACAAAAGTTTAATTACATAAATCTTAGAACTTAAGTTTTGGTAGGTCGAGGTATGGGTCAAAATTTCAATGCTAAATCAAGGAATGCTGTGGTTTTTTTTTTTTTTTTGAAGACAAACCTATATTTTTTGTTGCAGATTTGCATTTTATTATAAGAAATAGATATGTTTTGCTTATGTTGTTCTTCTATTGCATTTTCATTATTTCCCTTATTGATAAAAGTAATTTTAGTCTAAATTTCACACTTTATCATTTTTCTCATGAGCTATCAATTTTCAATACAAATCGCACTTAGTAAAAAATTCTTAAAATTAGTCAAAGTATTAGAAAAGATATTTTTTTTTTGCTCTGTGACAATTTTTTTTTAAGAAAATCTTAAACAAAAAATTGCTACAATGAAAAAAAGTATTTTAACTCAATTTAAGGTTCAGACACAATTGAAGTGCATTTTGCAGGTTGATGCAATAATGTTTCATACAAATCAAATGTATTGAAAACAATTATTTTGCAGATTTTGTACTTAAATATGTCATATAAAAAATATTTACTATATAATATAAAATATTTTTCTAATCCCAAAAATCCCGGGATTGTCTCTTTGTAATCCCGGAATTACTTTAGCCTATATTTAGAGCAAATCCTGGGATCCCGTAATCCCGGGATTGCCACCCCTACTACCCACATATGAGTCTAAAACAAGAAAAACAAACTGCTTAAAGTACGTACAGTAGCGAGCAAAACTGAGACAATGTTGGACAGTTTCATACCTACATACATGATCATA
Organism: Tricholauxania praeusta; assembly: GCA_949775025.1. Taxonomy (NCBI): domain Eukaryota; kingdom Metazoa; phylum Arthropoda; class Insecta; order Diptera; family Lauxaniidae; genus Tricholauxania; species Tricholauxania praeusta. The sequence continues at coordinate 67,131,592 of OX459029.1, read as the reverse complement.
AAAGTATTAATAATAAAGTATTAATAAAGATTTTGAAATCTTTGTTCCTTTTACTTTAATATAAAATTAATAAATAAATTTAAAATGTAAACAACAGTTAATTTTTTTCAAAAACTCTAAAAAACGCATGTATCCCAGTTTTGGACGTCTGTATTGTTTTTTTTTTGTTTTATACCTGTAAATTTCCCGTTACTTATATCGTTTTATTAAAAATTCTTGTGGTTAGCTTCTTTTTTATTAGTTTTCAGTTGAAAGTGATGAGAACTGCTGCAAATTAATAACTCAGTGGTCCTTATATAAGAAAAAAAGAATAATTCAATTAATATGAAAAAAAACCTGTTGAAACTGAAGATAATGTAGTTATTATGACTCAAAAGGGTGAGTCGCCAAGAACTATAGCAAAAGCTTTGAAAACTAGTAATAGAACAGTTCTTCGTGTCCAAAAATGGCGCAATACTCAGCATACAGTCAACAAGAGTGGCCGACTTAGAAGGCTAACAAACCGCCATGCCCACCGTATGGAGCGCATACTAAGATGCAATCACTTAAAAACACCTAAGGAAGCTGCAGTTATGATAAATAAAAGCGTTGGCGAGTGGACCGCATGCAGATCACTTCGTAGGATTGGGCTAAAATCAGCTATCAAATAAATAAAAAAACAGCACTATCAGAAAAAAATGTCATAGCGCGACTAAAATGCTGCAAGGAACAATAACATTGGGGTGTGGAAAACTGGAAACGAATAAATTTTGTTTCGTCAGACCAAATTTTCTTCCATCAGACCAAATTATTTATTTATTATTCAAAATCAAATCTGTTTTCAAATCATTTTATTATTAATACTTTTATGATCATTTAGGTATGAAATTGCCCAACATTTTCCCAGTTTTGCTCGCTACTGTATGTATGTGTGTAGGCTTGAGCTAAGTATATCACCACATATGTAAATACAGGGTTGGCCAACAAGGGTTTTACCATGAGAATAGTCAATAAAAAATTATTTCATTGGCTTGATTTCGATTTCTTTAGATCTTCGCATTCTACTATTGAGGTAGCCCTAGAAAAATAATTCCTAATGTGTCAAATCGCATGATCTCGGTGTATCGCGAACTAATGCGTCCCGGGAACTTTAAGTGCAATATTATTATTGTTGTATTGGCTGTGTGGCACGGTTTCGTAAGAGCTACATATCGTTCACATCGAAATCATCCAATTTAGGTCATAATGGTTAGTGATCATGTTTCAATAGAAATCACCATTCATAGTAACACAATTATCGGAACCATTTTTAAATAAAAAATAACTTCTTCAGTCCAAGACCTACACCAGACAGTGACTCTTTGGTTTTTCGACAATCTCTCTTGGGCTTTCACTGGTACAAGCCCGACAATTTCGCTTGTTAACGTATCCGCTGAGGTGGAAATAGACCATGTCACTAAAAATAAGTTTTTTTTTGGAAAATCATCATCAGTTGCGTTTGCTCGCGCATCCAATCGGAATCTTGAAATGGTCTTAAGGCTTCGTTCCTGCGTTAAATGAATTATTTTAGCGTGCGTACTCAAATCTTTTATTAACATTTGACGTAATGCGGTTCTTGAGAGGTTCAATATAATACAATGATATAAGATAATGATATGCGGTTTCGGCATTTCTTTAAGCAAATAATAGTTCATTAAAAAAGATGTACCACGGGATCGGTGGTAAAATAATATTCGAGGTGTTGCAACTTGAAAGTGGAAAATCAATAAATTTTTGATATATATAAGATGCTAAGGCATCTCTTTGTGGAGGCTGGGGTCCATCGATTGGTGCAATAAAGTTTTTTTTTGAAAATTGGGCAAAAAAACATCCTGAATAGTGTATGGTGCCCTTGCTTGTATCTTCCAAAAATCATTTTCGTCCTTTTGCAATTGATTGGTGCAATAAATTATTTTGCATAATGTTGTAAATGCACCCTTTGGCGTATGTCACTTCCTGATAGCTTCCGACATTTATTTTCGATCTTTCAAATCAATTGGTATGTACATGCAATTTATTCCGAAAGTGACCTTAAATTGGTCGTGAGCTGGCCTGGAGACGCCACTGGTCTCTTGGGGAGCTCACTGCTATATACAATATTTCGGGAGCTTGTTGGAAATAGAGCTGTCCTTTCGCGCAGGTGCGTTCTCGGATTGCGAGCTGAAGCGAGAGAGCCAAAGAAAAAAATTTTGATGGACTCATTACGAATCCTTTAAGACTGTATAGCTTAAAATAAAAACCAAAAAATCTTGATGGGTTTTGTAATTTTCTTTGCCCAAAGTCAGAGACAAAAATTTTTCAATTTAACTAAAATGAATGAATTTTTGCTTTGATAAAATGGAAGTTGGTTTTATAAATAACTTTTCAATTTGAAACAGGAAGAAAATGGTAGCAAAATAATAAAAAAAGAAAGGAAACTTCGAGAATGTCGACGACATTGTGCTGATAAAAAGAACGCAAGGAAAAAAGGCCCCTAGTAAGCAGAGCATCGATGCATGGAAAATACTCTTGCAAATAGTTTACAGTTACCCAAAAAGGATATTGAGCTAAGCTGACTGCATGCTTAAGTTTATTTTTTCTTTTTCGTTGCGCTTTCTTGGGTTAAGTTTTTGCAACATCTTCTCATTCAACTTATTTCTCGACTATGTGACTATTTTTCCTACTGCATGCTTATGGAAATCCGCATGATGATTGCATATCCTTGCTATCGGAGACGTGGTTGGCAATACCAAACTCGTCAGTAACACCAACACATTGCTAACCCTCATTCGCCCAATTCCATGGAGATGAGCACATTAATGGAGGGATGGAATGGGTGATGGTTTTGCGTTTTCTTAGCGTTTTAAGGGTTTTTCTTTAATGTCACTTATGCAAAAGTTGCATTTGTGTGCACATGAGTTTGTATGAGTGTGTGTTTGTGTTTACACAGCTACAGCTGAGTGTTTGCCCAAGTATGTTTGTGTTGGTGAATGACTTGACAGCACATTCTGTGAGGGATTTACACAGTGCTTAGTTTTTAAGTCGAATTTCATTTTTTTTTCTGCTTATATATCATTTTGTTTTTTTTTTTTTTTTTCTGTGCGAAATGCACAAAAAAATTCGAGTAAATGACAGAATGAGTTGAGATAGAAAAATAAAACATACACACATTAGTATGAAAGTGAAAATATAATCAAAGATTATATGAAGATCGTGCGCGTTGAAGATTTTTAAAAATTATACCAAGGGAAAGTTATTAAAAATTTGACTGTCTTGCTTCCATATAAAATTACCGAACATATGTAGATTAAACGATTGCAACATGACCTTTGATCTCGATGAAAAAATGAAGAAAGTGCGTGAATAGAATATTCAATTCAGTATTTTTTTAATTTTATTCAGTGTTGTTGATAACTTCAACAGATTGATTGAATCGCATGTTAACAGCTTTATAAACGAAAAATTCTCTATTGAGAATATGTTTAAGTTATCTACAACGATCTCGATATTTCCTATTTCATAATTATTTAATGAGTGTTATAATAGCTTTTTCCTGGTTAAAAGCTAAAACCCTCTTGTTTTGAAGCGTTTTATGACTGCTAGGCCCGTTTACTTATCCCAATTAAATCATAGATTAAACTGCGATTTGGTCTTAATCGCCAATTTGTCACAAACATCGATAATGTATGTCGTGTAATCCAGGCCCGTGAGCAGGAATCATCCATGGGGGGGGGTTTTTAACTCGAACATTTCATATTATTTCATGTTCATAAAAAACGTCAAAAAACGGTTTACTTTTAATATAGACATTAGACCGTGTCGATTTGTATGAAGCAAAATAAAGTCAGCCAGACACCGACTCAAACGTTAGAAGAACCCTTAAGGGCGTCCGGGAGTTTTTCGAAAAATAAAAAGACATTTTTTTAAAAATTTTTTTTGAAGCAGCATTTTTTCTTAGACCAAAATGTTTTTTACATTATTAAAGTATAACTATTCAAGATTTATCTCTGAAATTTTGGTCCAAAAATATTAGTCAATAAGTAAGAAAAGTGCAATGCCGTGAACGACCTCAAAATTTGCGGTAAGCAAGATATCTGGAGGCTGGTTCATGTCTTTTTATTTTTCGAAAAACTCCCGGACGCTCTTCAAAACGCTATCTGTGTCATTTTGTTTTTTCCATATAAAAAATGTGGAAAAATCGGATTTTGGGACTGAATATTATCTATAATAGAAAAATAGTTTAAAATTTTTTAGCGTCGAATTTTTTGCAAGAAGGCAATCTTTATTTTTCGACTAAATTCGGGTATCCATTCTGTGAAGGAATAAAAGTTACGAGTAAATAACACGTTTTTAGCCAAAAAGGACCTTCAGGAGAATCAAAAGTGCTCCATTGGTTTTTCTCGGATCGAAAACAAAATGACGCAGATATCGCTTTTAAGGGTCCTTTTAACTTTTGCATCGGTGTCTGGATGAATCTAAGTTTTGACTCGGTCTAATAGACATTTAATTATAATAAAACACATACATAATATGTATTACATATGTACATCTGTTTATGTTATGATTCGATATTCAGTTATCATTACGTAAGTAACTAATTCTGCGAGGTACTTGAAAAAACTCGTCCAAAACTTTTTCCACATTGATTTTGATATCGCGAAGTATACTTAGCGAGGCTAAGCCGTTCAGCCGATCTTCGAACATAGTTGATCTGAGGTATGTCTTTAGACAACGTAGCACTGAAAAGGAGCGTTCATTTGTTGCTGTTATCAAAGTTGCCATAACACGAAGCGTTTTTGATGTCTTGCCCGGCAATGCGTTGACGCCAAAGTTGAACTTAATTTATCCACATGTCACCTGAATTGTCATGCAAAATTGAAATACAGTGAAATTCCCCATTACGGACAGCTCCCATAACCGGACAGCTGCCATAACCGGACATATTTCAGCGACACTCACTAACTTTTCCATACAAAATGCATTCCGATAGCCGGACGCTCCAATAACCGGACAAAAATACTGCGACGGTGGTTGTCCGGTTTTGGGGAATTTCACTGTATATGGCGCGAACAGATTTGTGCATGAATTTTTATTGAGGCTGATTTTATTTATGCCGAAGCTATGCTTAAACGCGCATTGAAAAAACGCTTGTGTTACTTAGCCTTAGCGACGTACAGTGGTCCCAAATCGTTTTTTTTGGTTCAAAAATAGCTAGAGAACGCAAATTTTGTCGAAAATGAAATACTCGGGCTCCGAAGCTTTATTGGCATTTTAGTTCTTTCACTTAAAAAAAAATGAGTTGTGTCTTTTTGATTTTTCATTCAAATGTCCATAAAAACCTATGTGCGAAAATTCCCAATGGGGGGGGGTTTGAACCCCCAAAAGCCCCCCTTGCGCACGGGCCTGGTGTAATCAGCCATTAACGTACAACATTACCTTTGATTCGATTAAAGTTAATACGAGAAATGTCTCCGATTAATGAAAAAAACTCCACTACGCTCGACGTTTTTTTGAAATAATTCAATTCAAAAAGATTTTCTCTCAAATGGACCTTTATGGAAACTTAAATCAAGTCTCAATTGTGCAAAATCGCGAAAGGAAGCAAAATGAATATTTTTGCGATTCAATAACACAGTGCAACATTTTTCAGATCACTGTTTTTGGACTCATTTTGAGACTTGCCGGTGAAAGTACTTGTAAAAACTAGAACTTCTGCATTATTACTTTTGTCAAGTTGGCTCATATAAGGATTTTCTGATTTTGTGGAAAAAATCGTTCAATAGGTCGAAAAAAGTTCTAATTTTTTCATTTTTTTCCCAAAAACTCGCAAATTAGTGATTTTTTCTGCTCTCTCTCATTAACCATTTTAAAGCTGACATCAAATTAGACAAAATAAGAAAAAAATTCTGAACAAACTTACCCGAAAAAAGTTAATTTTTTCATTTTTTTCCCCATAAATCGCAAATTATTCATTTTTTCTGCTTTCTTCATTGGTAATTTTGCAGCCACCATCAAATAAGACAACTTTTGTCAACATCGCAATATTTTTCCTACTGGTGATATATCGAAATGAGTTTTTCGTACTGGGGATATTTCGAATTGAATTTTTTTCGACCTTTTGCCAAATAAATCGAAAAAATACAGTTTTTTTGGGAAAGTTTGTTTTGCATTTTTTTTTTCTCTTATTCAATACCTACAACTTTGCTAAAGACACAAAAACGATATTCATTACGGTTGACAGAGAAATTTCCGTGTGAAAATATTCAAAAAATTCTAAAAGTCCAGTTTGAACGATTTTTTTCACAAAATCAGAAAATCTTTATATGAGCCAACTTGACAAAACTAATAATGCAGAAGTTCTAGTTTTTACAAGTACTTTCACCGGCAAGTCTCAAAAATGAGTCCCAAAATCATGTGTTGCACAGTGTAATTGAACAAAGAAATCTGAAAAAAGTTCTTCTAACAGTAACAGGGTAAAACAAAAGATTCACTGGTGCTTAAGTCACAGGAAGAAATTCCAGCACCCGTACTAGAATCCATTTTCGAACCGCTAGTGTATATATGCTTTAGAATTTGAAATGGGAGCCCAACTCTTTCATTCAGGTATTTTCACTTGAATGTTGGTTGGGAACGTAGGAGTGGAGGTGATATAATCAGTCCTTTTATGAATCTCGCAGTCAGGAAATTGAGGTAGGATACTACCTTGGCCGTAGGGTTTCGATTTCTAACAGCTTACCAGCTTTTGTATAACATCTATTATATTTTAGAATACGGAACCCAATGAATATACATAAGGGCTGCTATTGGTGATAACTCGTTAGCCTTAGCAGTACAAGCACCAATAGCTGAAGTGTAAAATAAAAAAAAAAGAACTTTATTCTAAAAGATAATCAAAATTTTAGCTAGTGAATATTAGAATGAATGTTCAGATGTTCTATTGCCAAATCTTTTACCGATATAGCGTCAAATCCTGCGGATAGTACAAGCGTTGCAAAAATCATTCGAAAAGTAAAAAACAAATGATTATTAATTAGACTGGGTTCAAAGAGGGTCAGTTTGTTAGTATTCGTTATCAGACATTTAATGACGCTCAAGTTGAGTAAGAAAATGGACTAGTTTATGAGTGTTCTAAGGTTTTTTCGAGCCCTACTTGAGCACTTTACAAGAAATATGTCTGCAAAAGCGTTTCAAAATAAGAGCAATGAAAGAACCATTTTATTAGCTCTTATGTTTAACATTTGTAGAGACCAGACAAACGACAGTCCCGATATTTCAAAAGTTGTATGTTTTTTTTTTATAGTTGTCAATAAGCTTATGCAAATTTTGTAGCACATTAAATTAGCTTGGCACTTAAAAATGACTGGTTACTTAAGATATCCGACTCCAACGCAAATTCACGTCGATAATTCTTTAGATATCAAGTTTGTGTGGTAATATTTTCACATATTGATTTATATGAATGCGTTGGCTTTCGTAAATATTTAATTTCTTCTTTTTTTGGAACATAATCAAATAGGATTTTATTTTTTTTTTTTTCTATTTGGGAGCGGATGCCACAGGCTTTTTTTCTCCTTTCCACTTGGCAGCACGCACGGAGAACCAACTTTCGTTCCTTCGTTTTGGAAGTGAGCGCAACAGGCCTTGACTATCAATGACATTGTGTGTAAAAAAGAAGTAACAAAAGGATAAAAGTTACTGACACTCAAGTAAGGCTAAAGAGCATGCTTATTTGTCATCATTCTTCTGCTGGTTGTTTTTATTATTTTTGAATAGTTTTGTAGTTGTAGACAATAAATATTAATTTGCCTTTTATTTAGCATTGACAAATATGGTCCCCGTAATGAGCATAAATTATCGTTTTTATAAAGTTTCTTTAGAAAATTTTAATTTTTTGTATTTTGGCATTAAAAGTTTGCAGTGTGTGGTGGGTAGAGGTATATTTCAGTAAGCCAGTTGCCAACAACTCAATTTATAAAATACCAATATCATAAAGTTACTAGCTTGCGATAGCCAAAAAGAAAGTACATAGCTAATTGAAGGTTCTCAAATATTTTATTTTTATTTTTTGCTAAAGTGGTCGTAGGGAAAAATATGGCTACATATGGTATGTCTACGCTTGTACGTTGAAAATATGAAAGCATTGTTATATTGTCAATTTTAAATGGGGCATGACGCAGCATATATTGTTGTGTTCATATTTACGTATATTTCCGTAAAATTTCAAAACCACGCACTCAAAAATAAACATTTAATTAAACAAATGAAATGACGAACCTCGACATATCCACAACAACAAAAGCATCGCAATTTTGTTGGAATACCAAAGCATGAATAAACAATCAATCTGTGAAGCAAGTGAAAAGAGATGATTCAGCTCTCGACCTCAAATGTCAAAGTGACAAAATACACACAATAGAAATAGTTGTGGTGGGCATCACTTATGATTTCTCCACGATACTGAACGAACAGCAAAATAATCACAATTAATACTACCAAGAAAAAAAAGACCGACAAAAAATATCAAAAAATTCGTCTCATCTACCTAGGGAATCACAAAATAGTCTCTGCTGATGCCATTTAGTTGAAAAAAAAGATTCACTAATGATTCCTCAACGCTACCTAAGGCATCAAAAAATAATCACATTTGATGCAGTTGAAAAATGTTTCAGCCACATAACCACACGTCTTTGAAATAAGCAAAAATGTATCTGTTAAGCTTTCAAGGCATCAGTTTAGCGTCTATGAAACTTTGATTCCCATGGAATCGATAATGATTTCGACGGCTGGGTAGTTTCAGAGAAACTATTTTATTTGTTGCTTCAAGCAATGTGTGCGCTTAGCCGAAGATTTTAGTAAGTCTCCACTGAACATAATGTTGCCGAATTTTGAATAAGTTTAATTTGACAAAAATGACTTTAAATTAAATTCAGCAAATGCTGACCCTGTTAGAGAATACATATTTTTATCGACGGTTATATGCGCAGAAATAAAGAAGCAAAACAGGTCTATTTTGAGAATCTGGATCCTACGTGGAGAACACGATTTTAAAGATTTAAAAAAAAAAGTTAGAACAAAACTTAGTATTGAATACTATTGTTCAAAACGAATAAAACTCTTTTTTGATTTCTAAAATCGGTTTGTCAGAACTTGAGAAAACAATTTTTTATATTAGTTTACTGTCTAATAATTTCCGAAACTATTCTTCGGCATATAAGAAAACAAACAAGTTGTTTTTCATTGGAAATAAAATTTTTAAATTAGTGATCCATTTGAGAAACTCAGACCGGTATGCAAATTATCTTGCTTTGAGTTTCTACGTTCTTTAGCATAACCCTGACCGAAGTTACGCACTCAACCACAATTGTACTATGGAGGTGCATATGTATCTACATAAATGAAATAAAGGGTATTGTAAAAGTAAAGTGCAAGGTATACTGTGTACTATTCTAAGAACCCATTTGGTTTTATTAGAGATAATATTGGTATTCATTTAAACGCGGAAAATCTCGCACACGAACTATTGAAAATCGTATGGATAGTTCGTTGAACAAAATACAATTTTGTCGTGCAAACTTGCGTCATAATTTTTTTTAACATCAATCTATTACAATGTGTTTTCCGAAAAATTCCAGAATCGGTAAATCGGCTAGAGCGTTTTCTTTAAACAATTTAATTAATTAATTTTTCACTTTTTCCTGTCATTTTAATTTTAATTTTTATATTTTGACAATAACAATTTGACATGCTCATCGAATGCCACAAATTGCACAAAATATTTAAGGGGGTGCTCATGAAACATGTCGCACAAAATTGCCTATTTACACAAGTGGGAAACTTGCGCATTAAGATGAATACCACTAATGTTAATGGCAATCAGCGCTGGAACGATCTGTATGATTTTTTTTAAGAGTTCGTTAAAAATGATATTTTTTATCAAGGTGTTAATGTTATGCGTACAACAATAACAGTAAAAGTAAAATATTAAAAAAATGTGGGGCTCCCAACGATATCTTGAGAGGTCCCTTTTAAGTGTGAGCCCAAATCGACCTGACACTCCCCTTACTACGCTGGCAACGTTGAGAATGAAAGCTATCTGAAGATTTTGAGGATTTGGTTCATATCCATTGGGATTCCTTCGTGTTTTCTTGATTTATTTAGATCTTGTGTATTTGTCTGTTACAGCATTATATTGTTTTACGTATTTATTTTGCACTTCTCACACATTCTTGTTATGTCGCGATGTCGCAACAACTCGCGAGTCGGATTGAATATGTTTCAAACTGTTATTTTAAATTAATTCAAAATATCTTTTTTTTTTAAGCGCTAACTGATTTTTACTTTGAAATAACATCTTTCAAATATTTCGCATGAAAAAAAAGAAGCAAAATTCATTTATCTCAGCATATGTAGGTTTTTCTTAACCACCCTTTCATTCTCTGATTATGAAATATATAATTTTTAAATTAAATATAAAATATTTTACATTTTCAAATAGAAAATATTTTATCTATTTTACTCGTTGAAATTGACATTTCTTTTTATTTTGCCAATTGCCACTTGAATTCTTCTAAAGTCAAAGGGTTTGTTGTTTTATTTGATTTAGGGCTTTAAGCTTTTTTTCTTTAATTTTTTTGTTCCCATCAAAATTGTATAAAAATTGTACATGTCGCATGGGTCGGTCGAATTTCTGTCACCAATTTGTATCGCATTTCATTTGCAAGGAAACTGCAATTGCACAATAACAACCAAATTGGTCTAGAAATTGTGGTATTGCAGCTTCTATTTCGTTGGTTTTCACTGTGAAATGTTTTTTTATTGTTTATTTTTTTTCTGTTCTGTGGCTACAATTTTCGTTGACTGGTATGTGTCGCCAACATAAAAGCCACTACCAGCAGCTCAACAACAACCAGAAACCTTATTTTCTCTGCCATTGCCAAATGCCAAATTGAGCAATGAAATGTAAACTTTTCATTTGATGTGAAATGAAAAGCAAGAAAAATTGTTTTCCATTTTGTTGTTTTTGTTGCCGTTGCTGATGTTGCAGCAGCCGTTTGAGTTGTGTTTATGTTGGTTTATTTGTACAACTCATTGCTGCTGCACCATTGGTTAATGTTAGACTTTCACTCCTTTAAAATATTTATTACGATGATTTTGGATATATGAAATGAAAACTGATGAAAAAAAATAATGATAACGAGATTTGTTTTTTCCTGAACGATTTTATTCGTAGCTCATTAGTAAGCTCTTCAATTATTCCCATGAATGAAGGTCGACGTTGTTCTCAAAAAGATGAAGATTTTTTCCCGATTTCAATCCACTTGATTTTCAGAAATGGAAATGTAATGGATCGTGACTTATCTACTTTTTAGAGGGCGAATGTATCTACTTTCTTATCATAGACACCAAAAGGTACTAAGAAAAAAATTATTATTCGACTTACAAGAACCATTCAATTGCAACGTTAAGTAAATAAAAAAAGGGTCATCCGATTTTTTTATTTCTTACGCATATTTCAAAAACATTTACTAAGCTTATTAACAAAAATATTCAGAACTAAAGTTATTATTGGAAATATTTCAAAATGTACCATAAATGAACCACTGTACGGAAAATTCGTTATTTGTACCGATATAAGATAAAATGGGCGAAATTTTTACAGATTACAACTTAAAAGTTTTTGCGGATGGTTATTTGACACATTATAAATGTAAAAAAAAGAAAGGTCACAGTATTGATTTATCAAAAATTGATGTATTGAAATATCAATGACGGTAGCTCATGACATTGTCACAACTCACCCAATCGGTTTGGCAAACAGATACTATATAATTTAAGTAATAACACATTAAAAATATTTTACACTCTAAATAAAATTTTACACTATGCAGAAATCCTAGTAACACAAGCAAAGTTTTAGCACCATTTTGAGTTAAGTTATTTCACCCTGTGTGTTAAATATTTCACAAAACTTTGTTCAGAGTGTAGGAAATATTGTAGGCAAGAAGACTTCAAACAAAAGAAGTTTTCCAGTATTATGTGGAATAAAACTTACAGTTAAATAAGAAAATTATGTTTTATTGTGAAAATAGGGAAATTGTGAAATAGCTATTTCATCCGCGACTGCGATTGCATTGAAATTGACGTCGACCTTCTTATTAATAATTTATGTTAACATTAAAAAGTATTATTCCACAGAACTTTGATTAAAACAGCTTTTCGCAACAAAGTACTATATTTCTTATTTAACCAGTTTTGAGGGCGTTCGAGTAAGTTTCAAAAAAATGTTTTAGAAAATAAAATTCCACATTTTACAAGTTTTTGGTCTTCACCAAACTATTACAATTAGCGTTCAAAGTCGAAAAGTTATTACAAGGTGCATATCGAAATTGCCAAAACCAGACTAATGGAATTTATAGCATTATATGAGCGAATGACAAAACAATTTTTATACCTTGCTCTATTCGGAATTCTAAATAAAGAAAAAGTGTTGACTTATGATTCTTAGCAACTGACAGTGCTTTTAAGGAGCTGACTGTCTCTGCAGGAAACGACATACTTATAATGTCGGTCTAAAAGACTGTACTTCCCATTATAATAATATTCCATGTATGTTTGTGCAAATACTAGCCATATCCAGAGCTACGTGAAGTTTGGGAGCCATCTGTTTAGAAAACTGAGGGCTCCAATGAGCTCCTCCTGATTGCTGTATTGGTTTCGCAGATGGAGTCTTATGTCATAATTTATATTAAATCTAGTTTAAGCATCGAAATTATCTACGGGTAGCCAAAACAAAAGGCACACGGTTAGAAATTTTGGAATAAATTTTAATACTTTTGGGCTTACATATATGACTACACCAGAATTGAATTAAAATTCAATACTGTCTAGATATTAAAATTTTATACTCGTTTTTATTAAAATTTAAAAAAAAAAATTTGTCGTATCCACTGGGATTCGAACCAAGTTCCGTTTCAATACAAGGGTTGTATGAACATTTTAACGACATCAACGTAGTAATAGTTGGCTAAATATGTATAATACTTGCGATAGCATCAAATATTATAAAATATCGTTTTAATGTTTGACCTGTATTAGAATTTAATACAAAATGTATTACAAAATTTTCTAATATATTCAAAAGTATTAAATTTAATCAAAATTGTATTAAAAATCTTTGTAATACTTCGCTTGTATTAAAATTTATTCCAAGATTTCTAACCGTGCATTCATTGCTCAGTTAGCTTTCGAAAAATCTGTCTGTACCCAACTCCAGTACTATTGGTAATGGAGAATAAAATGCAGGTAACGCAGAATAAAATACTTCTTTGCAGTTCGCTTAACAAAGTGCTAATAGTTTGATGCCACCTTAATACAAATAAACATGTTAAATTAGACCAATTTAACATGAGTTGGCCTCAGGATCAATGTGTTAGTGAAAGCTTCTTGTTTCCAATAGACCGCATTAAGCTTTCTATGCTGAAGTAATTTTAATAAGACAAAATGTGTCCAAGCTTTCCAAATTTGATCAAAAATGTCCACTGTTTGTTCTATGTGTTAATATGTCTGTGTGCGTTTAACGTTGTACTTTGTCCCAAAATTTTTATTTTCTCTTTTTACTCTAAATAATTTTTTTTATTTAATTTTTCCTTTTTTTTTGATTTGTTTTACTGTGTTCTTTTTAGTTTTCATGCTAAAAACAAAAACGATTGCAACACTTCCACTACGAGTTGCAATTTTTCTATACTTTTTTTTTCTTCTTTTGTAGTTTCGTTTAATTTTCTGTATTTTTTTGTTGTTCAGTGTATAGCAGACAACATCAATTGTTTGTTTATTTTGTGTGTGTTTTTATGTATGTATGTGTCACTGTCGTTTGCATCTGTATTGTATATCTGAAAGTGTCTAAATTAAATAATTTAGTTTAGCTTGGATTTTTTGTTTTATTTGTGGTTGGCTCAAAATTTAAATTGTTGCAATGGAAAATAAGCGTCATCTCGTGTGTTGACATTTTTTGTTAATTTATTTTTTTTATTTTTTAGAATCAATAAAATCATATATTTTGTGCAGTTTAAATTGAACGATGGTTTTCGTGAATAGCAATATAAAAATGCAACTTTACTTTTTGCAAAAAGGCCACAGAGGGTACTCATTTTTAAATAAATCACAATCGACTTTTACATGGCTTTAAAGAAAAATTCTATTCGGCTTTAGACTGCAAATACATTGAAGTTATGGAACAGTCTGGAAATAATTCAGTCTGATTTATGGAGATGAACGGAATTTGATTAGTGAGGTGGTGACTGCTAAGAAATAGTGCCCCCCATAATTTTCAAAAGCTTTTCAAGTGACACTTCATGGGGGAGGGGGAATATAAAAGTATATTATGAAAACACATAAACTCATTCTCGTTTAAGTCTACATTGAATGAATCTTCGCAATGTTCATGCAAAACGCTTAAAGACTTAAGCCAAGTTTGAGTCATAGTACTGCTTAAATAAGTTAACAATCTTCTTAAGGTCGAAAACGATCTTTAGGATGTACATGCCTCACAGGCAAAGTTAGCGTCAAGTTGACAAATTTCATTAATTCTGGCAACAAATCTAAGACTTGTTTATCACCTTTCAAAAAACGTGCATAGTCGTCAAAATTTTATCCAAGATTTTCTACTGGAGCTTGTTTGTTGCAGTAAATTTTTAGCTCGCAAAATGTCTAAGAGGATATTTCTTTGTAAAGTTAGTCGATCCTTGTCAATATCTGACCCAAAAAACATGATTAATTCTTTTTGAAATCAACTTTGTAACTTCCAACAAGGAAATTTCCCGCCTGGCTAAGAAAGTGAAAACTTTCTTGTTAAACCTTATTTTCAAACAATTCACAATATTATCAATAATTTCATAGCATTGACTACTGAATTTTTCTTCGTGGCTTTGAAAACAATCTTAAGCATTATTATTCGAACTAAAAATTAACTTTTCGTTATGTTTGCGTTAATATAGCGGGTGTAATTTGAGTGCTGATGTACGCATCAACCAAAAATGTTCTGATGAGATTTTAAGACTGTGTCTATATTCTAAAATTATTGTTGTTTTTTTTTTTTACTTTGTTGTCAAAGTTTTTTAATGTAAAATGCATTGTATCAACTCGTAAAATTTTACTTGAATGTTGATCGCTGCACTGGATATAAGTTCAATTATCATTTCATTATTATTATTCGAATTATCTAACTTTGCTTAGACCTTTTCTTTTGCGTTTTTCTTGTGGTAGTTCAATGCCTTCCTTTATCAATTTCGTTCCAGATGACAGCGAATTCATTTCTCAATCTTGAAATAGGTTCGTTTAAATTTTCGATCAGTATTTTAACATTACCAAAAAGAAATTGTTTCTTCTGAATGGCAGTATTGGTAGCATTTAAGAAAAAACATACATATTGGCCCCTATTTGGTACTCAAATAGGAGGCTATAGAAAGATGCAAGGTCATAACTAAATTGTGTTTTTAATTTAACAAGCCATTAGCTTAAAGTTAGTTTAAATAGCAAGGAAAACAACTTTTTATTGATTTCTAAATTGTCCTTAGAAATGTACTAGATACAAAAAAAAACATTTTTTGATCGCTCAAGCTTAAAAATCTTATTTAACTCATTTTCGGCCACTGGTCGATTTTTCGACCACTAAATTTTCGTCGCAGAAATTATTTTTTTTAAAAAAAAGGAAATGCTTTCTTCCTCTTTCTTTTTTATTAAAATAAACTTTGATACTTATGGTTTCGTGAAAATGTTATTTCATGATTACTGTGTTATTTTTATACACTGAAAAAAATATATTTAAAAAGTTCTTTTTGTAGACATTTTTTAAAACTTTTTTTTTTAAATATAAATAGTTTCAAAATGAAAAAATTTAAATACAGTTCTGTTCACAAAAGTTCTTAATAAATCAGTTTAATTTCACTAATTGATATGAAGTTAGTTACACTGAATCTTAATGAGAAATCAAGTGGTCGAAAAATCGACCAATGGCTGTTATGAATATCAAAATAGCAAGATTCAGTACATTATGTTTATTTTGTTCAAGTAAGGTTAGATGCAAATTTTGAGAGAGGATTACACGCTTCGTACTCAGAAGGATTGCCATTCTATTTGCAACGTAAATGGGGGCGTGGCAGGTATAAACAATTATATATATTCTTGATCATTCTTGGGATTGTAAATGGGCGAAATCGGTTCACGGACACGCCTACGATCCATACAAGTAAAACATATTGAACTCTATATTGAGAGAGCTATTTAATGTAGTGTAACCAAATTTTTAAAAAATGTTAGGAAAAAGTTAGACAAGCTCTGAACGACGAGAAGTCTGGCACATTCCATGGAAGCGAAAACTTCACTTCGCTATAATGAAATAATTATTTCTGGCAGTAAAACGAAATTTCGCACAAATGCAAAAAATAGTTCGGTTTAGTATCAGACAAATTGACGAATTTCGTCAAAACGCTATACCTACTGAGAGAATTATGTAATTGATTATAGATTTGGCAAGAAAAATTAAGATTTTCTAGTTAGATAGTCGGACAACGCAGATGTTATCTTAGCTACAAATTTTGAAAATGTGACCCCAATTCAAACAGCTAGCCGTTGCGACCGCGGGACAAAAAGCACTAGTAACTTAATCGCATTTAATCAACACACATAATTAATACATGTGTAGCATTGATCTACACGATAATGCTGCCGCTAACTACAGAATTTCTATATGCGGTAAGAAATGGTGGTGGCCACTCTTCATCCATGCTCGAATACCGCTCTTGTAAACGCCTAGAAAATATACCATATTTCCTTATAGCTTAACAGAAATCTTTAAAATTTATGTGAAAACTTGAATTTCGAAGTGAAGTTACATGCTACTTGCTGACTCAAGAAGTTACCTCGGATAACGATTCAGAATACGGTCACCCTTCAGAAAGGCAACATGGGAATGGGCATTTAGTACAACAAGCACCGCACGGAAAATATTGTCACTGCAAGCATTGCTATAAGCACACGGTTGCTATGTAGAATCGCTGCAATGTTCATCTATTTTTTGGATTCTGTCTATAAAAAATTAAAACTGTAGGTACTTTTAATGATGCAACTCCTTTTAAAAAATTAGCAAAAAAGGTTTTTTTTAAAAAAAAAAAATTTATTCCAATTATTTCCTTTTTTGTTACCGGTAACAGCCATTGGTCGATTTTTCGACCACCTCCTACAGGATAAAGGGCGAAAGATATTTTTATATTTTTTACTTTTAACAGTTCTGTAGGATCATAATAGACAGTCAATGAAAGGAATTGTATTTTCGATAAAAAAAAATTTTCTCGGCCGAAAATGAGTTAAAGTATTGGAGTTTATTTAAAGTGAAAGGCAGAGTCAGTTATTATGGGCAATGTCCCAAAGTGAATAGCTTTCTTAAGCCAACAGCATGCCGAAAACAAGTTGAGTACAAAGTTGTAGATGAAGGAAAAACTACGTTAATTTGTCATGAGACAAAGCTACGGCTCCGTTTTTAGAGAAGGTCCCTGGGTTGGGTTAAAGGAGTACCAATTTAATTTTAAGTCTAGCAATTTAAATATGCGATCATGAAAATAGAATATGTGCGATTAAGTCGAAATTTGAAAGAGCAGCTCATGACTTCTTTTTAAAGAAGCTTTCAAGCTAGAAAATGTTTCTTGATTCAATTAATTCGATGGCTTTAACAGATTAAGTCCCATCGGTTGACTTTTCGATCAGTAATTTTCGAATTTTTTCTAGGTGTATTGTTTTTGGGGTGGTTTTCATTTTATTTTTGTAAAAATGTATCGCCAAAAGTATTTTAATGAAACCAAATTGATCCATTATTAAACGAGAGCGAATATGAAGACGAGACTGGGACACTGATTCAAAATGCAGATCATGTTGATTTGGTTATGTTGCCTCCGCCACGAGTTGACGCCAAGGATATAGACGACAATGTTCAACTTGTTTTGCACGACCCAAGTGCATTTCTGCCCGGAGAAGTTGCTGCTAAAATTGAAGTGGTGTGAGAGTATGACGATTGCAACAAAAATGAGCCCGATCGCGCAAACGACGATAGCAATTTTGAGGATGATGAATATTTCGGTGCTGCTGGACCAAGCAATGCAAAAAAGATAAAAAACAGCCACCTTTGCTCAAACCAAAGTGGTCTAAAGCAGTGACCGGCAGCCCATATGGCCGCGACCAAACGAAGAGAATAAGCATTCGCTCTTGCTTAGCGAATCCTGCACTGCAGTTTCAATTGAAAATTCGAATGAGTAGTTTCGCGCTGCGCATTTTGTCAAGTGCACTACGAAAAATGTATAACTATAATAAAAGAAACCTTTTTGTCGCAGAAATTTTTTTTTGATTTGTATGCGCATTTTAATGGAGTTACACAAAGTAAAGATAGACAGATATTTCATATTCCTTCATAAAGAATTCCATCCATGAAAAAATTATTTATTTATTTATTTTATATTACTACTTGTCATGGGTTCCTGATTTTAATTACCTTATTGCAGTTTTCGTATGCACGAAAAGCCAATTTCGATTGATATTTTTAGTATTTTCAAGTCTTCTTAAATTTCTATTAAATTTTTTAAAGTAGTATGCAGAGGCCTTTCTTAGACTATTTTGCGTGAAAACAGAATTTTCTTGTCTTATATTCAATTAAAAAACATAAATAAAGCATAATTTTTCATAAAATTGATTTTTCTCGTAACTTCAGTATACATATACATTTCGAAAGAATTTTCTGTAAACAATTTGTTTCTATACTCCCGGTAAAAAATAAATTCAAAAAAATAAATATGAAATTGTAAGAATGTATGCACAAAAATGAACAAATTCAAGCATTTCTCTCAGTGGTGAGAACACTTTTGATTTCCCTCTTTTTTGAGCGCAAGGAAAAATTTGAGTCTTACTCTTTACCGATCACTGGTCAAAAGAGAAAAAATATCGTTTTCTCAGCAGCCAGTCAATGACGAAAAGGAAAAATGACGCTAATATTCGTCAATTTTTGCAACTGTCCCACTATGAACCTATGGATTTTAGGAGAAACCTAATGAAGTCTACTTGAGAGCCTACTGTTGCCCCTCTTTTCGACCTAAAAAAAAGTCCAAATACATTGCCTTCACAAAAATTCTAAATATCACGCAAGTCAATACCGTCGTTCCATGAAGAAATATAAGAAATATGTTCTCTATTAAATTCGACGAATTGTGTCGAAACTACCTTACAAGTTTTAAAAAAAAATTGTTTTCTAGTAAAAGAAAACGTCTAGGCAAAACTAAAGTGTTAAAGAGTTTTAAGGAATTAGTTCAAGCAACTACGCAGCATATGCAGACTTTGCCAATTTAATACCACTTACTCCTCTATCTACTACCATATCTAGTACTCTTTTGTTGTTATTACTCTTTTATTTTTTTACGAGCTTTTTGGTTGCTTTCATTTGTTTTCCATTTAAATTTCATGCATTTTACATGGACACATGTATCCATTTGCTCTAGTATATATGCGAAATCGATTCTTTTCATCTTATTGTTGCTTTTCCTGCTTTTGTTCTGTGATGTTGTTGCTTTTGTAGCATTTTAGGTCTATTTTTCGTTTTTATATCTTTAGAGAAACGTGTTGAGTTTTTTGCTGCAGTTTCATGGCATTTGATGTCACCCGTTTTTTGGGTTTGTCTACGTGGTTTGGCTTTAATGTCTGTCCTGATCGAAGGTTTTTTCTATCTTTTTATTATTGTATTTTATTTTTTATTTTTATTTATTTGTTTATTTAGTTTTTTTTTTTTTTGTTTGAATTTGTCGTGCTGATTTTAAGTCGTGCCTGCTTGCTGTTCAATTTATTTTATGTACGTTTTTATGTTTTTTGGTTGCAGCATTTTTGCTATTTGCTTGCGTTTTTGTGCTTTTTTTATCTTAACCATTGGTCTATTATATCAACATTATTTTTTGCTGATTTAGAATTTATTTTAAGACTCTTTTTGCTAAAGCACATTTTTATTTAAGTAATTTTTGAAATGATCAGAATGTCAGGTCTTACATAAAAATCAAAGAAAAATATACAATTTTACGTAGGCTACTATTATGATCAACTATTTCAACATGCAGTCACTAGAAGCGGTAAAGAGTCTACTGATTGGCATAAAGCTGCTTTGAATCGTGAGCGGTAAAAAATATTCGAAAACATTAAATACTTTGATGGTATAAATCATCGGAAGAAATTTTTTAACATTTACTTCAATCAAGGTTTTCGAATTGTACGGAAACAGTTCTCACGACCTCCTGGTCTTATTGAAGAATTATGCTCTAGAATAAATGAAGATATATGTATGTTCATGGTCAATGTTAGTAAATGGGTGCTCATAACAAACTCAGTTTAAGTTTGGCAATATCCTATGTTTTGAATCTAGGGCTATGTATTATTTTTCACATGAATTCTGTCGTAACTAAAACTTATTATATTGAATTTTACATAAAAAATAATAAAATATTTATTTTTTTTGTTAATAAAAAATAATACCTACCTTTTGCATTCAAAATAGCCGAAAAGCCAAACATTTCCATTGTAGCGCCCTCTGGAGGATGTTTTAGGGAAAAAAAGTCAAAAATAGATTCCTCGTATCGAAAAACCACCTAAGGCAAGTTTTTATAAAGATATAAATAATTTTATAGCCTCATTTGTATGTAAAAGTACTATTTTTAGTGATTAAATAGATTAAATTTTGCTGAATTGTACATTTCGACAAAATCCAAAGGTCTCAACAAAGGTACAGGTACTTTGTAAGCGATTTGCCCAGAGCAAATATTTCATTTGCCGCCCCCAACATACACATTTCTTTTTTATTTTTAACTTAAACAAAAATATTTTAATGACCAAAAAAAGAAAAAACACTGTTGCATCTCTTATAACGCTAGCAAAGTGAGATAACGATTTACATTATGCCGCCCTCTCGGCCCCCCTAGGTACGCTACTGATACACATATCTATTATTTTTGAAATTCTTCACTGAGTTTGAATTCTTCCTTGAAGTAGACCAATAAAAAATTTAATTTTATAAATTTTTTGGTGGAAAGAGTGGGGGGTGTTAGCTCGAAAATTATTTTTTTTGATTTTTGCAAAATTCGGCGAAGGATTTTGCAAATGATATGTATTTCTTGAAGCAAAAATTTGATTTTTGAAATATATTGGTGAGAAGAGTGTAGGACATGGGGAATGAAGGGAATCGGCTCTACGAGTTTTTTTTTTTCGAATTCAACAAAGAATTTTACACAAGAGTAGATAAATGGATTTGGTTTTCGGACCAAAACTTTTTTTTGTTGGCCTGTGTAATTAATCATGATAAGCACTTCTCCTGTAATTAATAAGGACTGGAATTCGGTCACAACTTTCACACATTTTGTATGTACTAAAAAAAGCAAGAGGCTTCACAGATCTTCATATATCAAATTTTTTCGGCAAACAAGAAAAGCTACAAATCTGTTTTTCAATGGTAAAAGTATTAGAACATAGATGTATACTCCTTTCGAACTTCTTAATGGCTTATAACAAGAAAAGAAAAGTAACTTTCACTTCACTTATTAATTTTCACTGAAAATTAATTTCATAAATGAAAATGAACGCTAAGCCAAGTTTGTTTATCCTTAAGCTGTGACATCAAAACAAACTTAAGTTTTAAACTTAAAAACAACAAAATAAAAATGAAATGAAAAATGAAAAGACCAAAGTAAATTGAAGTAAATTTAAATAAAACAAAGCAAAGAAAAATTTAACACTTCACTTGGAAAACAGCAAATTTTGCAAAAAGCTTCAGCAGCACTAGCAAAAATTCTACATCAACAACAACATCAAAAGCAACAACTTTAAGTACAACAACAACATGAACACCAGCAACAACAAGAATAATAATACCACTACTTAGCTCCATTTAGGCACTTGACTAGGCCTAGACTGGGCATGGAATTAAAATGCAAACTGACTGAGTTACTTTCACTAAGATGATGATAATGATGTAAGAGATGATGCTGATGATGTTGGCGATGATAATGCAGATGATGAGATAATGAAGGTAATCATGTTGTAAACGTTTCTGCTTTGGTTGTTTCCATGCTTAATACAATACTGACAGTGATGTTGGCCAAGACGACACGAAGATGATAATTTTGGCATTTATGAGAATAATGTAAATTATTACACAACCGACGAACAGAATGAACACACAAGCTTGTAAAGTCAGGTTGTTAGTACAGACAACCGAAAGGCAAAACATGGACCGATAGCATACAGGACAATTTTCTTCTCAACATGAATTTAAATTGCAAAAACTCAACATATCAAACGCAAATTACGTAAGTACACAAGATGAAAAAGAAATACAAATTAGTCGACCGACGTTCTCGACAAATATGAACCAAAAAAAAAAAAAAACACCCTATTATGGATGTTATCTTTGCCCCAGCTAAAAGTTGAATGCCCTACATTGCATTTACAGTAGAAGTTTTAAATTTTTATTAAATTTATATACCTATCCTTTGCAAAAGCGGTATAGGTGGGAACTCCGTTGTGTCTTTGTAAAAGCACATATTTTTCTAGGTTTCACTAAATGCTGTATACCATTAAGCAACCAAAATTAGTAACATTTTTCTGAAAAGTTTTTTATCGTGTCGACTATAAGCTTTCTTTGTATTGGTTTGTATTGATGTTGCCACTCCCGTTTGCCTATAAAATTCAATGTCCATTCACCTATTTTGGTAAAATTTTCAATAGTGTTTTCCCCAAAGCGTTTCAATTTTGTTCTTAAATCGCGACCACATTTGGTACAGTGCTTAGTTATGTTTCTAAATTGGTACGCTATGTATAGAAAAAATTATTATTAGTACATGAAAAAAGTGGCCCAAATTATGATAACAAGTTTATTAAATCACACATTTTAAAATAAAAAACTGTTTAGTGTGGTTGCAGGTGCAGAACCATACAACTTGTTTGAAAAAACCTAAAAAGATATATCGTAGCGTTTTTAGTAGAAGTAGTAGTTTCAGTTGTCTTTTATCTTGAATTTCAGAAAAACTGACATGTAGTATATTCAGTCAATTTTTGATCAAAACGAAAACGAACTTTGTCTCTTAATTTTTTTTTCAGTAATTATTTCCAAAAATGGAGCTAGAGGCTGTTGAAGTTGTAAGTTCTTTTGAACGAACTTGTAAATTTATTTTGTTAATATGAGTTACACTCAAATACATACTTTGAAAAGTAAGGAAAAGTACAATCTACTCATTTTTAGTACAGCTCCAATATTCTTTTTCAAAATGCATGTGGTTTTTTTTGTGCTCAAATTGAAAAGATAAAATATATATTTTTCTTCAATACTGTCCCTGCTCAGGCCCGGATTATTCTTACAAGCAGAGTAGGCACGTGCGTAGGGCGGCAAATATTGGCGGAAACCTTGAAAAATTGTTTTATTCGTGGGAATTGAATTTCCCGCCTATTTCATTGGCACGCGTACCAACAATATATTTATATTTGTTTTATCACTGAACGATCATTTTCCGTACTGCGGCGAGTGAAAAACTACTTGAGATCAACACTGGTTGGAGATCGATTGAACGCAGTCGCTACGTTAACTATAGAGTCAGATTTGCTCATGTCAGTTTGTGATGACATTATCAATGACTTTGGCATACAAAAATCAAGAAGTATAAATTTCGACCAATAAGCAATAATTTTTTTCACAAAAATCAATCACATACATAATGGTAATTGTTGAATGACATATATCAAATTACACTGGTATCTTAATTCAAACATATAAAAAATCTTCTAAGTCTCAGTTTTACAAATTAACATAAAAAAACATCAATTATATCGAAATACTTACCCTTTTCGCTTCAGAAGGCAGTATAGCTCCTGAGTTATTTCTTAACATTTTCAAAAAGTCTCAAAGTAAGGTTAGATTTGTGTATGCGATGTTGGCGCTTCCGTGAATTGATTTCACCCATTCTTAATCTGACGAGGTACAATTGTAAAAGTTAGTTGTGTGCAAAAGGATAATTGTAAAAAGTTATAAACTTTCTAGAATGGTTGAATAGTGGCTCAGTTCACTAGCCAGCTCGGATACAGTAAATTGATTTGAATCAAAGCAAAATTTGAGTAGTTAAAACAAAACACATGGGTAATAAATTTCTGTGATCGAACAAAAAATGTGTTTTTATAGAAAAGAAACGAGAATTTCTAAATCTTTTTTAAGAAATTCAATGAGATAATCACGTACAATCTATGTATGTAAAAACGTCTTAAAATTTTCAATGGGATTTCTATATGCATTCAAATAGGTTTTTCTTATTCCTTTGATGTTGCAAGAAAAAAAAACATGGTAAAATAGCTGAATAAAGCAATCTGAATGATTTGATGTGGTTATTTTTGGCTCTGTCTGTGCATAGAACTTTCGACTTAATGTAATCGTCAGACATCATCCACTTTTAACAAAATTAAAATCCTTTAAACAGATTTATTTCATTTGCGGCCGGCAAATGCATTCAGCATGAATGGATGCTACTGCATGCCATCGCTTTTTATTTTAGATCGCAAACACGCAGCTACCTCTATTACCGTTTTCATTGATTTTTTGCAATCGCACTTCTAACTTCAAAAACCCGTAAAAGCTTTAAGAACAACAGTAAAACGTAACAGAACTGAGCTGAATTTGAACAGAAACTTTGCAAAACTCATTGCAAAAACAACACCCATGGACTCGTAAATTCAACATGACAAGCCAAGTGAAGTTGCAATCGTATCATTCCTTATATGATGACGCTTTCGACAAAGTGTTGCCAACCAATTTAGAAGTTTTTCGCCCTCGCAAACACACGCAAGCATACACTTTGCTGCCGTATGTAAAAAAAAAAAAAAAAAAACACTCAGGAAGAGACAATTGGAGAAACATGCATGGACCACATGACAAAAGCAAAAGTGAATGTGATGAGTAGAGTTCCAGCAATAAAGCAGCTTTTGGTTGCGGGAGCAGAATTGCGGCGGACTTATTATTTCCCAGTTGTAAAATGCTTTCTCTTAAAACTACACTACATTGTAAAGCACTAGCAGGAATACGTTTGTAATAATAGTTTATATATTTTTAAAGCGTATGGTTTTTGGTTCCAAGAGAATTAAGTACTAAAGTTAAAATTATATTAGGTTTGGGTGGTGTCGTTTTAACCATAAACATAAGCGTAACGAGGGGAATGAAAGATTTCGACTTGCAAGGTGAAGAGAGTATAACATATGAATATCCGAGACATTAGATGTAAGCCTTCTCACACCTTAGGAGAGCCGAAATACTTTGAGTTGTTTTTCATTTCAGACGTATCAACAATGACTCAACATCAATGGATGTCTCAACATCTATTTCGATGTTGAAAAATGTACAGGATCCTCGACTTTTGTTAAAGTTTTTGTTGTGCTAAACACATGTGCAAAGTACGTACACGAAAAAAAACGTATAACGTGTGATATTCGAAAAAAAGCAAAATTGTCAGGGAAAATTGTCGTACATCACTGTAATTTCTAATTTCATGGGATACTCAATACAAATTAATGTGTAAACCGCAAATCAAAACTTTATTATTACAGTTTCTAATTGCTTTAGTTAACAAAAATACTGAATATACTGATATCTGGTTAGAAGTAGAGAAATGTGTGAATGTTGCCAGACTGGTTCTATGTTTAATGATAAGTTAAGAAGCATGACTTAGAAAAAAGTATGATTATAATGAAATGTAAATTTTGTATATATAAAATGGTTTTGGAGTAAGTGTTACATTTTACAGTGTAGAGTATATCCTTAGTTACATAGAAATAGTAAAACAAAATTAAAAACTAAAAATTATTGCTGGTACAAAACCATTTGTGGTGGTCGAGTTTCACCTATTACGTCAGACTATTAGATTTATTCAGAAAAATAAACGGCAAATTCAAGGAGACATGTTGTAACAGATGATAACCGGCTCTGAATTCGAAATGATCATCCAAATATGATTTGCCCAAGAACGTTTTGCTTTGGTATTTCTGCATAAAAAGAAAATATAAATTAGATAGGTGAAAGCATACGAAGGTCAACGTGGTCGAAGTGGATTTAATGTCCGCTCTAATATAAGCTACATGATTTTTTAATTTTCATTTCTTATCCATAGCCTCAGTTTTTCTTAAAAAAAAACTTAATTAAAAAATTTTTCAATGCATATTTATTTTACCTAACTCACAAGTTGGTGAAAAATTAAATATAATATATAATCTTTTGCTTGACAACACTGCCGTACTAAGCGAAAAAGACGTATCTCAAAAAAATTCATTTCGAGATAATTGATGTTTTGTTTATGTCAATTTGTTGAAATACCTTTAAAATTGAGATAGAGGAAATTTTCTTAGTAGATTTTCTGTATGATTGAACTAAGATGCCGACATTTGGAGTATTTCATTAGACGCGAAATTTTTTAAGCTTTCCGATGCCATAAGAATCTCGGATATATTTTTTTTTTTTTGAGATACGTCTTTTTCGCTTAATACGGCAGAACAGTTGTCTTCTGGTGGAAATCTGATTTCGACAACAGGGGTATTCAAAGCAACAACAAATACAGAAAGAGCTAGCAACGTCCAACTTAAATCACAAGCTATTCAAAAACTCGATACGTGGACAAATTCACATGAAATTAATTTCAAGCAAACTTATTACAACAACAACAACAATAGCAACAAGCAACATTGACAGCAAAAACAATAACATCAGTTGTTATGGCAATAATTCAATAAGTTGGAACGGCAGTTGAGCTTGAAGATAAAACTGGAAAATTACGAAATAACAGACATTTGAACATAAGAAGATATTGGAGAAGAAAAGCATTTTGTTAGAAAATTATAGGGCTTTCAATTCAAATATATAGCAGTGCCCGTAGAAAAAAAAAACATTATTTCGAAGTATTGAACGTTTTTAGTTCATATAAATATAATAAAAATATAACAAACTGGATGGAGTTACAAAGTTTTAATTTCATTGACCGATATTTCCGAAATAAGACAACCTATTGAAACCCTCAAATAGAAAAATTTAAAGAAAAAAACAAATGTTATCTAATATTATTAACAGATTAGGTCAACAGTTTTTTTAAGAGCAAGGCAACTTCAAATATGCATAATACCTGCATTTCTCACAATTTTATTTTCGAAATGAAAATCTTGACGTTTGAAAAAAAAACTAAGCAAACGTATACTAAACGTTCCTTGCTTAAACACCCTTTGAATCGCTTTTAAGTTTTCGAGAAGAGAAACCATCGCAAGCGACATACCATACAATAATATAACAGAACATCAGCCATAACCATGTACTAATAAAGAAAAGTTCATAGAAGTTCTATATGATTTTATTCATGTCATTCAAAAAAAAAAAAAAATGGTTTTCATCATACAACACAAACTATGAAGCAAATTTATTGCCATGGCTTTATCTGTTATTAAAATGGTACTTAATAATATACACATATGGTCAAAATAATAAGTACATGCTCACATAATTAGTTCAATGGCTTGTAGGCAAAAATTTATTTAAGTTAATAGAAAACAAATTTATAGTTAACTTCTTACAACATATTATATTAAATAAAAAGGTATAACATTAATAAAAAACAAAAATATCTTTCAGTCTTATCAAAAAAGTAAAAAATGGATTAAAATGACTGGACAAAATAATAAGTACATTCAGTACATTTTAATAAAAAAAAAATTAACTCGACTTTATCGGCTCTATTTGTTGATATTTAAAGTTCATTATTAGTAACCGGTATTTCAACCATTATTTTGAATAATTTTGTGAACTATTTTTGGCATACTGGAGATAAGCTTGCGGCAAGTCTCTACTGGTTTTTCATACCAAGTTTTTTGGACAAAACTCCATAATTGCTTCTTGTTTTGGAATACTTCTTTTCCTATCCTCTGCTTCAACTCTCGCCAAAGGTTTTCCAAAGGGTTCAAGTTCAGTCATTGACTTGGCCAGCTAAGCAAGGTCACACTATTGTTTTGACACCAATTCTTCGTATTCTTACGATCAATATCCTGCTGAAATGTCCATTTTAGCGGCTTACTTTCCTCAGCATAGGGCAATATCGTACTTTCCAAAATGTCTTTATAGTGGAATCTGGTCATGCTATCGGAAATTCGATGTATTGGTCTGGCACCGTACCATGAAAAATAACCCCAGACCATAATGTGGCCACCCCCATGCTTTACAGTCTTTTTTGTGAAGCGTACGTGAAACTCTTTACCCTCGGGGCGTCGAACATTTCGGGCGGAGTCATTTCCAAACATTTTTATTTTTGACTTGTCGCTCCACAAAGTATTACGCTATTTCTTCGCCGTCTGGTCCGGACCAATTTGAATGTTTCTTTGCGAATGATAAACGCATCTTCAAATTTTTTTTTCGAAGCATAGAAACTTTTCTCGCTATCCGTCAAGGTAAATTGGTTCGTTGTAATCGTCGACGTACCGTTCGGAACGAGATCACATTGCCGATGTCTGCTAAAATGGCTTTTGAAGATGCGAAATGGTTCTTTTTTGCGATAGTGACAATATGATTATCTATCGTTGTTGAAGAATTTTTTGGTCTTCCGCGGTTTTCAACCACTTTTTTAGCTATTAAAGCGTTTTGGACGAAAAAATTGACTGATCCATGGCTTCGGCATAAGCACGAAGACTTTGGCCGTAATTTCTGAGTGTCGAAACCATCTGAAATTTAACAAAAAAACCGACTTTCCAAGACGTAGAAAAAGTCTGCCTTAGGTGCCAAGATAAAGCGTCTTATGTATTTTATTTGAATGGAAGATGCCACCCACTGTCGTCAAACCACGCCCACATTTTTTGTGACTGAAAATGCGGACAAAATACACCCGAAGGCGGTTTTTTGTTTTCATTAATATAAGAACGAGCATATGATCCAGATCCGCTGCGTAGCATCAACCTCAAAAATTAAATTTTTTAAAATCGTTTATAAGTTTTTGTTTTGAAATCTTTCAAGTTTTTTATAATATAAATTTCAAAATAGCGCATTTGCCACTTTTGCTATGCTGCATAGGTCTTCAACCCATTAACACTGACTTTTATGTAAATGTTTAAGCAATATTTAATAAAAAAGTTGAAAATAAAGTAAGATAAAGTAAGGTGAAGGCTTAAAAAGTGATCCTTAGTAAGACAGGAAATATCCTGGAAAACTTAAACTTATATACAGAATATTACGTAAAATAGCCTCACTTTTGACCTCAAAAAGAAATTATCTTCAAAATTATAGATGTTGCAAAAAAAAACAAATGATGGATTCAAATTCAAATGAAAATATTTAAATTCATGATGAAAATAAATGGGAAATATTTTCGAGTTGGAAAAAAGATTCAAGTTCAACAAAACTAGGGTAAATGGATCTTTTGGTGCCTATTTGTCGAAATTCAGAGCAACTTTAAGTTTTAGAACCAGTTCAAAGGTAAACATAATAACAATAAAACAAATATTATAAAAATTTGACTTAGTTCATTTAAAAAATTTTTTTTTTGAAAACCATGTTATATATGATACATATACATTTGTGAACACGAAAGTAGCAGTACCTTCATCTAAATTTTACAAAGTACCATATTTTTTTCCACACAAGCCCTAAATAACAATTTGAACACTAATTTATTACTAGTGAAATTTTTCCAAAAATTTGAATGAAAGTAATTTTGTAATCTTTTTATAAATTACACTGAAAATTAAGCATTTCTTTTGACTTTTTTGACCATAGTGGGGCGCGCCAAACATTGCACTGCAATCACCGAAAATTAATTTCATAGTTGAGTAAAAAAAAGATATCTTATAAATATATTCTAGATATTATATTGTGCTCAACAAAAAAGACAATCACCGCCATCAAATATGTAGAAATCAGGAAAGAAAAGCAGGAAAACGAAAAATTTCGCCACAAGTCGATGGCGAAATTGTGGTGCAATCCAAAAAAGATTTAATGAAATCGGCTAGGCAGACTAATTATGACTTAAATTTAATTGTGTCTCTTATGACTCTACGAATCAGGATTATTAGCTCACAGTCCGAGAAAAAGACTCCACTTTAGAAAAAACAGAAAGAAAAACGTCTGCAGTTTGTAAGGTAACATTTTAACTGGATCATCGGCAAATGGAGAATATTTTTCTGGAACGATGTGTCTAAAATCTTTTTGTATAGTGTCACTAGCTCTCAACAGTACTTATGTGCGAAGTTCACCCGATATCGAGTATGAGCCATAATACACTGAAAAAACGGTTAAGCACTGAGGCTAAGAAATAATCGTCAAGGGCTACTTTTCTTACTATGGTGTTGGTCCTATTCATTATATTTATGGCATTATGGATCAGAGTATTTACGTCGAAATAATTCCAAACTTAATGTTACTCTACAATACATGGCAAAATTCTTCTAAGAATGTCCGATTAAAGACGTCGAACAACAGATTTTGCTTCCAAATCGGAAAATGTACAGACTGCAAAATTGTAGATGCAATTTTGTTAAGATACCCCGTTTTGATATATAAATATAGCCAATATTGCATTTTATTTTTCAGCTTTGTTAATTACATATGAAACCCAACTTTAAAAAATAAAGTTATAATCAAAATCGAATTCAAAAAATCACATCGACTTCAGGCTTAAAAGATAATAAAATTTGATCAAGCAAACGTACCTTGAAGTATCATATTTTGATCAATGTTGAGTATCGCATCTAAAGTATCAAACAAGTCATGTTTTATTTAGGTCCAACTGTCAATTCCAAAGACATTATGAGAGGACCCATTTTTGACCACAGCGCCATCTATGATCAATAATGCTGAGTTCATTGCACATTTTCAGTTTCATTAATTCTGCTTCAATATATCCAAAATATAGCCTCTAGAAAAATTTGGCTCCTAAAAAACGAAATATTTTTCAAGTAGCTTTTAACATAACCTATCTAATAAAACCTTCAAAACCACGGTCTTCAGCTAAACTCTTTCGATCTAGTTCCAAAAAATTATTTAAGATTCCCGGTACAATAATTTGACTTGAAAAATAATTTTTAGTCGTTTAGTAGGCAAAGTGTTTTTATTGAATAGAGGCATACGTAGAATTAATTATGCAAATATGGTATATATTCTTATGAACGAAATCGTCAATTTCAATGCCTGAAATGACATAAATCTTAAGTTCTCTAAATTTCAAAACATCGATTTTTGAAATTCAATCTTTAGTTCAAAAAGGCAAGAAATACATAAACATATGTACAGATAATTAGTTTTTTGTCTTTTTTACAAAAATGTTTTTAACAAGGTTCTTAACAATTAAGTAATCAAATTACTAATAATGAGATAAAAATTGGTGTATGTATATTATATTCTCTCGAATGTTAAAATTTCACATTCACTGCAGTGAGTACCAAATTTTTACGTTTAAAGATGCGATGAATAAGTTGCTGATAATACAAAGAATTTCTATTAAAAAATATTGTCAATGGCTTAAAAATGAATTGTTTTAAAGCTTTTACGCGAGATTGAGTAGGATTGCTAAACAGACAGAAATCAAGCATCTTTTTATCAACATTAGCCATTTCATCGTAAATAGTGAATTGCAGCTGTACCGAGAGCACATAAAAGGTAAACTTCCAAAATATGAGCACAATCAGAGACAATTAAAAGTCGCTCAAGTCTTATTACGGTCCTCTAACGCACAGCTTCAGTTTGTCACTAGTTCCTGGGGCTCCCAGTATAATCGCGTTATTAACACTCCATTTAGTCACGCACCATTTTTATTGAAATTCTATTTCTAAGCCATTAAATTTATGTTTCAAAAGAACACTCACCTGGTTTGGTGCTTGACGAAATTTGCTGTTGCTGTTGAATTGCTTGTTGTTGCTGCGGGTGTTGTCCATTATGTTGTTGTTGCTGCATATGTGGTGGCTGCTGTTGCACAGCAACAGCTGCTGCAGCAGCTTGAGCGGCCTGACTATGTGCCGGATGTATGGCGAGCAGTTTCGTTTCCGGTGGCTTATGTGGGCCCATAGTGATTTGTGGTGCCCCCAGTGCCATAGTGGGTGCTGGCATCATAAGTGTTGACATGGCCAACATAATTTGGGACTGAATTCTGTTTTTGTTGCTGATGTTGCTATAGTAACAATTTATTTATTTTTTTTTTGTATTGTTTCTGCTTGTAAACTTTGAATTTATTTTAAGATCTTAGCTTTAAATTTTATAAAACTTTTTCTGTTCTATTCCAGTTTCATTCATATGTATGTTATGTAGGTGTTCTTTTTTGTATGTGCAAAAATTAAATTTCCTGACACTATTAATACTGCTATTCAAAAGATCGTCCGTCGTTATTTCAGTTCGTAAGACCGTGAATTATTGTAAGTTTTATTAAATTCAATAGCACAAAATTTTCACTTTTTTCTTAAATTTTTTTCACATTTCCAGAAAAGAATTTTTTTTTTGTATTTATTTTTTTACTTTTTATCAAGATTTTTTTATTTGTTCTGTTACGCTTAACTGAAATGTTGACTGGGTAAGGGTATGTATTTGTAACGATTTAAGTGTGTGTATGTGTATTTTTGTGTTGCTGACTTCTGAAGTTATTCAACCGGAAGTTCACAAACGCATCGCACGGGTTAATGTTTTTTATTTTATTTTCTTTTTCTTTATTTTGCAATGAAAAAGAAACAAAAATAAACTTCTGAACCGTGGCACAAAAATAAGCTGAAAAATCCAGCATGAAATTTTCGTTCTTGCTCTTGTGTTTCCTCTATGCCGGTAAAATAGATGAAGAAAAAAGAAGGAATGCCAAATGAAAAATGAAAATAAAACCGGCAAAAATACAATAGCAGCTTCAACATGTGAAATAATGACGCTGCTGTTAACGATTTTACATGGAAATATTCTAGGTAAATCAATTTAATATTTTTTTTTAACTAAATTGAAGAATGGTCTTTTATTCATTTAAAATTACGATAATTTTGCTTCCATTGAAGGCGAATATAATTTTCAAAGAACAAAATTAAAATGATGTTACTCTGCGAAAAGTTATTAAGTTACTGTCGCATTTTAAATATTTTGAAGTAAATCTGTTGGCTATATATGTATGTAGGTAGAAATTTAAATGTGCCAAAGGTTACAAACGACCATCTCCGAATTGAGTACAGAAATTTATGGTTAATATGTATGCGTTAAAATGTATGGATATACAGTCTATGGCTGACAGGTGATGCGTTCTGATAAAGAACTCCATCTCATTTTCAGAGAACATTGAAAATTATCTGCAGAGCTTTACGTTTACACTAGTTTATTGCTAAAACACAAAGATTTCTGTTGACAAATAACCTCACAATGGTGATGCTATTTTGCTAGGACAAAGTATTCAGATATCGAAAATTTTGTTCAAAATTGGCGATTTTGAGTTTCACTATAAAAAGTATTCTGTTAATATTTATCCACTCGGCTTATGTTCAGAATTCGCACTGAAAGCAACGTTAGAGTCGATTCCAAACGGCAATGTAAATCAAGTTTCATATGTTTGAAGACTTTCAACTTAATTTCCACAAAATCAATTATTTTGAACTACGATACTTAAATTCATAAGACTTTTTAAAGTTTTGATTGTTTTTGATTATTTAGAGCTTGTTTTGTTGCTTAAACTGTCTTCTACAAGAGTATGACCACCAAGTCATAATTTTAAACTCTTGCAATATGAAGACTCTTCTCATGGACCTCATCACATTTCGTATATATACGCAGTAGCGTACCTAGGAGGAGGAGAGAGGGCGACCACTTGGGTAGCGGAAAATGGTCCTAGTTATATGAAATTGAAATTTTGTTTGTAGGATAACTACGAAATTTTATAAATGTTGAGTATTTTTTTTTTTAGTAAATAGGAAAGAATTCGAAAGAATGTGTAGATGATTCGGTTTTCTTTACCTATTTACCGAAACTTACCCTGACTATATATGGCGAAGCAAGTGTGTAACTAATTTTCGTCTGCCTATATATTTGAAGTGTAAGACCTGGATCAAAATTATATTTAAAATTTTGTTACTTAAGTTCAACTGAACATAAAAGTCGAAGAAATTGCTAATTCAATTTTCAAGCGGCTGCCGATAATTTGTATTTCCCATATAAAATATGCGGCCATTTTTAGCTATTTTCCATAATTAATCTGTTGTATTCTAAATTAAAAATCAACTAATTACTGAGTGAAATTGAAATGATTATTTATCAGGCTCCACAATTGGCAATTATTGATTTATTTGTCTCTTTCGCAATTTTTTTTTTTTAGTTTTCTGTAATACATATGAGGCGCCCAGTTGCAAAACCGACCAAGTCCAAAAAAATCAAATTTTGAGATATATCAAAATCTAGACCATGCTTTGTCTCTCTACTATGGTTTTAGATTAAAAAAATTTTTTTTGACAGAAATATAAGCATCTTTTAAATATATTTTGAAGCATGAATTTTAAAACCGGCCAAGGCCATGAATCATAGCCGGCCAAGTCCAAAATTGTTTTCTCAAAAACATACGTAAATAAAACTCAAAAAGTCTGATCTGACGTGCTTTGAGTTAGAAATTTTATAAGCTATTATGTGGGAAATACGTTTTAATTTTTCAATAAAAATAGATGAAAAAAAAAACATTTTTCGTTGTTTTTCCAAAAGTATGAAAAATACTTTTCATTTTCCTAATAATTTGATTCTTCATTCTTTTATTTTCTGGTGACTTTTCAAACTTTGAAACGTTCATAATTGGAAAGCTATACGGCTCAAAGGCATAAAGCTTGCCTCAGACTACTTTCATTCTCATAAAATCACTTTCATAAATAACGTTATAACACGATATTCTATACGTAATCCTCATACCCACTCTGTGGCCTTCCCTTTTGGAGCTAACACTTTATTCAAAGCATTATCTTCAAAAATATATAAAAAATTAGCATGAAAGATTCAAAATGTTTTGTTGTTTCTTAATGAATAATGCTTTATTTATTGCAAAAGGGAGATAGTTTTTTCAAAATCTAATGAAGTGTTATAAGTAAAAATTTTTATTTTATTTTTTATTTCCTTCTATTTGCTCACAAAACAATTTTTTGTGATTTTGTATTTGCATTTGGTTCGACTAGATGAATTTTACTATATAATGTTTTAAAATAGCCCATATTTTTGAAAAACTAAAAAACAACTATTGGTCTGCGATTGCTTTGCTAAAATTCCAACAATGAACAATATAATGTCTTCCTTACGATTCGAGTGCAGGCTTATAAAAGATGATTTTTCAACATTTAGAAAATATGAGGATTAATGTCTCAAATTTTAAAAATTTATCATCTGCTTTCCTAATACTTTAGGACATGGGACTTTAAGCCAAAATACTAATGCTAAGATTTTTTTTCATACAAGAATTTTATATAATAGAAATATTTTAAGTTTTAAGATACATATTAATAAAATTCAGTGGGCCAACGGCTACAACGTATAAAGCTTAAATCTTTATTTAGAAGAGTAATCCTTCCCATCAAGCAAGACAACAGTTAAAATGGTTACTTGATTAAGATAGCTTAACTTGATCAACTTTAAAATGCATAACGCGTCTGATATGAAAATTGCTCTTGTTTTTGAGATATACCTATGTACATATGCCTTAAGTTTCAAATTTTGTATTTATTCATGGGATAATTTTTTTAAATATTTTAAACATTTTAAATCATTTCCGTTTAATATGTTTTACCTACGATATGCCAATTTAAGTAAAGTATAAAATTATAAAAAAAACCTTCTTAGATGAATATGAAGAAAAAATGTTCGGATACGATTGAAAATGGATTTTAAAGAGCATATAACATCAATCTTTAAAAGCACCAACCCAAAATAAACTCAACGGTTGCATTCGCAGTTTATACTTTAAAAAGAAGTGTTGCTTCAAAAAAACTAAATACATTAAAGAAGAATTTATGGAAAATAATAAATATTTATAGAAAACTCTTTTGAAATCGTAAAATATTATTTTTTAAATTGTTTTTTCACAAACTTAACAAAATTCATTAAAAAAGCATAAGCATTTAACTTCGTTCGTAAATGGGAAATAATAATATTTACGTTTTCAAAATTGGTCAAAATTTTTAATACATAATAAAGTCTCTCTTTATCTTATTACTTTTAGTTATAACACAAAAAATTAATGTTTAAGCAAAATTTAATTTTCTTATACCCTTGAAATAATTATTTTTAAAAAATTTGTATAAAATTAAAAAGCTGTTTTTATGTTAATAAATTTTCCTATTTTTTTCATGGTATATGACTTATGAAGCTTGTAGTGTGATGGTTTAAAAATAGTAAAAAATTATGATAATAAAAAAAATAAAGAAGCTTAAAGTATTCTTTAGTAACTTAAAAAAAAAACTGTTTATAAAAAGTTAAGTTAAAACTATAAGAGGCAAGAAAAAATCTGTTGAAAGAAGAATCTGTCTTTGTAATAAATCTTTTTCGAAGAAAAAGGACTATCTTTTTTTGAGAAGTTGACATAAAATCAAAAAAAAATTTTATAAAACATTTTTGCATAAAAAATGTTTCACTCGAAGCACATAAATAAAAATTATTTTCAGTGGGGTGAATTTCTTTAAAGTTTTTATTACATTTTTTTTTTTTTACAAATAGAACGTCGTGTCTGCGTTAGTAAAGACAAAATATTCAAACTAATGTAGCGATGAAATAAAAGCGTCAACGTTCAACACACAAACGGCGACGAGAAGGACCACCACGACGACGACAATAAGGATTACAACGACTTCGACGACGACGATAACAAACAACAAGAAGCCTTACTAAAAACGTACGTTCTATACCGTAGGGCGACGCAGTTCTAACTGAAAAGTTTCAACAGTAGAGGAATTTACCAGTTGTTTCAGTGAACATCATCATAGTCGTCGCAACGCAACAACGCATCGGGAAACAAAATTTTTTTTGAGGCAACCACCGACAACAACGAATCCTGTATTCGCAAAACTTTCGTACACAGGCCAATATTCGTATTTTTGTATTCATATTTTGCTCTGTAGAATGTTCGAAAATATATCGCCTACTTTTGATGATATTCGAAGTCTAAAACTGATTTTATTTTAATTCCCTATTGGAATACGAGTAGTTTTGATCAAGTAGGACCTCTGTAAGGACTCCAAGTAACTATTTTGTGCCTGCGATGCTGTTGTTGCGTTTTCGAAAAATCACTATTGAAAAAATGCATTCTTTTGGCGCTCTCACGCTTAGACTCTCTCTCTCTCCTCCCGCTCTCTTTGAGTGTAAAGTCCGAAAAAAATTATTCCAGAGAGCTTTATATCGAAAATATGTTTTGCCGAGTATTCCCAAATTGCTTGAATAACTCTCATTAACAATTTACGAATAAACGGAAAGGCTCTCGTCCATTCCCTCTCTCTCTCTTATATAGTCTCGTACTCTCTGTTGTTGCTCATCTTATCAATCGTCTCATTCTGTCGTTTAATCTCGCTTTTTGCGACCCGACGGTCTCGTTAACTTTTATTTGCAATTCACCGTTATGAAACGAATTTCCACATTTTGATATTGCTGTCGGTGTTGTTGCTTTCGTTTCGCCTTTCGTTTTTATTTTGGCACTTGAATCCTTTCTGTAATCGATTTCGTATAGTGCGCCGAATCCTTGCATAGAAAACCGAAGTCTGTGTGTGTCCTGTATATTTCTCTTGTTGTTATTGTTGCTGTTGAATATATTGTTGTTGTTTTTATTGCATGAAATGGTCGGTCTTTATTCCCTTTGGGAGTTTATTTTGTACGCTTCTTCCACATGCAAGTCGTAAGTCCAAAAAATGTGGGAAATATGAAAATACAAACTTAAAATAATGCGATTCCCAAAGGATTCACATTGTTTGTAAATGGATGTGCCATGAATCCTTATTTTCTGTGCTTTAGAAAATGTTCACAGATTATTTTTAGTTATTAAAGGATTTTTATTTCCCATCAAGTATGTGATCAATAGTGAGTTTTATGGCACCACGAAAGTCGATAACTCATGCGTGGTCTTTAGCCACAACTGCAGAAATTGTTAAGAAATTTGTAATACTAGCATTATTGATTCTGAATTATGTATTATATTTTCTTTTTAATAATATTTTAACTTTTGATTTGATTCTTGAATTCGCGTTGCATTGCAGTCTTTAAAGATTCGATGTTTGCTTCGAATTTCTTAAGAGATATTCGAAAATAATTTTACCAGTATTTTAACACAAGCACTTGTTTTGCTGGGGCAAAAAATGAGACTTTGCTAATTGGTATAAAATGTCCATGCGGGGATTTTTTATCATTCATCAGGTGTTGATGAGAACTTCCTATAGTTTTGGCAGTCATTTAATATAACAGTAATATGAAACAAAACACCAATTTTTCAGACAGATTTAAAAAAATATTTGAATGGTTAAAGTGCAGAGTAATGTTGGGAATTACTCTATTTTAAACTTTGGATAAATTCAATAAGATTTTTCGTAGAGCTGAATAGTAGAGTGGATCAGAAATTTGATTTTTTTACATGAAATAAATAAAAGTAAGACTTTTGAATCACAGTTATATTAATTAAATATTGCTTTTATGTCTTTAAAATAAGTTTTCATTATGATTATTTTATTAAATTTCTTGGTTTTTGTAAATATGAGCCAATAATTTACTTACAACATAACAGCAATGTATTAAACAAGTACTTACAATATCCCTAAGAGTAAGTACTAGTTAATAAAAATATTATCTGATGTTTTATGATGTCATATGTTTGAAATCTATTTTTCGGTCTGTACCATTATTTGACTTTGCAGTCGAGAATTTTTTCCACAAAACATTTGATATCTTCTCTAACAGTATGATCTGTTATTACCGATAATTATTCTAATGAATTTTAATTTATCATATCAATTTCTTGTATTTTCATTCGTCAAAATAATTGCTTCTAATTGTCTATGAAAGCGCTTTATCATTTCATTGGCTTGAGGATGATATAACAAGGCTTATATTTTACGGATACCTAAAGACTTAATCATTTCTGTTAAACTTTTTGACATAAATTGCGAGCATTGATCACTTGTAATTTTAAGTGATGAATAAAATAAATGTCATTTAGGGTGTCTCCGGACCCTGGAAAGGACCGCTTTCGATCATTTTGATAGTTTTCAAGTTCCGGAGCTACTCTTAAAGTTATCCAAAACGCATTTTCGACCTTTCATAATCGATTGGAGCAAAAAAAAAACTTAGGGTGGTTCATAAATTTTTTTTTTTGCACCAATGCATAGATAAAGCTCGAAAATGACTATTTTCGACATTTCCCTATGCATTGGTGCAAAAAAAAAAATTTTATGAACCACCCTAAGTTTTTTTTTTGCTATAATCGATTATGAAAGGTCGAAAATGCGTTTTGGATAACTTTAAGAGTAGCTCCGGAACTTGAAAACTACCAAAATGATCGAAAGCGGTCCTTTCCAGGGTCCGGAGCCACCCTAAATGATGTCAAAAATTCATTTTATTTATTTATTTAATATAATTAGCAAAAGTAATAAATTAAAAATACTAAAAAAGGAAGAGTACTAGCTGCCAGGTATTCCGAAAATAGGTCAAAAATGGTCTTTTCTCGGGGCCGGACTCCGGAGCCACTCTAAATGATGTCCAAAATCCATTTTTGACCTTTGCCCATTAGCTACAGAAAAAAAAATTCAAAAATAGGTCAAAAACAGTCCTTTCCCGGGGCCGGACTACGGAGCCACCCTAAATGAAGTCCAAAATCCATTTTCGACCTTTTCCCATTAATTACAGAAAAAAAAATTAATTCCAAAAATGGGTCAAAAACGGTCCTTCCAGGGTCCGGAGCCACCCTAGAAGTGTTAAGGAATAGATTATTCCAAAATACAATTTTCGACCTTTCCCCATATTTTAAAAAACTTCCCAAAATGTTCCACGCGAGTATCACAAATTTTTTTGATACAATCTGTGCCTTTGATTCATGAGTAGCTCATGAAACACTCATATATTTATACGGAGTGAAACGAATTGAATCAGGATTCACTAGAAATAATACAGAAGCAGATTCAGATTCGCAGATTTTTCCGTGAATCTGAATGGTGTCTAGATTCACTAAATTTTTTGTGAGTGGTGAATCTGTCTGAATCAGCTGAAAGATTCAACAGATTCATGAATGGAAAAAATTATGAATGGCTCAGTGACGTTCTCTGGTTCTCATACCGTAAATTGCAGTTAAAACGTTTTATTAACGTTAATAAGGTATATGTATGTATGTGCATTTTAACCAAAGTTATCCTTTTAGCCGGCCACGTTTTAATTTTTTTCTTTTTTTTTTTTGTTGCACACTCTTCTACAATTTTTTTGTTGAAGCTAAGGGTATCTTGAATTAATGTTCAAGGTTGAACAATTAAATTTCAAGGATCTCTTTTTTTATGTATTTTTATATGTA
Source organism: Tricholauxania praeusta (assembly GCA_949775025.1). NCBI lineage: Eukaryota > Metazoa > Arthropoda > Insecta > Diptera > Lauxaniidae > Tricholauxania > Tricholauxania praeusta. Next base: position 67,091,021 of record OX459029.1, on the reverse strand, counting down.
ACTTTTCATGTTTTTCGGATGAACCTGCCTTCAGATATCTTGCTCATCGCCAATTTTGAGGTCATTCACGGCATTGCATCTACCTTAGCGACGAATATTTTATGACCAAAATGTCATGAATAATCTTCAATATACTTTAATAATGTAAAAAAAATTTTAATCTAAAATAAAAAGCAGCTTAAAAAAAACTAAAAAAGTGTCGATTTTTCAAATAACTCCCGGAGGCCCTTAAACTGCTATTTTTGTTTTAACGAGTATTACTCTGATTTTGTGCTCAATCACATTAACTATAAACGAACAAGTAACTTTTCCTTGTCTTTAGGTTGATGAACTATTTTTGGAATAAAATGAGCGGTGGACGGTGCAGCAAGTCAAGAAAACTCCAAGGCTAACATACAAAAAAAAACTTGTTTTGTTTTGTATCGATTTTTTTTTTCCATGAAAAATGGTAAATAATTGTGCTCCACGACTCAAAATACATAAAAAACAGTTGTCATAGCATATTTTAAAACTTACTTAAAATTACAAGGATTCACTTTTTCACTTCAAAAATAAAAAAAAAATTCGTAGATTTTACGTCAAAGCTTACCAAACATGTGCTGAAAAGGTGCCGAATGTACTAAAAATGGGCCAAATGTACAGAATGTACTGAAAACTTGTCGACTGTACTGTCGAAGATTTTGTACGACGCAAATGTACTGAAAAAAGCACATATGTACCGAAAATGCCATCACTATCGGTATATATATGGCATAAGCAATTTTTAACTCGTTGAATTGAAAATAAAAAATAATATTAACCAGTTAAGGTGTTCATGTCACAGTTTAAATGGCCCATATAGTATAGTTTACGTAAAATTTGTTAAAAATTAATCGCTCATATTTTATAGGATAACCTTTTTGATCCAATACGGGCTTAAGGCGCTTCTGCATCGACTACTATTTTTGTATATTCAGGAGAAATTTTATTCCAGTCATTTTGTTGTATAGCTCTCTATACAGTTACCGAATAAAGTCTAGATGCAGTCTCGGGGTCTAGTCTAGGGGTGCACACACTGATGATGTACTAGATATGTGTTCGACCAATTTTGGGGCACTGACTTTTGGGTTTTCGCCGACTTCTTTTAAAATCAAGCTGACGTCTCTGACGTCTGCTCAAAAAAAAAAAATAAAAAAAAAAATCGAATTTGTGTTCTTAGCTCGACCATGGCTTCGATTTTTTTTTTAATTTTTTTTTTTTAAAGCAGACTCTTCAAACATGCTTTTTCTTAAAGTTAAGACTATTCTGAATTAATATTCAAGGAGGAACAATTAAAATTCAAAGGTAGACATAGTTAAAATTGCATTTAAATTAAAAAAAAAACACGAAAAATTTAATATTAAGTCAAATAAAAATAGCTATCTGAATTTTAATTGAACAATCTTTAATATTAATTCAAGACAGCATTAGCTTCAAGAAAAACTATGGCTGAAAGATGTACTCCAAAAAAAAAAAAAAGAGGCCAGCTAAAGGCCTTTTTTGGTGGAAATGTACATGTGACTAGAAACTTCTAAATTTTTAGTTTTGAAGATTCTATAAACATACACTTTTTTTTTAAATCCAAAAACTAATGACTCAGTCAACTTAAGACCAAGCCTTGCGATAAGCATTCATATTTCCGCCAAATGACTGTGTCACTACATAAGGTAACATCTAGCGATGCCAATCCAGGGAATCCGGGATCCCGGCCTTTTTCCAGTCCCGAAAATCCCGAGATTAGTTCTATTGAATCCCGGAATTAATTAAATATGTATTAAAAAGCCACCATAGATCTAAAACTTTCTTCGTTTCTGAATTCAAAGATGAAGTAAATGTACTTCAACCCATTAAAGCAACGACTGAAGCCATATGTGCTCGTGATATGGATCTATATACATAATTCTTTCATGCCAGATGAAATCAAGCAAAATAAAATTCCTCTAAGCAATCTTTTATTTAATGAAATTATGGAGAGAATCAAAGAAAGAAGGGCAGTTTTATCTGACATTTTTTTATTTCTAATGAATTCTGACAATATTTATAAGCTTAAGTTCGACTTTTAAAAAAGCCCCATCACTAACAATTATAAAAAACAGTTATATGATGTTTTGTTCAAATTCGAAAATGAGACCTAACTCCAATACCAATGATAACGATAACACTGAAATAAGAAACTTAAATCCATCCGCAAGTTTAAAAGAAAAATTAGGTTTTGTTTTAAGTAACACTTCGCAAAATTCCTTTAATACGACAAGATATTCCTTAGTTGATGCTCTTAATAAGGAAATAGATATATTATAATGGTGGGGACAGGAACTTCTATTTACAAAAAGATTTTAACTTCCTGGCAACAATTCAGCCGAAAAGTCTTGAAGCAGAAAGGTGCTTCTCATCCTCCACGTATGGAGGAGGATACACTGAATGCTTTAATTTTTTTAAGGTCATAGAAAGTTTGTATGTATATGCTATTTAATTTAATAAAAACATTTCCTCATAAAGAAAAGACTTGATTATTTTAACGTATAAATTTATATTTTGAAATGTTTGTTTGTTATTTTTTTTACTGTTATAAAGAAGTTTTTAGATTTTCTATTTATTGTTTTAAATAAATAATATTGACACGTTATAAATAGTCAAATTTTTGTAATTTCTTCCGACGCATAGGTAAATTTATATTGATAATTTTTAGAATTCTTAAATTCTGGGACTGTCCCGGGATCGCATTTTCAAATCCAGAAAATCCCAGGATCATAAAAATCTCGAAAATTAGCATCCCTAGTACGATCCTTCCATTGGAAATTTTAATTAAAAAATTCTCTACCAAAGTTTTGCAATGAACAAAACTCATAAGCCTTGTGTTCATTTGCACAATTGTGAAAAATGCAAGTCTGCATGACATATCCTCAATTCAACATCATATTTTATTTCTATTCTTTTACTTTTCACACGGCTTAATGAAGCTATTTATTCAAATTAATGTCACTCGTATGTCCTCATAAGTCCATATTATATCATTATTATTGTTATTACCATGTATTGTTGTTGCTGCTGCCTTCTACATTTCTCATACATCTCTCATTTTCTTTTCACTTTATTTAACTCTAATACAAATCATCACACATTAAAAAGTTAAAATAAAAAATGGAATAGTAAAAATGGAAAGATCCTTAAAGAATTTCTTTCTCCGTTGTCTCTTTTCACACACTCACATATTGACACACACACATTCGCGTACACATATTGACACTCACACATTCATAAACAATGCTTAAACGTTCATTTTCTTTGGCATTGTTGTTTTCTTTCTTAGGTTTGCTTTCTTTTTCTCGTTTTTCATATGCAAACTCTGATTTTTGCTGCGATTGCTATCCTGAGGTGGCCGCTTGACTTGTGGTGTTGGCCCCACTGTTGCTGTTTCCATTGTTGTTGTATAGGACTGTATGACATTTTGTTTTGTTTTTTGTTACACCCTTTTGTTTTGCACCTCTGCGTTTGTGTTGAGCTGCTTTCCCTATGTCTTTTTGTTTTACTTCATTATCATAAATTTTTTTTTTTTTTTTGCTTTGTTTTTGTGCTTAGTCTTTTCCCCTTTAACGTTGTTACTTGTTTTTGAATTTTTGCTCCTGTTGCTTTCGTTGTTTTTGCTTAAACATACTGCAGGCCCAAGCTCGAAGTCCCAGTACCTTCACCTCTTTTGTCAATGTACAGTGGAGAAAAAATTAAGATACGTAAGAATTGTTAAGTGGTTGAATTTTTGATGTTAGTAAATTTTGCGTTCGAAAATTAAAGAAGTAAGCGAAGTGGACACTTTATACCAGGGAAGGGCACTTAGTGCCTCAATTTACTCACATTGCTCTAACCGTTATTCGACGCACAACCAAGCGAAAAAAAATTCCCAGAATTTCAACGCTATCGAGGCACAAAATTCGCAGAATTTCAACGCTATCGAGGCACAACATTCGCAGAATTTCAACGCTATCACAGCGTTGACTTGAATTCAAATGAAAACAAAAACAAAACACAAAGGCATAAATGACGGCGCCGCATTGTGTCTTGACGAATGTAGCAATTGTTTTTGTTTGTAGTGTAATTTGTTTTTTTTTTGTGCTAATGGCAATTTTGGAAATGAAAGGAAAAAAACTTTAAAATTTCGTTTGTTGTTGCTTGATGTTGTTGTTTTCCTCTTTGTTATATTTTTGTGCCCACCGCTGCTATATATCTTGTTTCAGCGCGATTCCCTTCTTTTGGCTTAATGCAAGTACATAGGTACATATGTATATTTGATCGGCAAAACTAGTTTTAATCCTGGAATCCTAATGTTAGTCGAATCAACTAATATACTTATGTTTGATAACACTGTTTCTCTGTTACTTTACCCATCGACGTCATTTCTCTTGTAAGAACAGAGGCGCATGTTCTCCTGTCGTAAGTATTGTTATTTTTGAGTTATTATGGTCACGTTAGTCGATTCGACTTACAACTAGTATTAACGTAACTTTAATCATTTTTGTTAATGTATTACTTTTTGGTTGTAGATCTTAAGATATGGAATTCTGTATGTACACTAGGGCGGATTAAATTTTTAAGTGGTCCGGAAACTCTATTTTTCTGAAAGTTCATCAAATTTTAAGAAAAAAAGTCCACTACACCATATGGCTACAATGAATTTCGAGCCCGCGAGTTTTTATTTGAAGTATTTAAAACTATTCAAACTGCTTATGCTGCCATCTGGTGACAGTATTCAGAACTTAACATTTTTCATTCTCTTCCTCAACTCGTAAACAACAAAATGACGTTTTCTTTATTCAAATCGGTGAATTAGTTTCGGAGTTATTCCAGTTTAAACAAAACTGTTGAACAACTCATGGCTTCTGTTTGCCTAATGTTTTATGAAATTTTCAATATGAAAAACTAAAGCTCGCTCGTAACAGCAGCAGGCAAGAGTTGTTCAACAGTTTTGCTTAAACTTGAATAACTCTGAAACTAATACACCGATTTGAATGAAAAAAACGTCATTTTATTGTTCACGAGTTGAGGAAGAGAATGAAAAACTGTTAAGTTCTGAATACTGTCACCAGATGGTAGCATAAGCAGTTTGAATAGTTTTAAATACTTCAAATAAAAACTCGCGGGCTCGAAATTCATTGAAGCCATATGGTGTAGTGGACTTTTTTGCTTTAAATTAGACGAATTTTCAGAAAAATAGAGTTTCCGTATAAAAAAATATTTCTCCATACAATTTAATCCGCCCTAATGTACACGGTTAGAAATCTTGGAATAAATTTTAATAAAAGCGAAGTATTACAAAGATTTTTAATACAATTTTGATTAAAATTAATACTTTTGAATATATTACAAAATTTTGTAATACATTTTGTATTAATCTCTAATACAGTTCAAACATTAAAACGATATTTTATAACATTTGGAATCAATTTGATGCCATCGCAAGTATTACATTTAGCCAACGTAAATATGATACTACGTTGGCTGATGTCGTTAAAATGTTCATGGAACCCTTGTATTGAAAGGGAACCAGGTTCGAATCCCAGTGGATACAACATATTTTTTTTTTAAATTTTAATAAAACGAGTATTAAATTTTAGTACAAATTTGTATAAAAAATGAATTTTAATATCTAGACAGTATTGAATTTTAATTCAATTCTGGTGTTGTCATATATGTAAGCCCAAAAGTATTAAAATTTATTCCAAAATTTCTAACCGTGTACCTAAAAAAATAAAATTTTGTGGACTCTATCCCTATCGACAGCATCGTATGACAAAGTCGAACGCTAAATTGAAATTTGTATCAATTGCTCTTAAGATCAAAAATAAATAACTTTTTTATCCATAGTTTATGCTCAGTCAAGTATTTTCTTTATTTGTCATGAATTACTTGATTTTTTTACTTTGAAGTATATTTTAATTTATTCGTATTTTGAAGAGTTGATATCAATAAATGTCCAAGCAACCAAATAAAAGAACTGGCTTCACATTGACTCAAAGATTTTTAGCTTCGTTGTCGTTAGCAAGAACGAGGATTGTCAGACATTACCGAGTCACTTTGACTTTGTTGATCTTCTGTGGTGTATGCGCTCATCATGAATTTTTTGCTATCACCGGCTGTGCGAATGGACATGCATTTTGTTTTGATTTTCCTACCTACTTCTTTCGAATAAGATCTGTTGGCAGTGAGTTTTTCCTACATGTCTGACTGCTTGGTGCGATAAGGCATATAACATAATATAAATAATTGATTGGTAAACTGCAAAAATTAAATCTAAGCTATCTATATGGTAGGTCCAAATAAACCATAAAAATAATCGTTACTCGAAGTTAAATGATTGCTTTCAGTTTATTGTTTAGTTTGATGAGCAGAACAATTTGAGTTTGGTGACCAAAAAACAAATGTTATCACATATCTTATTGTTACTCTAAACATTTAGTGTTTACGCTTTCATTTAATAATACCGAAATGCATTCACACACACTTTTTACCGCCCCAAATTAATTTTATTTGAAACGTAAATGTAAGTACAAAAACAATCGATGATTTGGCTGTATACCAAAATTGATAAGTTAATTGTACAAAATCAAAGAAGCGATGTTCGAACAACATGTTGTCCGTCATAAATTCCTGTTGTATATTGAAAACACTTTAGTTTTTAGTATTTTAATCACTAAAGCCTGCTTAGGGTGTTTAATTGTTACACCTCACTGTAGTTATTGTAAAATTTTGTTTATGTCAAAGAACGAAAGGAACAACTAAGTCCTTTTGTTTTTACTTTTTAAAGCTCAAAAAGTATAAAAGGATATTGTGGTAATATGTTTGTACTAATATGTATGACTTTGTATGTGTATGTGTATATCATGCGTATACTGCAATTAAAACGCATATGTGTTTATACTGCATTTAACAACATGCAACACTCGTGCAATTGTGTAAAAATATTTTCTATTTGGCGACAGGATACAATATTCTGTAAGGTGGCACGTGAAAGCAGCATGTCTATTGTTGTTACAACTGCCACCACTTCCAGAAGCTGAAATGCAACAATGATAATGTAAATTGCCTGCAATTATGCATTATTTAGCTCACTTCTCATATTTTTTTATTGTTTTCATTTATTTGTTTTTCTTTTTGTTATTTTATCACATTTATAGAATTTTTGCTGTTGTTTCAGTTTTTTTGCACACCCTTTTATCATGTTATGTTTGTTTCGTCTATTTCTCTTTTATTTTATTTTTTTTTTTCAACTTGGCTTTTGTTTAATTACAGTGTGAATAAAATGATAATAATGTAAAAAATGAGAAATGTGGGAGTTCCTGTGGTTACCATGGTTTTTACTGTTGTTACTGCAGTTGTTGCTAATGATCTTGTTGTTTTCCCTGTCATAATCTTAATGACGTTGAAAGTGCAACAAAGCCAGATTATATGCAAGGCATAAAAAATGGTGAAGAAAAAAATTATAAATAGCTATTTATGTTTCATAATGGAGTTAAGAAATTACTAAATTGGTGCTATGTGACGTATGATTAACATAAAAATCCTTTTCTGTAGCATTTAGTTCTTACAAAGTAAATTATTGCGCAAAATTTTTGCTATTTGCCATCGGATGAATAATCATTTTAAAAGAAATACATATATAGATGCATGTCTCGTTTACTGCAAGAGAAAACTTTTTCAGTATTCACATTATCATATTGCAGGATAAATATATTGCTCTATGTATGTTTGCTGAGGTTAATTTCCGGATCTCATATTTGTTTCAATCAATGAAGAAGAAACGCATTTTGAAAGGCACACTCCTAAATGATGTGTAATAAATTTTAAGGGATAGAAGGAATATCCATAGGATCGATTTTCTAGAATAACTAACTTTTGGGTGATATCCCACGATAACTCAATTAAATTTACAATTTATTTTTTAAGGTAATTTTTCATTAAAACATCTACATATGGTATATACTTTTTTTTTCATAAAAACCTATTCCTAATTTTTAACGATCTGGGGTGGCGCTAATCTCTCTGTCTCTGCCTTTCTTATGAAAATATCACCAACAACAAATAGGCGAACTAAAACAGGCGGCATATAAGAAGTTTTCAAAACTCCGAAAAAGTCTCCAGGTGTGGGAAGGTGTGAGCACATATGTAGTTACTTACAACTGCGCAATACTTAAATCACTTTTAATGTACTATTGATTGACTTAAGAACTTTTACTTTTATACTTTCTTTTACTTTAAAACTTATTATATTCAGCAATCGCAAAGACTTCCTAAAGTAAAATTGATAAACAAATGACTACTATATTGGAAGTTATTTGCAACTATGAGTTTTGGACTTTCTTACCTAAAACGAATTAAAATTATAAATTAATTTAAAATTGTTTGTGTATTGGTTGCCTTCTAAATACATAGTATATGTATGTATATTTGTGTATCTCATAGCTGGACAAAAATAATTGAATACTTTACATCTCCATATGAAACCTTTCAACATGTTTGTCTCTGATCGGACCTAGGTTGAAATTTGAATGTACTTGCATTAAGTATAACAAGCACTAAGTCCTTTTAAGGGGTGATCCAATCAGTGTATTGAGGCAAATTTTTATTTCGAATGATAAGTAGTTCGGTTTCTACAATTCAATGTTTAAAAATTATTTTGTTAAGTCCATTCTGTGGGTCCAATATTCGACCACTCTTTCGTGTATATCGGCCAGTATTCCTTGAATAACACGAGTTATTTTGGTTTCCAAAGCGTCAATAGTTTCGGGTTTGTCGACACAAAGAAGTGGTTTAACATATCCCCAAAGAAAGTAATCCAATGGCGTCAAACCACATGATCTTGGTGGTCAATTAACATGACCAGTTCTTGAGATGATGTTTTCATCGCATCAATAAACCGATTGTTTCTCCAGCTGTATGGCATGTTGCGCCATCCTGTCGGCTTCACCAATATTCTGAATTTTTGGCAACAAAAATTAATTGACCATTGCTCTGTAGCGAGCGCAGGCACCATTAACTGTAACACGGGTTCCATCCACATTTTTTGAATGCCTCTTGCCCATAAGCCACACCAAACAGTGCATTAATCGGGATACATTGGAAGCTCTTGGATTGCTTCTGGTTGTTCATCGGCCCAAATACGGCCGTTAAAACAGAAATGAGCTTCGATGCCAAACACAATTTTTCGATAAAATAATGGATCATTTGAAGTTTTTGTAAGGCCCATAAGCCCAAATTAAAACGTACACCATTGTCAGCCGGCTTCAATTCTTGTACGAGCTGTATTTTATGGGCCTTCAGACCACGATCACGCCTCAAGATACTCCACAATGATCCATAAGAGATGCCCAAAGCCTGAGATTGGCGACAATTCGATTGTTCACGGCATTCACGAACACTTTTCTACTGGAGAAATATTCTCAAAATTACGGGCTGTATCAACTAGGTATGATTAGAGAATTATTACTACTTTGCCCAGGCCCGGATTAACCATACAGGCAGAGTAGGCACATGCCTAGGGCGGCACAAATTACAAGGCGGCAAATATTGGCGAAAACTTTGAAAAATTGTGTTATTCCTGGAATTTCCCGCATAATTTCGCTGCCACGCGTACCAACATTAGCCGTGTTTTATTGGGTTTGGTTAAACCAAAATTTCATACAAATGCGTGAACCAGCTCAATTTCCAGTTCAATTGGTTGAACTTTTTCTTGTCTTTGCTAAGGTTTGAAGCATCATAGACACAAACCTAAAATAATCAAAAATATATGGCAACTCTGCTGGAATTTTGAAGAAGCGTTCTAAAGTAACTCAAAGCCGTGCATCCAGTCAGTGCTAAGCCGAAATATTAAAATAGAAACACATAATAAAAATAAAAACAGTGATGAAACAACAGAGAACGAAAAGAAAACTTTGGTATTAGCGTCTGCGACACTATAAAAACAGTTTGAAATTATTTGACAGTCCCTTACCACGCTAGGCCCCGTTCAACCACACGACCATAAAGTCGGCTCTGATTTTGAAATAGAATTTCTGTCAAACACTTTCATGCCACCTGTTGGGCAAATTGCAGAACTATAAAGGGTTAAACTTATGCGTTTTATTCACTTTTATGTTTAACCAAAGCGAATAAAACGCGGCTATTATAAGTGAAAAATGTCATTATAACTGAAAATTGGTGACCGAAAAAAAAAAAAAAAATCCGAATCAGCTGAAGAAGAAACTTCGAGAGCTCATAATTATCTAGAAGGTATTGCTGTCTTTTACTTATTCGGTTCCTTCACCAGCTGACTTATAGATTGGCGATATATCAAAATGATCATATAATTGTAATAAAAACTATATATCATATATATAGCATTGAAATATAAATCTAGCTTTTACGCAGAAATCACTAAAAAAATTTCAAAAATACCAAAAATGGAAATCAATAAAATGTTTTATAAACTGATAGAGAAAAATAATTTTAAGAAATTAGGGGGATTCGGAGATATAATTTTTCAGAGTTTAATTAAATTTGAGCGGAGTTCGGCAATTTTTGGAACTGCCTAGTGGATGCAAATTTCTTCTGAGCCTGTGCAGAAATAAGCAGTTACTTAAACTTACAAGGAGACCACCACCCTGTGCCCTCACCGATTTGGCTCAAATTTTTCCAGATGGTAGTTCACGTGAAATAAAATAACGCATATGTGCAAATCCGCCAAATTTGGCCTCCTGGGGGTCACTAGTTTGGTTCTCTGCAATGCAACTTTTTTTTAATTTTTTTACTTTATTTTTTACTTTCAGAATAAGGAAAAAATTCAGAATTATGGAATACTCTTCATTTCAAGAACTTATAAGCTATCTTACATTATACATTTTAATTACAATGTTCTAAAGATATTCTGCAAAAAGAGCAGCATACTTAAATAAAATTTGAAGTTTGAGCTGAGAACATGAATCAATCTTACTATATACATACAAATATAAGTCAAGTCACATAAAACGCAATATATTTTTCTGACTACATTGCTAAAATGATCAACACACGCCAGTGCAGAGTAAATGTGAAAGCCAAGGTTGAAGTTGTCAGAAAAGAAAGTTAAATGGGAGTGCTAAAAGTGAAAATTGATGAACATATTGCATTTCATTTTGCAAGAAGCACTCAAAAATTCTTTGACAATATTTATCACTTTATTAGTTGCCAAGGGACTGATCACACTTATCAATGCTTTTACAGAATTCTTTCCAAATATAATCTTAATAAGGACTGTCCCAGATAAAGTTTTTCTTTTATATTTTCAGTTATAAAAAAATACCCAATGAACGTTTTGGTCTTTTTTCTTTTTTTATTAATAATGGCTAGTGTTAAGAATATAAATAACTAAAAACTAATTAAAAATTTTTTTTTTTTTCACAAAAACTTCTAACTTTTTTCCTAAGGCCTTTTATTAAATTTTGTACAGGTGTTTCATCGACAGAACGGAACAATCTTTTCCACTTAAGTCTAAAATCTTGTAAGTTTTTTGTAGTCTTACCACTCTTTCGAAGCTCTCTTTTCATTAGAGCCTAATATCTCTCAATTGGGCAAAGCTTTGGACAGTTGGGTGGATTTTCTACTATTTTTGGTACAAAGTTGATCCTTTTACTTTGATACCATTCCATCGTAGCTTTGGAGTAATGAGAGGTTGCTAAATCGGACCAGAATATCACTGTACCCTCATGTGCACGAATAAATGGTAGAACACAATTTTCGAGGCACTCGTCTATATAAACTTTTGAATTGATTGTGCCTTGCGTAACAAAGAAGCTGCTTCTGAGGACACAGGTAGATACATATGGCCTGCCAAACTATATATAGCTTCGAAAATATCAAAAATTTTTTCTCTTTGAATTTACTAGGCATATGCCTCTTCTTCGGTGACGTTTAATATTCGTGCCCAGGCAGCGGCTTAAAATCTGCTTTGACGTTACTTCCGTCGTTCATAACGCAGCAATCAAATTTAGTCTGGTACCTTTCATACAATTTTCGGGCTCGTATCACAGCTATCAACTGGTTTTCATCACAACGGTCTGGTACTATTTGAACTCTATATGTCTTCAGCTTACTTTTTCCTTTATCTTTTGTACAGAGGTTTTGGTATACCTGCTCTAGCCGCCATATCTCGCACTGAGGTGCTGGGATTCTACTTAAAAAGACCCTTCACCTTCGCCATTACTCTTGAGTTAGAAAATTCAGGTTTTCTGTCTGAACCTTTTTCGTGAAATAGGTAGACCCTTCTTATAATTAGAAACAACTGTCAAAACACTTCTTCCTCATGCATCAACTATTTTTGCTATAGCTGAATATTTTAATTCTGGATTTTGCAGGTATGTTTACAAAATGAGTTCGCGAACTTTTAGTTCCTTGCTCGACATCTTTGTCGTTAAAAGTGCTATCAACAAGTGTTACACATCATATTAAACGTCACTTTATATTTATATTAAACGTCACTTTATATAGGGAAACGCTACCTGAAAAAAATGTTGGCTCCGATTTGAGTGAAATTTGGCACGATTGTAGTATTGATATCTGGCAATAAAAGTGTGTTTAAGATTTTGCCCTAATATTATTTGTTGCTCAGATACGCGGGTATGAAATTCACGATTTTCGTACTTTTTCAGAATAAGTGCTTTTTTTCGAAAATTCATAGCATACAGCATACTTTATCAATTAATAATTGGTGAACGTACGTTTTTAGATTTTTACTTGTACTTTTCAAAAAAAAAAATATTGATTTTGAAAAAAAAAAATTTTCACAAAAATTTTGCGAATTGAAAAATATTTTTGCATTTTTTTTAAAAAAACCATATTTTAAAATTTTTTTTTTAAAACTTTGATTTATTCTGCGCTTAATGCCGTAAAAATTTTTGTGGGAAAAAAATTATTTATATTTTTTTTTAATTTTAAAAAAAAATTAAAGTGCTAAAATTCTGTAAATTGAAATGAATTTTTCAATTTTTTTTGAAAAATCCATTTCTGAATATTTTTTTGTTTTTATAATTTTAGGTTTTTATTTGTACTTTTCAAAAAAAAATACTGATTTTGAAAAAAAAAATTTTTTCGCAAATATTTTGAGAATTGAAAAATTACTTTGCATTTTTTTAAAAAAACCCATATTTTAAAATTTTTTTTTTTTATTTTTAAAAAAAATTTGATTTATTCTGCGCTTAATGCCGTAAAAATTCTTGTGGGAAAAAAATTATTTAAATTTTTTTTTTAGTTTTAAAAAAATTTAAAAAGCTAAAATTTTGTAAATTGAAATGAATTTTTGAAGTTTTTTTGAAAAATCCATTTCTGAATATATTTTCGGTGAACTTCAGATTACAGCTTGATACGCAAGCTTTAAAATGATATGCCATAACATGAGGGCAAGTAGTAAATTAAAATGTTTGAGCCGCTAAGCGCGCGCTGTACTACGCGATGAAAGGCTACTGCACTGATTTTAAATTTCAGTTTTAGTTTTCAGGTTTCAGGTTTTTTTTTTTTTCAAAATCAATATTTTTTTTTGAAAAGCACAAGTAAAAACCTAAAAACGTACGTTCACCAATTATTAATTGATATAGTTTGCTGTAAGTTATGAATTTTCGAAAAAAAACACTTATTCTGAAAAAGTACGAAAATCGTGAATTTCATACCCGCGTATCTGAGCAACAAATAATATTAGGGCAAAATCTTGAACACACTTTTATTTCTAGACATTAATGCTACAATCATGCCAAATTTCACCCAAATCGGAGCCAAACATTTTTTCAGGTGGCGTTTTCGTGTGTTTTACCCCATAGATCAAATATTGTTGCTTCTTGGAACTATAAGATTATCAGGTAGAGTATAATCAAACAAAATAAAAAAAAAAGGAAAATTTTTTCTGGGACAGTCCTTATATACATCTGAACGAGTAAATTAGGATGTTCATTTTCTCCTAATGTTTTGGCTGCAGCTTCTGAATTTTCTCAAGTCAAGGCTGAAGACTATAAGATACTAGCGAAACCCGGCACGCGTTGCTACGCCTCAACAAATAAAATATAATATATTTTTATTTGAGTTGGATTAAATAAGTAAAAATTAGATGTTGAATAAGTCGAAAAAAATGTGAAATGTTAGAAAGGTTGACAGAGGTTGAAAAATGTTGAAAAGTCGTAAATATATGCAAAATGTTGAAAAAAGTTGAGAGAGGTTGAAAAACTCTAAAAAAAATGAAAGAGGTTGAAAAAATTTGAAACTATTCAAAATTGATGAAAAAGTCGAAAAAATAAAGAAACTTATGAAGAAAGTTGAAAGAGGTTGAAAAAGTCGAACAAATACATATAGAATATATTGGAAAAAGTTAAAGGGTTGAAAAAGTCGAAAGAATATGGAAAATGTTGAAAAAATCGAATAAAAATGAAAAACTTGAAACATTCCACGCCCACTTCTCCAATTCCGCCCACTTTTGGTTCAACAAATTATATTTGTGATCGACATCCTCATATTAAATTTCAGAACAATAGCTATATATGTACATATGCTGCAGTTTAATTTACAATTTAGGGCGGTGACACACCCACTGGTAAAATCCAGCCCGGTTTTGATCCAGAAATAGCTTTCCATAAGCAAACCCCTAACACCAAATTTTAGTATGATTGCTCACTTATTTCGATAAATATGCCACTTACCGTATTTTATTTGTATGGGAGGTGCCACGCCGACTGGTGCTATTTCAGCCACTTTTGATTAAGATATACTCTATAGCAACTGAACCACTTTCATTAAATTTCATAGCAATTGCTGCAATAGTTTACTTAAAACAGCGCTTACAAATTTATGTTAATATGGGAGGTGCCACGCCCACTGATGCAATTCTGTCAAAACTAATTTATTTTTAAAGCCTATAGTAACTGACATCTAAACACCAAATTTTATGAAGACTACTCTCTTAGTACACAATAAACAGTTTATGCTTATATGGGAGGTGCCACGCCCCCAGGTACTATTGTACCAAGTTTTTGTAATAAAAGACCTTACAGCAAGTATATCTACCTCATTAAATTTCATCACGATTACGTTGTTCGTTCTCTTAATATAACGTTTATAAATATTGTGGGCGGTGCCACGCCCTTCAACGAGATTTTTCAATAAAGAGGCTGAGCTTGTATTGATGACAGCTTTCAGCGGCATCATCTCCAAGATTTTTATGAAAATCGTTTGTGCCAATTTTGAGATATATGGAATCAAAATTTTTAGCAGTTGAAAAGTGCCACGCCCACTTTTTCAATTCCGCCCACTTTTATCTCAACTCAAGGTATATTTGATATGTTTTCGTTTACCAAATTTCATAACAATATCTTGCACGGCTTACGAGATATGGTGGTATAAAGGTTAAAATTTAGGGCTGTGCCACGCCCCTGTAGGAAGCTTTGAAAACTTGAAACCTAACCTAATCCTAATCTGGTTAACATGTGCATCAAATCACCGATTTTCATCAAAATCGCTGCAACTTTTTTCAAAATTTACCTGGGTATATATACATAGGGTATCGGCGGTAGGCGTGTCAGTTAACCGATTTCGCCCATTTTCAATAGCAAGATGCCTGCAAGTAGATGTGACTTGTGTGTGAAAGTTTTATTCCATTAGCTCTCTTGGTTTTCCCGTTAACCTGATTTCAACAGACAGACATACAGACAGACAGACAGACAGACTGACAGACAGACAGACAGACAGACAGACAAACAGGCAGACAGACAGACAGACAGACAGACAGACAGACAGACAGACAGACAGACAGACAGACAGACAGACAGACAGACAGAGAGACAGACAGACAGACAGACAGACAGACAGACAGACAGACGGACAGACAGACAGACAGACGGACATCGCTAAATCAACTCAGGTGGTGACGCTGATCAAGAATATATATACTTTTCCATACCTGCCACGCCTCCTTCTATGTGTTACAAACGGATGGACAAAGTGAATATACCCTCGGTGTAGGGTATAAAAACTAGCATTACCCTGTGTGCATCGCTTCACCTCAACCGTGGTGTAGATTCGATGTACGGTCTGCGTGAAAATTCTATTTAAAAAATACTTTTGTATAAGGACCACCCTTAGCATGCACCTAAAATAAAATTTTTACAACCTAAGCAGTGCCTCTAAGTATAAAATCCACGTGCTATAAATTCCTTAAGAATCGATTAAGCGGTCTTGGAGAAAATGATATTTAAAAAATTTTTGTAGCCTAAACTATGCTTCTTAACATAAGAGATACGTAGTGTAAATTCAGCGTGAATCGATTAACTTGTCTTCGTGAAAATGATATTTAAAAATATATTTGTATGAGGACCACCCTAAGTATGCACTCTAAATAAAATTTTTACCATCTTATCTGTGCTCCTTAACATAAGCATAGGCGCATATTGAACTGTGTCACGCAGGCAGCACAGCGCAGGAAAATACACTGTGTCGAACATTCCTACTCGCATATTGACTTAAACCAAAAGCATAAATATGCAATCAAAAAATTTCGCTCGGATCTAGTTTCGGAGATATAGTTATTGCAAGTTGCAGATATAGCTTTTGTAAAAATCCTTATTAGTTGGGAAGCTCTGAATGGATATCAAAAATATGGATGCCATAAGAAAGATAATTCAATGGCCTACAATAATTGTAAGCAAGTCTTGAAAATTTAATCTATAATTTTGGAAATATGACGATTTTTCTGAGATTAAATAAACAAGAAAATATTTAAACAAGCCATAAATTTTTTAGCAAGTTAAAAAAGCTTAATTTATTCTTAGTCCAGTAGAATTAGTCGAGAAAATGAGAAAAAAAAAACAAATAATTCGTTACAGCAATCTGACAGCGGAATATTGTTGAACAATCTCTTTTAAAAGAGGACAAAAAAATCGAACCGACAGCAGCTATCCGTTGTGGAATGGGGTGCATTTTTAGAGGTCGAACACAGTTTTTCACGATTTCTGGCTAAACTGTGCATCATATCAAAAAAAATTTAATGCAAAAGTTTTAGGAAATAAGAAGATCTACAACTTTTGTCCTGATCATTTTCACCTTAACCTCAAAATTTTTCGAAAAAATGGCTGAAAACCGGTTTTTTGGTTTTTAATTTTTTTTTCTTTGACAAAAAAGTTTCTGTGGAGCTGAACTTGGGCAAAAGATACTTTTCAGTGTTACACAAAGGCAGTCATTTTTTAAGACGGAAATATTCAGAGGTTGCTGTTCAATTTAATTTTTAAGCTAAAAAACCGAAATTTTTAAATGAAATTTCTCTTAAAACTACACCTCCTAAGGAGTTCTGTTTTGGCTCAATTACTCATTGTTTTGTCTGGTACACCACAGGCTGGTGGCGTGGTCGCTTATCCCATACAGCAGTTCCAAGTGAGTCCACAGGTACACTGCGCGTCACTTGAATAAGGCCACATATTTTTTATTGGATTTCTTCTGATTTTTCTTCTTGTAGATGTTTTGAACATATTTTGTTATTCTTATTTCGTAAATATGTATATCGTTTACGAATTGATAGATGATGTCTTTTTGGGTAGACATCACAGCAAAGAAAGTGGCGTAATAGCATGGGGGCTATTTCATGTTATGCAACAATTGATTAGGTGTTTGTTAATTCAAAAATGACAGCAAACTCCGACAAATCCTTTTTGGAAAGAGTATTCTCACAATTTCAAAGCATATTTCAACCAATTCCATTGACTTATTAGCAAGATAATGCTCCGATACATATAGCAAAAATCGTTTAAGCCTGGATTCAAAAACAAAATATTCCAGTATGAACATCATGGAAAACGTCTGGGGATGGTTGGTTAGAAAAGTTTATGAAAACGGAAAGCAGTTTGAAGACAAAATATCACTAGTTCAAGCCATGGGCAACGATTTCTGAAAAAGAGGTTCCACACATTACTGATAGTTTGAATTGCTCAAAAGTAAACAAATTTTCAAAAAAAAAAACATCAGATAACATTTTTTTTTATATTTTCTTAAGTTGCCTTATTCAAGTGACGCAAATAAAAACGCATTTTCTTGTACCTCATAACAACAAAGTAAAAAAACAGCTTACAGTACTCTACGAGGTACACTTTTTTTTCTATCAATTCGTAAACGATATACATATTTACGAAATTAGAATAACAAAACATCTACAGGGTGTTTTTTTTAGAGGTATAGAGCTTCAAATTGAAATAAAGCACAAGAAAATCGCTTTAATGTCCATCAATTTAGCTTTATTGGAAGGATAATTTTATGCCATTAATGTTTAAATATGATTTCGGGCATGTTGCCGCCGCGGCTGGCTCGAATAAAGCCAATTCTACAGGTCCAATTTTGAACCACTTTTTCGAGCATATGGGGCCGTATGTCGGCAATAACGCCACGAATGTTGACTTCCAAGTCCACTAACGTTTCTGGTTTGTTGGCGTAGACGAGCGACTTCACATATCCCCAAAGAAAATAATCCAATGGTGTCAAATCACACGATCTTGGTGGCCAATTGACAGGTCCATTCCGCGAAATTATGCGCTCATCGAATGTTTCCTTCAATAAATTGATTGTGACGTGCACTGTGTGGCATGTAGCGCCGTCTTGTTGGAACCACAACTCATCCACATTCATGCCATCCAATTCGGGAACAAAATAGTCGGTTCTCATGGCTCTATACCGGCCTCCATTAACGGTAACTGACTCTCCAGCATTATTTCGGAAGAAGTATGGCCCAATGACTCCACCAGCCCATAGAGCACACCAAACAGTCAGTTTTTGTGGATGTAATGGCGTCTCAAAGGTCTCATGTGGATTCTCTTCACTCCAAATGCGGCAATTTTTCTTGTTGACGTAGCCATTCAACCAAAAATGAGCCTCATCACTGAACAAAATTTTGCGATGAAAATCAGCATCGAGATCAATCTCATTTTCGGCCCATACACCAAAATCACGACGCATTGCATGGTCTCGCGGCTTTAATTCTTGCACAAGCTGGATCTTGTAAGGTCGCAAGCCAAGATCTTTGCGCAAAATCTTCCATAAAGTTGATGGACAAAGCTCCAATTGCTGTGCACGGTGGCGAATCGATTCATTCGGGTCCTCTTCAACATTTTGCTCTACAGCGGCAATTGTTTCTTCGGTGCGCACTGTTCGACGTCTCTGCGGATGCGTATTATCACATAGAGTAAACGTAGTGCGAAAACGACCCATGGTTAACCGAATTAATTGCTCTGATGGACGATTATGTCGACCATAAAATGGACGGAGCTTGCGGTAAACTTCGCGAACTGAACCATTATTTTCGAAATAAATTTGCACGATTTGCAAGCGTTGTTCTTTTGTCAACCTGTTCATGATGAAATGGCAAACCAAACTGAACATAAATGACATTAGAGTTGCCAGATTTGACCATAAAATGCCAGTTTTATCTCTATTCGAAAAACAAACCTCTAAAAAAACACCCTTTACAAGAAGAAAAATCAGAAGAAATCCAATAAAAAATATGTGGCCTTATTCAAGTGACGCGCAGTTTATGTACAAATTATTATTCTTGTTAATGTAATAGTTCTATATGTAATATTTCTTATATGCAATATTTCTTATAAGCACTTTTGATCTAAAATTTTATTCTTCCTCAGATTTGAAAAAAAAAAACAATTTTATAATAATTTATAATTTTATAATATAATTTTTCGTATGGAAAAATAATTAAAAATAGTCATATAAGCCATTTAGTAGTATAAATGAAATTAAAGAACAAGAAATATCAA
The DNA here is from genome assembly GCA_949775025.1 of Tricholauxania praeusta. NCBI lineage: Eukaryota > Metazoa > Arthropoda > Insecta > Diptera > Lauxaniidae > Tricholauxania > Tricholauxania praeusta. The sequence continues at coordinate 67,071,219 of OX459029.1, read as the reverse complement.
CTGAATCCTTAGAAAGATTCTGTCGTGGTGACTACCTCATGTGCTTGTTAAGCGCAAGAATAAAAAGAAAAAAAAAATATAAATATTGGTGACTAACCTCGTTTTTGCTTTGACGTACAGTTCTTTTTACGCTGTTTAGAATTTTGATGTGAATTAGGCTAGTTCACTATCCTTTTCCCTGAATTTCTACAAGAACTTCGTCAATTTCTGAATCATCGCACAATTCTTAAAATTATTTTACCAAGAAAATTAATGCAGAGTTTATCTTGTTTTAAGTAAGTGATTACTTTTTCTTCTGGGGTCGATCCGAATCACTCTGGCTTGTTTGTGTTGCCTCTTATTTAATGCCTTCTATTTGAATTTCCTTACCCTGTAAATATCTTTACTTAATTGTTGAAAAAAAGTAACGTTTTATTTTTTTCTCGACACTTTTGGAAACGTTTAAGAAAACTCGGGTTAAAAAAGAGTAATTTTTTTTAGATTTATAAAAGTAAGGACCTCAAGAACTTCGAAAACATAATGAATTAAAAATAACAAGAGCTTAGTCGAACGTGGTTATCTTAAAAGCCTCAGGGAGTTTTTCGAAAAATTAAAAGACACTTTTTTAAATTTTTTTTTTTTTGATGCAGCATTTTATCTTAGACAAAAATTGTTTTTACATTATTAATGTATATTTATTGAAGATTTATCCCTGAAATTTTGGTCTCTACATATTCGTCGATAAGGTAAAAAAGTGCAATGCCATGCTTAAATTTTTGATAACAACTAAGGATCTCTCATGAAGGTCTTGCTCATAGCTTGTTAGATCAATTACTTCTTATCACGTATGCTTTGTACAAGCATAAATTTAAATTTTCTTTGGAGAGCTTATACTAAGTATACAGATTCTTCTTTAACGTGACCGAAGAAAAAATCTTTCAACTTTAAAAAAATAAAAGAAACAACACCTATAGTGTCTAACCAGCAGCAGAACTTTTACCACTACGACGACGCAAACGACAATCAATTTCTCTTCATCAGAAAATTGCATTCTTCATCGTCGATGGGTTCCCACTCTTTTTTTTTATTGTGCACAACGCATTTCCTAACCATTACTTCAACATAAAATAATTCGCACTTTATTCATTTATTTCATTTCCTCATCAAGTTGAATGAGGCTGCCATATTTGATTCAGTTTAGTTTGCAGCTTCGGTTCAATTTCATTTGGTGTGGATTTCATTATATCAGCAGCAACAGTGCACGACTACAACTGCTAACTTTAATCTAAAAAAATGCTGTCTGTCATGCCAAATTCAAACAAAACACACCGCGATGTTCATTAATCAACTTTTAAATCTAAGCCACAGAAGTTTGGGGAGAAGATGAGGGTAAAAAAGATTTTTATACTACTTAGAAAAAATGGCAAATAAAAAAACACATACTTTCCTCATGCACTTGTAAAGAGTGTGAAATGAAATCGAAACCACTTTTCATTCATCTAGAACTGGTAAAGGCGTCCGCCTCAAAGTGTCAGAGTCATTGTGCATTTGGTTGGTAGTTTATGTTGAAGATGTGTATATTCCTGAGAAAATATCAATTTATAATAGTCAGACTGAAAATATACTACATATCACTGTGGTTATTTTCCGTGCAGATCGAATATTGACCGTACACACAATTTTACTGAAGTATGTCCTGACAAATCAATGTGTTTCACACAAAATACTGCAAAGTTTTTTTTTTAACCGAACTGACTAGGATGATAACAAATCTCGAAAATAGACTCATATATTTATATCCTTCAGTTGTATTAAACTGTTTTAAGCTTGCACCGGACTTCATAGCGTTACATGTGAATTTAAAGAAGAAAGGGTCAGGGATCAACAACGTAAAAATAAGCACTGAAATCACTATCCTATAAAAGGTCTCAATCATTGAGATTGGTCTCAAGTGCATTGGATTCTCCTCAATCACTCTCGGATGTGTGCATACTAGACATGTTCTAGAATACTTCAAGAACACTTGATTTTCGAAAATTTATTCATATTCGTTATATCCTTATTTAAAAAAATAAAATATTCCTAGGGTTGCTACCAGAGCTGCAAAATTTATTTTTCGGAATTTGGCCAAAAAAATTAAGAAAATTAGATTTTTTCTTGTAAATTATATATAATTTTTTTAAATTTTTTCAGTCTATACATAAGGAGAAAAACTGAGGTCTCTCCGCGAGTGGAGCTTTGGTGTTTCTTGTGTAATAGCTCAAAGCCCTTGTTGTTTTCACTGCATTCACCTTAATACACTATAACCTAAAATTGTCAATGCGACTACATGAATTTCCATTAAAAAAATGAACGAGAAAAGAAAATTAAACTCGATTTTTGGTCCAAAAAATGTAATGTTGGATTGTGCAAGGTAACACTGTTAAAAATAGTTATTGCATGATGATGAACCCCTTACAAGAAAAACTGAAGGCTGAAATTTTCCCAGAATGCTTTTTTAGTTTCAGCTTCTAGATTTTTACGTGAAAGTGTAGAAAAAATATTGTTATTATATTAACAGCCCAAATGAATATAAGACTCTTACCAGTCTTATTTAAACACATCAATTCGAATATCAGACCAACTGGCTCCAGCCAACTTCTAATGCCACCATACAAGGACATCTGGTTAGTTTCCTTAATGGTAAATGGTTCTCCATAAATTTCTTTTTGTATTCGATATATTAAATTGACATCCCTATTTTGAGTGTTTTTATTGCGGGTGTCAACGACCCAAGCTAAAGGCTACCAACACCATTTGATGTACTTGCAGTGAATTAAACTTATTGGTGATAGTGATTGGTTTGCTGGAAGGAGAAAATCACATTAAATAGAATAAACCCCATTAAACGTCAGTTCTCATTTGTATTAGAAAACACTTTCATTGTCATTGTGCTCGTCCTTATTTCCCTTGTTGTAGGTGGATATGTCTAAATGTCTTTCTGCATATCAACAGTTTCTCATGCATTCATGCAACCATTAACTCGTCTTGGTGGCCACTTTGTTGGGTTACTTTTGTTGTCAGTTTTCATTTGTTTGATCGGCGAGTAAGTGTTGTCTGCAGTTGTTGATAATGAAACTCATCTGTTCGTCTTCATTTATAACGTACGGAAGCATAACGTAATGTTCTGTGCCTTAACAAGGCATTGAAGGTTGCACAAGATATATGGATAGGATAGCATACATAAGTAGTACGAGTATATAGTTAAATTTCTTTCCTAATAGATTGTATTTTTCAATTGAAAGAATGCACTTGCAACTCATCAAATAAATGTTAAATGTCTTTTTTATTTTGTTTGAGAATTTTAATTTTGTAAGAGCGCTCGTATCGAGATACGGATTTTAGCATACATATTAGATATATTGGGACTTACTGACAAGTATAGGTCAAGTTTGACATTCTGCAACTCATTAGTAGCAGTAGCACGAAACAGAACGATACAACGAAATGACTTACAGTCGTTTGCTTGTGACTTGTACTACGTTGTGAACGTTGTTCAACTCTACAAAAACGTCGTTATATTTGTGATCAGCGACCCAAAAATATTCATTCATAAAATATTTTTTTTCGAATGAAAATTTACTAGATTAATTTTTTTTTTGTCATAGCTCAAGCCTGTAAACGGCGCGGCCAGAGTTTATGTCCAATTTCGTTGAAATTTAACGAACAAACCTAGAAAAAGTCTACAAACTGATTGCACCGTTCGCAGGTTTGATCTAGAAAGCTGAAATTTTGGCAAAAATTTCTTCAAACCCTATTCAATAATGTAGGCATATAGGATCGCAAACTTAAGAAAAAAAATTCCCTTTCCGATATACATATTTTGTTCGTATTTTCAGCTACACAAAAAACGTCGGCGTGGTTTGAAAACAGTGAGTAACATCTCACATACAACTAAAATACCTAAAAAACTATATCTTGGTTTTTCGTACAATTTCAACCAAATCGGACATAAGCACTGGCCGTGCTGTTTACATGTTTGGCTAGGAAGCTCAAATTTTGGGAGAATAATTTTTAATCCTCAAGCTAAAATTAGACAAAAAAACCAAAGTACATACGCATATAAAATTTTCAAAATAAATATCCTAATATACATATGTATGTGAGTTTTTGCTTTCTTTCTGCAATTGCTAACAACTACACACTTATGTAAAAAAATGAACTCATGCTAGGCAACAAAATGAACAAAAATGGGCAGCTTTTCTACTGGTTCATAGAATTTCAAATTTGTGCTATAGTTTTCGAGATTTTTATCTCTCAAATATACTTCAGCGCTTATATCTAGAACATATGTATATGCCTAGCATGAGTTAATTTTTTTAAAAAAAGTACCATTAGCATTAACAGTTAGCGATTGCAGAGAGAAACAAAAACGCACGAGTTTGTCAAAATTATTATGCCCACTACCCCATACATATATTTGCATTTTGTACGCATTTTCGAATTTCTACCAAAATACCATACATTTCGGTCATTCTCTAAACTGTTTTTTGTTGGCTTTTTAAAAAAATTTTTGAAACGAAATATCTCAAAAACTATTGGCAATAGGATTAAAAAAAATCTAAAATCAATTTTTAAAAAAATGCTTTAACTTAATAAAAAACTAATAAAAAAATCTAAATAAAGTTGTTTAAACATTCATTTTTTTATTTCTCAAAATTTTTCTCATAATACATTTCTTGAAGTGACGCCGTATTGTGTGCATCTACTTTTGTGTGTGGTTTCGATTTTTTACAAAAAAATTTGAATTTCATGCAAAAAAGGGACCGCGTTGATGACGCAAAAGACATGCTTTCCAAGGCTGAATCCGACCCAACATTCATCAAACGAATCATTACTGGTGACGAGACGTGGATTTACGAGTACGACACGCAATCCAGACATCAAGCGAGTGAATGGCGTTCACCCAATGAGCCGCGACCGAAAAAACCACGTCGTTTTCAATCGAAAAAGAAGGCGATGCTCACGGTTTTCATGGACTACAGAGGTGTTGTGCATCATGAATTCCTCCCAGAAGGTCAGACCGTCAACAAAGAATATTATTTGGGCGTTTTGAGACGTTTGCGTGAAGCAGTTCGCCAAAAAAGACCGGATTTGTGGGCAAACAACTCGTGGATTTTGCATCACGACAACGCGCCGTCGCACAATGCGATCATTATTCGTGAGTTTTTGGCCAAAAACTCCATGAATACCGTCCAACATCCACCGAATTCGCCTGATTTGGCTCCCTGCGACTTTTTCCTGTTCGGCCACCTGAAGAAACCGCTCCGCGGATCGCGTTACAGCAGCCGAGAAGAGGTCATCGAAAAATCGAAGATGGCCCTGATGGCCATACCGACGGTCGAGTATAAAAAGGCTTTTGAGGACTGGGTCAAGCGTTGGCATAAGTGCATTGCAGTCGATGGGGAGTACTTTGAAGGAGACAATATCGATTTTGATGAATAAACTTGTATTTTTCATTTTAAAAATAAAGTCCTAAAACTTTTTGATCAAGGTAGTATCTTTGACATAACATCTTTACTTAATAATTTTTTTTATCAAAGGTGCGGTGGTATCAGTCCAATTGTATGATATTTTCCAAAGTTATGTCGGGAATGTTAATCTGAAAACAGATTCATCCTTAGGATTGATTGGAGACACACCTAGAAATGAAAAATAAAAGAAAAGTTATATCGATAATATTTTAAGAAACATGGTGCGGGCCTTCAATAGAAAACTCATATTTTCCAAAGTTATGAATGCAAGCAGATATATTCTTAGGATTTATTTATTGATAATCTGTAAAAAAAATTAACAGATATTACATAGAAGATGTTCTGAGAAATATTTTAATTTTTTGTATAAAAATAAAGCATTCCGAAGTTAAAAGGATTGAACTATTTTTTATTCTATTCTTCACAGATTTTGAGATATTTCGTTATAAAAACAAAGTGTGCAGGTATTCAAAGATTGATCGATATAAAACCTATTTTCTATGCACATTTAGAAAATTTTTGAAAAACCACTTCTCGATAGTAAAATAGAAACATTGCTAGCTTTCCCTGACCGAGAGAATATTAAAATTTTCTGCTAATTTGGAGAAAGTTTGCTTTTTTACCCATTTTTTTTATTGTGTTTTTTTTTTTTGGTTTGCTTACAAGAATAAAAAAAAAGAAACAATGTCGAAACTATACTTTGGCGCCTAATTTCAACCCAACTACATTAGTATCAAGATTGTAGGGCATTAATATGTGAAGTGCGCACAAATCCCATAATTTAGAATCCTGACATACCATTTACACAAGTAAACGAATTTTACGCTCTCTTTAAGAATACAAATTATTCGTTCAGCCAATACTAAGTATATAGTATAAATTTAACAACTCTCAATTATAATGGCGTGAAGCAAAGCAAAAAATTATGTAACCAAGTTTATTTAGTATATTTAAAAAAAATCACTTGCGTTGGCTCGAAAATGCAAAAATTTATATTCGCACTACATGATTTTTATGACTATGAATTGTGGAAATTGTTACACATTTCTCACAATAATCGTGTACATATACGATGTACGAGTGCTTTCAAAAATACATAGCACTGGCGGCTTGTGGCTCATTCAGTCTGTATGTTGGCTGCGTATCCTTCGTCTATTTAAATCAACGCAGTTGACTCAATTTTCACAACGAATTGCCGTTGCGGCTTCACATAGCAACAATGTTTTTAGCCATTACGTCACACAGTATAACAGCAAAAAAAAATTTATAATAAAAGTTTTAAAAGCTTACATTACTTAATCGATTTTTATACTCAAAGCAATTATGACATTTTCAAAACAAATCTGTGACCACAGCAAGTAGGTCCGAAGGAATTTAACTTGCTTAGCAAAATCTCATTTTCCTTTTTTTCCCATAATGCAGAGCTTTGAGATATCCTTTCTTAGAAGGGTAAAAAACTCAGTTGTGAGGCATATTTTTATGAAGATATCCCTCTCTACGAGGAAGTTATTTAGCTAAATTTATTGTTTAAAATGAGGCAGTAAAATAAAATCTTTCGGTCTGGACGATATACCATCTATCGAAGTTATGATCTCTTAATTTTATACAAAGGACTTAAATGTATTTCTATGAAACAGGAACATGTTAACATAAATTTGTTATATAAAGGATCCCATTGAAAATATTGAAAGGTAAAATTTGTGGAATAAAATTAGATGAATAGTTAGCTTCCACGTGGATATTTAGCTTTACAAAATCCAAAAATAACATTTTTATAATAAGAACGAACGCATCAGCTTAGACTGTCACGGATTATCGCGGTCCGACATATTTCTGCAATTTGGGTCAAATTTTACTTCAAGAACTTATCTATTGTCGATTAGAAGAAGATTTATGTAGAAATCGTCGTCTCATATTTATGTCTCATTTAAGTTTGGAAACTTTACCACTGTGCATTATTTGCATGTATGTATGTGTGCGTGAACTTATTTATCTGTTTCTGTGTGAGTGTATGTATCAAACAATTTTTATTACTGTAGGCCATATATTTTATTACGAGCACTGAACACTGAGTCAGTTGACTTGTGTTTGAATTATTTAACTTATTTTGCGCTACATTAAATGCAGCAGCAGCGACGCAGTATCATCGCAGTTTCGCATTTGGCAACGCGTACTCATGTCGTATCTCATGGAAACTCGCACAATATTTGAAGGCGATAATTCATGCAAAGGATTTCATTGCTACTCGTTTTATAATTTTGCATTCTACACTTTTTCCACTTTGTACGATTTTTATGCGAGTGTGCAAGTTACTCCTTTATTGCAAATTTCTTCTTTTTGTTTTAGTTTTATTTTGTTAAGCTCCTTTTCTTTTTAATGTTCGTAATAAAATTATGAATTATTATTTAGCTTTGTGATTTTATATCCAATATTTAGCAAATTCGTGTGAATTTTTAATATTTATTTCAACATTACCGTCGTTGTCCTTGCGCATTACGCATAATCTTATTGATATATCCTTGAAGCCTATTATTAAACGGACGGAAAGGGCAAAACTGTAAAAAATACTTCATAGAAATGTTTTCTATTTAAATAAATCTTATGGATTGATATCTGCTTAGTCTTTAATTAATACAACAAATGGTTTATGAATTGACTTAAAAGTTGTGATTAAATTCGGCAGGGTCGGTTTCAGAATTGCATTTTAAAGTGGGATTTCGATGGAACCAAGTTTTTTGTTTTTCTCTTCAAATTGACTTCAATGTGCGTCGCAACGAATCTTGAGAACTCTTATACGTTACGCTCAAGGTATATTTAATCTGTGCTTCTGTTTCAAATTCATTGTAGAATGCGTGATAGGTCTGAGTCAATGAAGACATGGCCGAATGTCTGTTTATCCATACACGCTTCAGTTATTTTCTCCATTTGCTTATGGAAATCTCGGTAACGAGAAAACGAAGCGGCGTTATTCAGTGCAATTTGGTTCGCTTGTTACTTATTCGTTTTGAAAGTTGTCAAAAGCGGTTCATATAAATACCTACCGCTTAACCTTTTAAAATGCTATATTGAAGGAGTAATTTAAGGTAATTTATCTTAATTGCACACCAATTCTTAGATCTATTCGTACAAGCAGAAAAAAAAGCAGACGAATTTTGATATTACGGCATGGCACCTCTCCTATAAGACAATATTAGGCGTCATACTGGGAGGTATTTAAGGAAGTGTCAAATTCAATATGGGAACGTTTGGACAACCCAGAAACAACTGTAAATATGTATATGGGAGAGTGTGAACAAAGTGGAGTGGCACCATTTCTACGTTCAAAAATCCTACATAGAGGAAGTTTCTGAAATTAATACTACAATTCGTTATGGTTTTTGGGTTTTGTATGTTTGTATGTTGTTTTGATGTACTGAATCGAGACTTGAAATGTAATTTTTAGATGGCGAACGTACTTTTTCGTGATGAACCTTAAAAAGTTTACTTAATATTACTACAATTCAAAAAAAAAGTTTAACTTTTTTACTAAACAAAAATTCAGACAGTAAAGTTTATGCCCAGTTTTTACGCGCATTTCAAATAATGTTAATGTTTAAATATACTGAAAATGCGCCAGATCGATTGTATTAAAAACTTGACAAACTGTACTGACAGTGATTTTTCACCACGCAAATGTAGATACCAATAAAAGTACAAATATACCGAAAATGCCATCACTGATTACAATACTTGGTACGACACTATGTGAAAAAGTACAAATTGTGTGGGCTTGCACTTGTGAAAGTGGCTTTTTATACAACCAATTTTTTAGGATAATGTGTTTGTTGAATTTTTGAAAAGTAATTAACAAAATCTCAAAATTAGTCTTTAAATGAAAACTTAAAATATCTTTCCAGCGAACTTTTATTGCAAATGGCTTATAGATTTAGATCTAGATTTATTTCGATTCATAGCACAATAAGACTTAGTCTTTTATAGTACATTCAAATGTAATAAGGTAATGGAACTAATTAAACAAAAACATAAGATAATAAATAAATAATTGATAAAAACTATATATAATAACATACAAAAAAAAATATTAAACTTATATAAATTCATAACTAAAATAAAAAGAGTTTATAAATAAAAAGATAGTAAGAAGTCAGTAGTAAAAGAGAGAAGAAAAAATGATAAAAGTTTAGAAGTGTAAGAAGTTAAAAAGTCATAAATTGTTTCGAAAATAGTTAAGAACAGCTTTTTTGAAGCTTTTTTACGCACTAATTAGTTTTAAGGCAGCTAGCAATCTATTCCAAAGCCTAATGGTGTTAATGAAAAAGTATCTGCTAGTATTGTGGTAGCTGTACCTGGGGACGATAAGGTCAGAAGATCTTGTAGACAAGCAAAATTGAAGTTTATTATAGAGATACTCAGGAGTTTGCAAAAGAATAAGTTTGTGTAAAAACATAAGATTACGTGTATCTATTAGGGGTGGCAATCCCGGGATCCCGGGATATGCTCTAAATATAGGCTAAAGTAATACCGGGATTACAAAGAGAAAATTCCGGGATTTTCGGGATTAGAAAAAAATTTTATATTATATAATAAATATTCTTTTATAGGACATATTTAAGTACAAAATCTGCAAAATAACTGTTTTCAATACATTTTATGTGCATGAAAAATTATTGCATCAACCTGCAAAATGCACTTCAATTGTGTGTGTATTAATAATTAACTGTATGACAAGTCGACGTCGAGTTTCTATAGGAGTAAAGTAGAGGTGCGTAAGTGTCTTAAGGTACCGTAAATCTTTCCTACAATGCTATTTAAATGGTCAGTACAAGTTAACTTTGAATTTAATATAAAGCCATGATCCTTTGGCTTAGTCACCAATTCCTATTGATCGGAGCCAATGAACAAAGGCTGAACCCCTTGCAAGCTAAGATTGCTCCTAGCGATTGGCAGCACTTTTGATTTTTTAGGATTGATATGTAGTAGATTCTCCTAAGCGCATCTGTTCAAAGAAAATATGTCAGCGTTAAGTCTGTAGGTCAAGTCTTCAATAAGTCCAATTGGTCGAGAAAGATAAAGCTGAATGTCATCAGCATAGGCATGAACTGTGGCATATTTGCAAGCTACAAATATATCGTTAATTAAAATGGAAAATATTAACGGACCTAAGATTGAACCTTGAGGAACGCCTACATTAATTGACTTAGAGAAGAAGAAGAATTTCCCATTTTAACCCGCTGTAATCTACCCGCAAAATAGCGCTTACCGCGCTATCACTAAATTTGAAAAAGTTCTTCAACTTTCTGCATAGTAAAGCATGATTAACAGAGTCAAAAGCTTTGGAAAAGTCCGGCAGACAAAGTAATGTTATACGATTCTGGTCAAAGTCAGTAAGAATGTCATCAGTAACTTTCATCACTGCGGTCGAGCAACTATGTCCAATTCGAAAGCCTGACTGCGGTGGTGATAGAAGATAGTGTATATTGATTTCGAACATGATTCTCTCACACACCTTTCCTATGGCAGGCAAAATACTTATTGGCCTAAAGTCACTGGGTAAGGAAGCGGTTTTAGTTTTAGCAAGAGGAATGATGGTAGCAACTTTCCAAACATTCGGAAAACGGGAGAAATTATGGTATATAATTTTTGGTAAGATCAAAGATAACTACCCTTTCTATTTTTATTAATTTTGCTCATCAAGTAGATGTTGGCAGGGTACGAGCAAGGCTGCATTTGTGCGAAGGCTGTCTAGACTACAGCCTAAGTGCCCACACCATAAAAAATACGATTTTGAATATACTTACTTAAATGAAAATTGTCTCTATTTTGATTATACTTTAATGGTCCTTTCATAATGATAAAAGACGTCGATACACTGATAATACTTGGGAAAGGAAAAGAAGACAATAAAATTTCTAAATTTGTTTTTGGGTCAAGTGACACAGTGGGCTCAAAGTTGAACTTTGAGCACTATGCTTACTTATGTACTTATGTACTTATGTATATAGCATATTGGCGAAAAGTACATTGTTTTCATTTTATGAAAACTTATTAACTTTTCGTCTATTTATGTGCTTAAATTCATAAGGAAGTTCCCTTAAAGGTATAGGAAAAGAAAAGGTGTATTTTTCGACTTTTCATAGAGATACAAACAGACGGTAGAAGACGGATAACTCTAAGATTATAAAAGATATCGCACAGTCCTTAGCATTTTTGAAATAAGCATTGCCAAGTCAATAGAAATTAATACCCATTTTGAAAAACATGCTTCAACCACAACCCATTTTGAATGGGAGGTAGGCGTGTCCTTCGACCGATTTTTTTTCATATTCACAAAAATTTTTTGTTTTAATCTAAGACAGAATTTGCTCCAAATTTCCAAAGTCTTGAGCCACCGTTCCGAACAAGCCCATTCACATAGTAATTTTTGTGGGTAAATTCGGCGGAATCTGTCGTGCACAGCTGATATAAATTGAGTTAGAATTGTGAAATTTCGATTGCTTGGCGTAACGTGATTAATTTCTGTCTTCCTGTTGGCATTGCATTGTATATGGTTGAAGTAAATATATGAATAGTTTTCAGTGAGCTTTTAACCTTATTAAATATCGATTTCTGATGATCGACATCATTATTTATCATTTATTTTATCTGACTATTTACTACAAATATTAGCCTATGGCTACGTTATGAGTGCAGGACCAGTTCGCTCCGGTTTTTCGCATATAATTTTTTATCATTCGACGCGACAATGTTCTGCGTCTTCTGCTGCATATATCTCAATACGGGTTCCACCAATGCACTGATCGACAGGTATGCTATGTGTTTTTCTTTTTATAAGCAAGCCACTTGTAGCCAACGTCTTTTCATAATCTCAGTCGAGATAGGCTTGTAGCGAAATTAAGTTTGTTATTCCAAATTGTTTGGAGCTGCCAAATCTTCAATATTTTTCACATGTAGCAATTTGAAAGCTTACAAAAGATTGTATCCGTTCGTCGGTATGGTTGTGAATGATAATGATCAATCACTTGACTTTTATATTTGCACTCTGATTTGTGTTAACATAATGTTAGACTTCAATATTTTGAGGAGTTGTGCCACTTTCGCTTTCCTTGTTCTTGCTGCTATGTCTTCTGTGGCTCGACCATTGGTGGTGAGAACGCTGCCAAGGTAGTAGAACGATGTGCTGCTGCTTATGTTGCTCTCGTATGTTAAAATTGCTGATATTGCTTAAGCATTTATACGTAGTCCAACCAGCGTTGCCATTAACTAGAAACAATTATGTTAGTTGGACTCCAAAATATGTGAGTGATATAAAATTCCAACGAGAATTGAAAAATAAAAAACTCCTTGTCTCACACTTATTTGGCTTAATCCGATCATTTTAGTTATAAATAAATATAATCCTTTTATATCAAACATAATAAAATTCAATTGTTTTAAACATACATATATAAAAAGGAAGATAAGTGTCTAGATTATTACACTGTGTCTGAACCGAGCGAAAGTTCGACTAAAATCGATCCAAAATCGGTATTTGCACGTCTGTTCCGTACTTTATCACGATTAAATTTCCGTAAAATTCTAAATCGGAGCTGCTACTTTCTTCGATATACCGGAACGTCAGATTTCTATAGCCGTAATATACACAGTACGGCGACAGGAAGAAATCTTATATTTGAAACTCTTAAGTTTTCTAGTCTGAAACACTTTCATAATACCTTATGTAACTAAGCCTCAGTAAAATTTCAGCCAATTGTATTTCGATTTATAGGTCACGAGTTTCATTTGAAATGTTTTTAATCGTATTTGTCTTATAATGCTTCTAAAATCAAGCTAAGTGATTAAATTCGCTATAAATATTATTTTTCATGTATTTTGAATCACTTAACACAACGAAGCTACTAATTTGCCCAAAACATGTATGTCTTTTGTGTTATTTAACATTTTTCATGAAAAAAAAAAATCGAAAAAAAAAACATTATTTTATGTTCTGTTCTTGGCTTTAAGAGTATCTTTTACAACAAAGCCCACAAAAATTAAAAATCGGAAGCACGGTTGCCTTTTTGGGACCAAAATTTTATAGAAAAAGGACCAAAATGGAATAAAAAGGACCATATTTAACATAAACAAGTTAACATATTCCATTAAAAAAAAAAATAACTAAAAATACCTGAAAGTTCACATAACACATTGTAAAAGATGTGTAAGAAATAACTTACATATATATTAGGGTGATTTTTTTGCAAACTTTAGGAGAGGGATTTTATTTATTTTTTCATATAGTATAGCTTGAGGAATAAAAATAATTGTTCCAACATTTGAGCTTCCTAGCTCAAACCTGTAAACGGCGCGGACAGAGTTTATGTCCAATTTCGTTGAAAAAAAACCGGCTTATTAAAACGTAGAAAAAGTCTGCCTTAAGTGCCAAGATATAGCGTTTTGGGATATAAAGTTGAATGGGGGTCGCCACTCACTGTTGTAAACCATGCCCACATTTTTCGTGTGACTAAAAATGCGGAGGTATTTTTATTTTTTTTTTAAATTTGCTGTCCTATGTGGCTAAATTATAGAACCGGTTTTGAAGAAAATTCCACCAAAATTTCAGCTTTCTAGATCAAACCTGCGAACAGCGCATCCACTTTGTATCCTAGTACAATTCACATTAAAAACGAAAAACAGAAAATTTACTAAAACGGAAAAAAAATCTGTTTTTCGTTGTTTTGCTTTTTCGTCTTAATAATTTAAATTGTGTTATAATTATATCGACATCACATGTTATGAAATGAGCAAAATTGCTAATCAAAAGCACACAAAGGTACACTTCCAAAAGGTACTTTTTGATAGCAAAGTGAATAATTAGTTCAGAGACATAAGCCTTTTTTCGCGATTTGTTAACATTTTTGCAACTGGACATGTGCCGTTCTGTTCGTCCACTCCTCAATTGTTGTTTTTTCCTCTCATTTGTACAATTGGTGTTTGGGTTCGAAATTCAAGCAAAAAACTCATTCTAATTTTTTTTTTTTTGCTTCTTTTAAGTCACCTGAATACGTGGAAAGAATAAGAATCTATTAACGAGATTTCAGGCTTATGAATTTCAAGGTTAAAACTAAATATCCTGAAAGTATCATATTTTTATCTCGTGGTTCAGATGCTGATATAAGGGCATAATAATACAATTTTTCAAAAGTTCGAAATTTCAAGCACAGATTTTTCTTATAAAAAGTAATCGGAAAGAGTTAAGTGTAGATTTTATTTCTTCCCCGATATGTGTTCTTAATCAGTAAGAAATATTAATGGTTTGTATTCAACAGTCGCGACACTGGAGCCAGTTAAAAATCACGAAAAATCAATAAAATACATTTTAGCAACGTGTAATTTTTGGTATACAAATTGAGTGAATTTACATTCTTTGCACAAATACTAACATCCCTTAGCTTTAAGATGCCATCTCAAGTTTGTCTATATCTTAAACAGAAAAAATTTTACAGCTAAAAATATTGAAGCCTGAAAATTACGTTTTTCATATGCTTCAATTCGGCCAGGCGGGAACTGACGCATCCGAAAATTAAATGCCCTTGGATTTCCTTCTTTGGAACCCTTACGAAGATTCTCACAAAGTCTGAGTAAAATTCAAAGTAGTGCAGCAACGAAATTTCCAGTTTTTAGACGTTTTCATCTGGATTGACTCATATGAATATACATATATGCGTATGTATATACAAATGTTAATTTTTGATACTTCTCAAAAAGGACCAAATCAGAAAAAGAAGACCCAGCGGACCAAATCTAAAAAAAAAGGACCAGTTTTGGTCCAATTGGACCAAAGTGGCAACCGTGATCGGAAGTCTTAAATTCGAGCGCAAGTCACGCAGCGCATGAGGAATCTAAGAGTGCAGGGTGCGACTTGTCGAAATAAACGAGCGAGCGCCTAAGATCTGGAACGATGGGCGGTGAGGCAAGAATGATAATATACTTACAAGAGTACGCATTGCGCATCTCCGTTATCTTGAATATCATTTTAGGGCGTCATCTGGAGCACAGTTAGAGTTACCGTGGAACAAGAAATATATAATAAAGTTATTTTTTTACTACTACACGGTTAGAAATTTTGGAATAAATTCTAATACTTTTGGGATTACATATATGACTACACCAGAATTGTATTAAAATTCAACACAGTCTAGATATTAAAATTCATTTTTTATATAAATTTGTATTAAAATTTAATACTCGTTTTTATTAAAATTAAAAAAAAAATATGTCGTATCCACTAGGATTCGAACCAGGTTCCCTTTCAATACAAGGGTTGTATGAACATTTTAACGACATCAGCCAACGTAGTATTATATTTACGTTGGCTAAATGTAATAGTTGCGATAGCATCAAATGTTATAAAATATCGTTTTAATGTTTGATACAAATTGAATATTAATTCAAGACAGCCTTATCTTCAAGAAAAATTATGGCTGAACGATGTACTCCAAAAAAAAAAAAAAAAAAACGAGGCCAGCTAAAAGGCCAAATCTGATGGATTTCCACATATATATGGCAAAGTGTCCTTAATATAAATAGTTTAAAATATAGATTATGTTTACTTTGTAGCAGAAGTGTGTGTGCACTTTTGAAAAATTAATAATATTTACTCAGATGCTGATATTTTATTGGTTGATCGGAACTAAGGTTCGAGAAGCACAAAACTTTTAAAAAAAATGTAATTTTAATAGCCAAACATTGTAAAAATTAAAACTGAATAAATAAATTCAACCTAATAAATATGAATATAACTAACTAACGGGTGATTTTTTCGCTATTTGTTTTTTTAGTGCACATGTTTTGTCACCTCACGAGTGATTTGTAACATGTGTTAGCGTCAAAAATGCTCAATAAGGTTTACCATTTTACTATAAATAGACTAACAAATGAACAGCACTTGCAAATTATTGAATTTTATTATCAAAGCTCTTGCTCTGTGAGAAATATTTTGAAATGTGATTTTCATCGAAAAATTTACTTTAGTGACGAAGCTCATTTTTGGCTCAATGGGTACATCAACAAACAAAATTGCAGGATTTGATCTGAAAAAATGCCAGGGGTAGTTCAAGAGCTGCCAATGCACCCTGAAAATGCACTGTTTGGTGCAGGGTCGCCATAACGTTCTAAAAGTAGGTGTATAATTTGTTGATTCGCGGGAGGGAATGATGAAATCAACGATTGATAATCTTATAGAATCATGATTATGAAAAAGCAATGCAGGATATATACAATAAAGTTATTAGTGATTATTTTGTACATAAAAAACGTTTCATCAGAAGAACATCTTTTGATAAGGCAAACATATTTATTTATTTTGAATTTTTAGCAATGAATTCATCTAACATTCTTTCAATGTCTATTCTATTAGCCAACTCGTGGTACATGTACAACTTGACTCAAACGTTTTTGACCCACCGTTGAATTCACTTACGATTTCAGTCTCTTAAGAGTCAAAAAACTCCTCTCACTAGCGCAAGAGCATACAGGAATAATCATCAACAATTTCACTAATCGAACGAGTTCGGGGAGTGGGTCCTTATACCATAGATGTTTCTGTAAAATATCTACTTTAACTCCTAAGCTTTTCAATTTAGTTTCAATTCTACTCGCCAAATCAAAAAAATGTTTCGATCACTCAGTAAATTATCATTTTTAAAATCATCTTTATAAAAATTGATTATTTTATCAACATCCGAATCTTCGCCAAATACAAAATCTTCAGGGGATCCTAGAACTTTGCTGAATCTGTCCCAAGGACGATTCTCAGCGACGAAAGAACTTGGTCGTACACTTCATAATAAATTTTCTATACAAATCTTTTGAGTTGGAATCATTAATTATATTATATTAATTAATGGAACCATTATTATATTGTAAAATGTTATATGTATTTGATGTTGTACAACAGAAAAATAAACCAACAACCGATAAATAATTCTCGAGTGTGAAAAAGGTCATTCGTGAAAATGACCATTCGTGAAATCGCTTTCGTGAAAATGATTGGACCGTACTTTTTCAAAAATAATGAAAGTCGCAACGTTACAGTCAATGGAGCAAGGTAACGTGCGATGATAACCGACTTTTTTGCCCTAAAATGGATGAATTGGAGTTGGTTGGCATGTGGTTTCAACAAGAAACACGGAGCGCGATACGATAGATCTATTGAGAGACGAGTTTGGTGAACAATTAATTTCACGATTTGGAGCCACCAAGATCATGCAATTTAACCCCACTATACTATTTTTTGTGGGGCTTTGTGAAATTTCTCATGTACAGGGACAAGCCAGCCACAGTTGCAGCTATAAAAGACAAAATTATAGCTGCCATTGGTGAGATACCGACCGAAATGCTGGAAAAAGTATGCCAGAATTGAAACTTAAGGATGGATCACCTCAAGTATAGCCGCGGGCAACGTTAACAAGAAATAATTATAGAAAATAAATGGCAGGAATTGATGTATCGCCTTAAATAAATATTTTATTCTTTGTTGCAAACTTTCTTTTCCTTTTTTAATTTTCAATAACAAAACGCTTAAGAAATCTCGCTTTACATAAATAGATACGGTGGCTAACGGCTTATTGTATTCAGTTTTAAGTTCAGCGCTATACAATTCTGAAACTAAAGGGAATCTGAAAAAAAATGTTGATGTCATTTGAAAGAGAAAAAATTTTAGTTTCAGAAATAATTTTTTTTAATTGTTAAAAAATATTATGTATCTTAAATTTTAAATATAGAAAATCAAAACATACTACTAAATTTCAAGTCACAGCATATATTGTATGCAGATAAGTATAAACTGTAAAAACATTTTTTTCCTATTCTATTTAGTTTCAGAATTTTAAAGCGCTGAAGTTAAAAATACTTATGTACTGCATAAAATAAGCTGTGAGCCACTGAATATAAAAGAACTGCACTCCCAAAATTTTCGGTAATTGGAACGTACTCTTATTTTACGAGCACCAAAACCAACTGTCTTACATCGAATCAGGGAAAATGTGATTTTGGCTTATGTTGCGCATTGGGGTTTTTAGTAACGAAGCTGAAATTCCCTCTGATCTGCCATTTTCTATTTTACTAAGATCTCTATTTTATTTATTTAAATTAATAGAGAAGTTTATTGAAAATAAAAACAAGAAAGTGAATGCTAATTGTATGAAAGGTACCTGACTAAATTTGACTGCTGTGTTATGGACGACGAAACTTACGTTAAAGCAGATTTTAAGCAGCTACCTGGGCACGAATATTATACATCACCGAAGAAGGGGAATGTGTCTAGTAAATTCAAAGAAAAAAAAATTTCGAAATTTCCGAAGCAATATATGGTTTGGCAGGCCATATGCCCCTGTGGCCTCAGAAGCAGCTTCTTTGTTACGCAAGGCACAATCAATTCCAAAGTTTATATAGACGAGTGCCTCGAAAAACGTCTTCTACCATTTATTCGTGCACATGATGGTACCGTGATATTCTGGCCAGATTTACCAACCTCTCATTACTCTAAAGCTACGATGGAATGGTATGCAAGTAAAAAGATCAATTTTGTACCAAAAATAGCAAATCCGCCTAACTGCCCAGAGCTTCGTCCAATTGAAAGATATTGGGCTCTAATGAAAAGAGATCTTTGAAAGAGTGGCAGGACTGCAAAAAATTTTCAAGACTTCAGACTTAAGTGGAAAAGATCGTACCGTACTGTCGATGAAACAACTGTGCAAAATTTAATGAAGGGCCTTAAAAAAAAAGTAAGAAATTTTTATAGAAAAAACAAAATTGTTAATCAGTTTTTAGATATTTATATTCTGAACACTAGCCATTATTAATAAAAAAATAAAAAAAAACAAAAAAATTGCTGGGTATTTTTTTATAACTAAAAAACAAAGTGCAAGTTTTTTCTGGGACAGTCCTTATATGAATTGAAAATTAAAAAAAGGGGAAAGCCTTTCGGCGATTATACAATAATTTCAATATTAATTATTAAGTGAATGCACTAAGTGAATTCCATCCGCCATTTTTTATTTGCATTATATTTAATAAATTTATTTTACATATGAGTAAATTTATTTCTATTGCTACCAGACAACCAGCAAATTCAACAGTAAAGTTTTTATTTTGATTTCTTCAAACTTGCAAATTTGCAACCGATCCCGCGTATATTTTGTAGTTATCTTTTCATCAAAATGAGTGTATTTGTTGTTGATTTTTTGTAGTTTGCAACCGATGCCGTTATTTGCAATTTTGTTGGTATTTTTTGGGCAGAAAAATTCAGTTGAAAATGACATTTATGTTGTTTGCTCAGATGTGTTTCAAATTATGCTATTTTTTTTGCAACCAGGATATTTTCTTTGGGAGCTTTTAGTACAAAGAAATTATAAACTTATATTTCAATTATTTTATTTTACTTAAAACAAGTTAATACATAAATTAATAATATAAGAATAGTTTATTCACTGAATCGGCATGTGAAAAAAAAAACACGAAACCAAATTTTTATGACAAAAAATGGAAATTTTTGGTGGTGGCGTTATGCCCTCATGTTATGGCATATCATTTTGAAGCTTGCGTATCAATTTGTAATCTGAAGTTCACCGAAAAAATATTCAGAAATGGATTTTTCAAAAAAAATTCAAAAATTCATTTCAATTTACAAAATTTTAGCTCTTTAATTTTTGTTAAAATTAAAAAAAAAATTATAAATACATTTTTCCCCGCGAAAGTTTTTACGTCATTCAAATCAATCATCAATTCAATCAAAATTTTTTTTTTTAAAAAAAAAAAAAAAAATTTTATATATGGGTTTTTTAAAAAAAATGCAAAATTATTTTTCAATTCGCAAAATTTTTGAGAAAAAGTTTTTTTTTTTTCAAAAACAGTATTTTTTTTCGAAAAGTACAACTAAAAACCTAAAAATATAAAAACAAAAAAATATTCAGAAATGCATTTTTCAAAAAAAATTCAAAAATTCATTTCAATTTTCAACATTTTGGCTCTTTAATTTTTTTTTAAATTAAAAAAAAAATATAAATAATTTTTTCCCCATAAAAAATTTTACGGCATTAAGCGCAGAATAAATCAAAGTTTTTTTTAAAAATAAAAAAAAAATTTTAAAAAATGGTTTTTTTTGCGAAAAATTTTCTTTTTTTAGAAACAGTATTTGTTTTTTCAAAAAGTACAAGTAAAAACCTAAAATCGTAGGTATACCAATTATTAATTGATAGAGTTTGCTGTAAGCTATGAATTTTCGAAAAAAATACTTATTCTGAAAAAGTACAAAAATCCTGAATTTCATACCCGCGTATCTCAACAACAAATAATACTAGGGCAAATTCCTGAAAGCAGTTCTATTGCTGGACATTGATATTACAATAATGCTAAATTTCAGCAAAAAAATTTTTTCGCTGGCGTTTACGCGTGTTTTACTCCATATACAATATATGTATATAATAAATATATCTTACAATTCATTTTTAACAACTTGATCTAATTCAAAAAAATGTTAATTTTTACATACAATTTACTGGAGCTTCATTAGTATAGAAGACGTTATTTACTATTCTTAAGTCTGGTAAATTAGATCATCTGTACAAACCTAAATTTTTGATTCTGACTATAAGCAATAACAAATTTTTAACAAGTTTAAGAAACATAAATAACTGACATTTCATAAGTAGTTCTAATGAAGTGATCAAACAATAAACAATCCTACGCAGCTGTATTTCCAAGGCTCTATATATATGAATAATTTGTTACACAAAGAGAAAAATACAGTCGCTACGCCCCATATTCAATAGCTGTTTAGCAGTGAAAGTATTTTATGTAAGCAACGTCTATAAACATACACAGCATCCATCGCGTTAACCAAATGCCCACAGCTCTGTCCATAACCGTTAGCTGCCTTACAAGATTATGCCAAATGGAAATCAATGCAAAAGTGACATGATTGTCATGAACATCTTGATATCTACTACCTCACAGATAAGCTTAAAAGCTTTTTGGAAAAGTTGGGCTAGAAAAATATATGGTGATTTAATTAACACCATAGAGTAAGAGTTAAGATTTATATTGTGTTTTAAAACAATTGTTCGGAGGAATAATTTATTTTATTTTTATTAAGATTTCTCTTAATATTATTTATGATTTTTCAACTACGCAAACATTGATGCTACTTATTAAAATTAAATTTTTTTTATTGTTAAAACGATTGTTAAAAATTATTTTCGCTTATGGAGTGTCCACAAACCAATTATTTTGATTATGGCCACTTTTGACTCCACTTCATTTTACTTTAAACTCCTCTCAAACAGCTCTTCCCAAAATTTCAAATTCGGTAAAGAGTTTGATAAAAAAATTTACGGTGTGCATTAGAGTACAAATTTTTACAGTATTTTTGTTTGTATGGACTTTTTGGTTGGACATGATGAAAAAGCTAATTTAACAATCAGCCAATAGTACAGTGTCTCTAGAGTTTTTCTACTTAATTCTATTGGAATTGCATAACAGACCATGTGAAACCAACAAACCTGTGAAAATATATGTTTTGGTGAAATCAGTAAAGCGTTAAGTCCATTTGGAAGTGTAATAATGAGGGGGATCATTAATATATATGTATATTTTTATGACGATATCTCAAAAACGGAGCGTGAGAAAATTGTTATCCTATGTTTGAAGAATCGGTGCATTAAATAAAAAATTATTTATGGGTCGAGATCAAAATGATGTAAAGTAGCGCTTTTCCAAAATTCATTTTCTATCTCAATTAAGTTATTGGCAAAAATCTTTTTGCTGGAATACCGTCATAACTCAAAAAACGTAAATTTATAAAAAAAGTTTCAATGTTTTCAATAAATTATTTTAACGTGTAAATAAATAAAAGTACGGCACACAAGGCAACTTTATTAGATACCGTTATGATTTGTTCACACAAAATGACGGTTATTTCAGCATAATTAACGAGATATAGTATATATATATATATATATTTTTTTTTTTGAGCTATGACGGTCTTCCAGGAAACGAGCGATATCTTTTTTCTGACAAGTGACCGTTATCATAATAAATTATTTTTTTTTCCCGAAATTATCAATTTACATTCAACATTTATTATAGATATGTTAGCAATCCTTATACAAAATTACTAAAGCGTTCAGAAATTTTTATTGAAACTATTGATTGATTGAGTAATTGGTAAAATTTGTTCTAGTTACTAATTTTTTGATGATGCTTTCCTGATGCAAAACTAAAAACCCATGTTCCTTTGACAGGATTTTTTTTTAAAATGAATACAATTTGAATTTTAGGGTGGCAAATATCTCGCAAACTTGACTTATTAGATAAAATAAGAAACATTGAATTCCCTACAAGATTAATCCGTAGCTATTTTGGTGGGATGAATAGTTTTTGTAAGTATATTGGGATCAAAAAACACATTACAACAGATCACCTTCTACTGTGCCAAATAATGTGACCTCACCGATTTGGCTCAAATTTTTCCAGATGGAAGTTAACGTGAAATAAGAAAACCCATATTTTACCGTTTTTAGCGAAACTCAAGGAAAAGCGAGAAAATCGCGTTCAAAGTTTTCCAATAGTTGATTTATACAAAAAAAGCTTACCTTCTTTCGACTAGCAGAGTATGATCCTGGGTGTCATTGGTTCGATTCTCCGCTGTTGCAAATTTTTTTTTTATTTTTTTTTTTAACTTTTTCTTTTTAATTTTTTTCTTTTTACTTTTAGAATATGTAAAAAATTCAGAATTATGGAATTCTCTTTGTTTCAAAAATTTATAAACTATTTTACATTATATATTTTTATTACAATGTTCTGGATGATACATATCATAAAAACAAATAAAACATAAATATTTTTTATTGTTTATCGACTTCGTGAACGGACAAACAAATGTAATATTAAACGATGAAATATTTCAAGTCGAAACCAAAAGAATAGGGCTACCAGATGGCCTTAGTACAAAAGTAGCACATTCTTAGTACAAAAGTAGCACATATGAATTTGGAATTTTGTAAATGAAAACCTTAATTTTTTTTAATTTTCATACAAATATTTTTGATGAGCAAAAAAAAAAAAAAAAAAAGGTCCTCACTTCGTAACAAAAAACCCCAGCAAATTAAAACAATAATTTGAAATAACTTTGATGAGCAAAAAAAAAAAAAAGGTAATCACTTCCTAACAAAAAACCCCAGCAAATTAACAAATTAAAACAATAATTTAAATAACTTTGATGAGCAAAAAAACAAAAAAAAAAAAAAAAAAAGGTCATCACTTCAGTTCAAATATTTTATTTTACACTGCAAACATGGAAAGTAACAAAACCAAAAACAAGGTAGCAAAGCCCTTGCAAAAGTAGCACTTTTGCTACTTTAGTATCGCATCTGGTAGCCCTACAAAAGAACTACATGTACAATTCAAGTTATACCACCAAAATGTACGCCATTGGTACAACCTTGTGATGTCCTATTCTACAGGCAGGTAAAGAATTTTATAAAAAGAATTCAAAATTGCTCTGCAATTATGGAAGAAAATAGAGATTTGACATCGAGAAAAGATTAAGTTCATAAATCATTTTTTTTTTTTTGTTTTTTTGTGAATTTCGACCTGATTATATTATTACTCCGATTAAGGCAGCGATCTTCCCAATTTTAAGCACTCATTAAATTATTTGAGCGGTGAATTGTGTACGCTGATTAATATCAACCATGTTAGATAAATTCTGTAAAATCACAAGGTACTTAAGGTTGCATTGGTAGTAGACGTGTCCGTGATTCGGCAGCGTAGCTCAACAAGAAATGATTTATTTTTGAAGACATATTTCATACCTACTTTTAAGTTTTTTCCTTTGAGCTATTTATGAAAAATGCTTAAATCCAAGATATACAGCTAAGCTGCATTGATTTTAAGTTGCACAGTAATGCGCTTTGCCAGAAGTGTCTATTTCCAACTTGGATAATGTGGATACGCGTGTGTTGTTGGTTGTCCACATCCATTGCTGCGAGATACAACAACAACAGTAGTAACAACATCAACTGGAAAAGCAATAACAAAAACAACAAAAAGTATAAAATTTATGCCTGCTTCGGTGAAGGTGACTCCTAATGGGGGTCACACCCTATGTTTTAAATTTTTAAATAGGTGCGCCAGATAATGAAAATAAGTACCCGACAGGGGAGTTGAATTGTAAATGGACGAATATACGAATGTACAAGTGTGTATTTTTATTCGCATTCCATTTACTTTTTTTTACAAGTTGGTAGTTGTTGCTGCTGTCACATTCGTAGAGGTGATGGCAATGCTGGTGGTGGTGCCAATGCCGATTTTGCTGGTTGCTGCAGTGCGGCAATAGCAAAATTTTTTTTCTGCTGCGACAAATTTGGCTTCTGTTTTTGCTTCTGCTACTGGTTCTTCTCATTTTGCGACGATGGTAAACGATAATTTGCTTGGCAACTGCTGTTCGTAATGAATTTTTAGGTCGTTTTAATATCTTAACCAAGCTCAGTTATTTGGACCATAATAAGAGGTTCTTTTTCGTTTACGTGAAAGTCATTTAGAGTGAATTCCTTAAGAGAAAATTACAATTAATGGTATATTTGGTGGGTGGTTTTTAGGGTGGCGAGGCGATGCGGCCGTAGTGTTTACAACATCGTAAATATAATTTAAAGGAATAACATCTTCAGAAATTGTTTATGAAGATCTTAAGTGAAATAACGAATAATTTTTTCCATCAGAAAAAGAGCCTGACACGTGGACGAAGTATGAAGTGTTAGTGTACGACGAGAATTAGAATGTGGATAAAAACATACTCAAAACATATTATACTTAAATTAAACATGAGCGATTAATATTTTTGAAATTAAAATAAGAACATAAAACTTAAGATTATATTTCTAACTTATTTTGAGTCAAATGATTCGTACATCGCTTAAAAATAAATAAAAAATAAATTTATACATATAATATTAATACGTTGATCAATTAGTAAATTGCAGGCATATCGATCTATACTTATAAATAAAAGTTCAATTAAAGAGAATTTTAATAATTTTTTTTTTTTTGAGATAAAAAACATTCCAGAGAATTTAAACGAAATTGTAAGCTGCAGTCTTTTTTACTTCACCGAATCTTGTTGAAAGTCTTCCTTGAGATTTCTTCCCATAAATCCTTTTAAACTCTATTACCATTGGCTCTTACAATTTATATGTCGCTACGTCTTAACAAAGGGGTACCTTACATTCGCATACGCTTAAAAATATGCCTCTGTTCCGATTAAGTTACAAAATTATTACATGATTCATTGAGAACTTTTTTTTTAATCTATATCTATACTATTTATATTTTGTTTTAGTCCACTGAATGTTATTAGTTAATTTGAAATTCTTAATCGAATTTTACAGTCAATTGCAGTAAACAATATTCTAAATAAATTTCTACAACCGGAAGAATACGTCCAACCATTATTCGAAAAATAAGTGGCGGAAGTCCGAAATTTGAAATAATAAAGCTACATCATATAGCAAGTCCTTAAACCGACGGTTTAACAAAGCTATGCAGCAAACGAGAAATGACAATAAAAATACAACAGATGGCGCAATATGTGCATAATATAAATGTGCACTTTGTACATGTCGTTCAGCACAACCTCCGTGGCTCAAGTGTTTGAGCGGCCTTCCACATATAATTCATGGAATGGTCGGGGGTTTTAATCGCATTACAAATTAACCAAAAACTGGTCTGATGAGGATATGTATATACATATGAATACGTGTATATATGTGGTAATAGCCGAAACATATGTCACCAATTACCAGGTTAAATTGTTCCATTTTGTTGTCTTTGTCATGTTTGTTTATAAAGCATTAAACGATTTGTGAAATTTCACATGAATATTGGTTACTGCAATTGACTGTAAAATTCGATTAAAAATTTCAAATTATAATATTTATATAAAATTTCTTATATGGAAATGGTTTGTAACGCCAAACCGCAAAATTTACTGAACCGATTTTAATAATTTATGTTTTAAAACAACATATTTGCACTAAAAATGGTTATTGTCTACTTATTTCCATGATTTTTTTAAGTTAAAAATGCTATTTTTTAGGATTAATGCTTTTGCAAAACGTCAGACAATAATTGTCGTTCGATTTTTCGTTGCTTATGCTGCTTCTTGAATTCTGTTTTGTTATTTTTGTTTTCATTTGTACCGTTTGTATTTGGCTTCGAAGTTCAAAGAATAACTCTCTTTCAGTTTTTTTTTTTTCTATTGATGTGAGGCGAGTACGATGTTAATAGAGTTTTGGAAAAAGTGTACATTGCTTTTTACAGCTAAACTGCAATTTGTTGTTTTTATTAAATTTAGTTTTTGCCTGTCCGTCTATCTGTTTGTTTAATATGGACACGGAAACTATCCGGCCGATTTTGATGAAAATTTTACAGTATGTTAGTATCGATCACGCGGGTGTCATAGAATATAAAATTTTTATTTAGGGTGCATATTTAGGGTGGCTCACGAACAAAAATATAATTAAAATAGAATTTTCACTAAGTCCGGTAAATCGACTCACACCGTATTTACACCACATGGAATTTACAGCACGTGTCTTTTATATTAAGAGGCATAAGTAGGCTATAAAACTTTAATTAAGGGTGCATATTTATATTGGCCCTAATACAAAAACATTTTTAAAATATTATTTTCTCGAAGAGCGCTTATTCGATTCTCATGGGACTTGCACTGCCGTACTAAGCGAAAAAGACGTATCTCAAAAAAGTTCATTTCGAGATAATTGATGTTTTGTTTATGTCAATTTGTTGAAATACCTGTAAAATTGAGATAAAGGAAATTTTCTTAGTAGATTTTTTATATGATTGAACTACGATGCCGACATTTGGAGAATTTCATTAGACGCGTAATTTCTTAAGCTATCCGATGCCATAAGAATATCGGATATTTTTTTTGAGATACGTCGTTTTCGCTTAGTACGGCAGTACACCACATGGCTTTTATATTAAGTGGCACAACTAAGGCCGTACACATTTTATTTAGGGTGCATACTTTGGGTAGCCCTTTTACAAAATAACTTTTTAAATGGAATTTACATGAAGATTTCTTAATTGTGGTCTATGGAAGGTTTTTACAAAGTTTGGTTTAAAAAAAGGCGGTGACACGCCCTTCAAAATCAAATTCATCATATATCACCAACTACTGGACACAGATGAATGGGACTTGGTAAATAAACATGTTTATAAAAGGTACGGCCAAAAGTATGTTTCAAAGGAAAAAATTATCGCCCATTATATAGGGTGTTTTTTTTAGAGGTTTGTTTTTCAAATAGAGATAAAACTGGAATTTTATGGTCAAATCTGGCAACTCTAATGTCATTTATGTTCAGTTTGGTTTGCCATTTCATCATGAACAGGTTGACAAAAGAACAACGCTTGCAAATCGTGCAAATTTATTTCGAAAATAATGGTTCAGTTCGCGAAGTTTACCGCAAGCTCCGTCCATTTTATGGTCGACATAATCGTCCATCAGAGCAATTAATTCGGTTAAGCATGGGTCGTTTTCGCACTACGTTTACTCTATGTGATAATACGCATCCGCAGAGACGTCGAACAGTGCGCACCAAAGAAACAATTGCCGCTGTAGAGCAAAATGTTGAAGAGGACCCGAATGAATCGATTCGCCACCGTGCACAGCAATTGGAGCTTTGTCCATCAACTTTATGGAAGATTTTGCGCAAAGATCTTGGCTTGCGACCTTACAAGATCCAGCTTGTGCAAGAATTAAAGCCGCGAGACCATGCAATGCGTCGTGATTTTGGTGTATGGGCCGAAAATGAGATTGATCTCGATGCTGATTTTCATCGCAAAATTTTGTTCAGAGATGAGGCTCATTTTTGGTTGAATGGCTACGTCAACAAGCAAAATTGCCGCATTTGGAGTGAAGAGAATCCACATGAGACCCTTGAGACGCCATTACATCCACAAAAACTGACTGTTTGGTGTGCTCTGTGGGCTGGTGGAGTCATTGGGTCATACTTCTTCCGAAATAATGCTGGAGAGTCAGTTATCGTTAATGGAGACCGGTATAGAGCCATGATAACCGACTATTTTGTTCCCGAATTGGATGGCATGAATGTGGATAAGTTGTGGTTCCAACAAGACGGCGCTACATGCCACACAGCGCACGTCACAATCAATTTATTGAAGGAAACATTCGATGAGCGCATAATTTCGCGGAATGGACCTGTCAATTGGCCACCAAGATCGTGTGATTTGACACCATTGTATTATTTTCTTTGGGGATATGTGAAGTCGCTCGTCTACGCCAACAAACCAGAAACGTTAGGGGACTTGGAAGCCAACATTCGTGGCGTTATTGCCGACATACGGCCCCATATGCTCGAAAAAGTGGTTCAAAATTGGACCTGTAGAATTGGCTTTATTCGAGCCAGCCGCGGCGGCCACATGCCCGAAATCATATTTAAACATTAATGGCATAAAATTATCCTTCCAATAAAGCCAAATTGATGGACATTAAAACGATTTTCTTGTGTTTTATTTCAATTCGAAGCTCTATACCTCTAAAAAAAACACCCTGTATTTGTAAAAGAATAGGGACAAAAGTTAGTTCCACTGGGAAAATGGGCTGTTTCGCTCTTAGATTTCATCGCATGCGTTCATACAACATCGCGCTACACATCGAAAAGGGCAGAACAACGTCTTCCGGGACAGCTAGTTTTAAATAAAACACTTAAAATAGAATTAGATGTTATTATGACCTGAAAGAACAATCTCTGACACTTACTTTCTAAATATAATTTCATTCAAATGTTGGCCGCGACAACGCCGTAGGTGTTCCATTCCATTCCAGCATTGCTAACGGTATATCGCGAATCACGCGAGCAATGTTGGCTTCCAAGTGTTGAATCGTAGCTGGCTTATCAACGAAAACTTTCGACTTCACACACGATCTAGGCGCGGCCAGTTGACAGGTCTGAAACTCGAAATTAGGTGCTCACAAAAATTATTTCTTAAAAAAGCCATTGTTTCGCGCGTTGTGTGTGCCTTAGCACAGTCTTGCTGAAACCAAATGTGGACGACATCACGGGTTTTAATTTCAGGCCACAAATAATTCCGTTATTGTGGTGTGGTAGCGCTCGTCATTGAAAGTTATGTTCGGCTACATTTTAAAAAAAATTTGAATCAGCCACACCAAACAGTGCATTTTTGTGGATATAACGGTAGTTCGACAATCTTTGCTTATCAGCCAAAATGCGGCAGCCAGAAAAAAGCTTCGCCACTGAACAAAATTCGGCGTCAATTCACATCTGGCGGCTTCAATTCTTGAACGAGTTTGATTTTGTAAGCTTTTAAGCCAAAATCCTGGTGTAAAAGTGAGGCCAATATACTGCGCTCTTCATTAAATAGATTGGTCACGGTTTTCAGCCACAATATTCTCCTCATTACGGCCTCGATGTGGTCAATTCGGTCTCGTATCAACCATAGTATTGGCAATAGTAGGTTCGGAAGGTCAATGAAGCACACCATATGTTGCTCGAAATGTACGAAAACCATTTCCCATAGAATGCTGATTTTCGTAGTATAGTTCAATAATTTGGAGACTTTGTTGGGGTGTGAGACTTTCCATGATGAATTGTCAATCAATACTGAATAAAAATAAGATGACAGCATGACACCAGTCACGCGTGATCTGTCAAAAAAAAAAAAAAAAAAAAACAAATGTGAACAAAAATTACAACAATTTTGAGGAATAAAACTACTGCTGAAATCGCTGCATATTATTTTATCACATCTGAGCTCATTGTTTTCACTAAACAACAGCAATATTCTGACGTATTTAAATCAAGTTTAATTTGCATATCTAACATCTTCAACTTGTATATCCGCAATTGAAATTAAAGCATCAAATATGGCCAAAAATTATATTATTTGTATGCTTATGTGTAGAGCATTCTTACAGGCCCTTCTCCCAAAAATATAGGTAGAAAATTTTGCCGCCGTTGCATCCGATGACAAGTGATACAGATATAATTCAGTTCATAAGCTATGAAGTTGATGTCAATCAAACAATTCATTCTTAATTAAAAAATTGGCCAACTTTTTAATTGTAGAGTTGAGTCTTATGAGACTCAATCAATGCCTTTGTCAAAAAATTACTAAATTATAAAGATTTGAAAACGCCCTTAAAAACTGAAAAATGTCGACAAAATTTAGTACCAACTAAATTTTTCGAGTACCTATTTAAAACTCAAATTGCATGAAAAAATTTGCGTAAGTAGAATTTTAATTTGGGTTTTGAAAGTTTCTTGGACATGAGACATGATTGGTTATATGTTATTTCTAAGATAATGATATTATGCAACATATGTTTTTGAAGAAAATTTTTGTTACACAGTGCATGCATACAGTGAGCGTCAAAAGAAATTAAACACCTTAATTACTCATATTAAAAGCTTTATTAAAATGAAGTAAGTAACACAAAATCAAAAATAAATATAAGGAATCCAAGAATTATTTAATAGTAACTGAACTCAATATGAACATTAAACAAAGCTAATACCAAAAAAAATAAATTCACCAAATTTTACGCGTCAAAAAAAAAGTAAACAGCAAACAAAAGAGAACAAAACTTCAATGTAAAAAGTAAACTTTTTAAATTTCTTAATATTTGGTTTGTTTTTCTTTAGCCTTAAGCACCTCGTTTAGTCTCTTAAGCATCGACTCGACAAGTTTTTTGTTACATCTGGGGAAATTTCGCTCCATTCTTCGCTTAGAACCTTTTTTAAGTCTGCCTTGTTTGAAATGGCCTTTTTTTTCTGATTTTTTTCTTTAAAAATTTTCGACGTATGTTTTGGATCGTTGTCCTGTTGGAAGATCCAGCCAAATTTCTCGACGCTAGGGTTAACATTGTCCTTCAAAATGGCTAAGTTATCCATTTTGTTCATAGTCGAGTCAATAAAAACAAGATTACCAACACCTGTTGCCGCCATACAGCCCCAAACCATAACTAAGCCTCCTTCGTGTTTGGCAGTGTTGGTAACAACTTTTATTTGGAGGCTTCATCCTTAGAACGCTATATTTTTGGGGGCCTTTTCGCGCCGAAAATTTCGAATTTGCTCTCATCTGTATATAATTTATTTTCCCAAAAAGATAGAGCCTCATTTTTGTACTTTTTAGCGAAATCCATACGCTTACTCTGATTAACCTTGGGTATGCATGGCTTCTTGCGTGGAATCTTTCCATGTAAGCCATTTTTCTGAAGAGCTCTCCTGACTGTACTCGCACTTGCTGCTTTGCCTGATGTCAGCGTTATGTTTTCTGATAATTTAACTGCACTTGAGGCTGGATATGCCTTTACTTCTCTTACTACAGCTCTAAGTTCAGTACCACTAAGCCGCTTTGGGCGTCCAGATCTCGGTAAATCTTCAACCTGATGGTGTTTGGCGTATTTATCAACTATTTTTTTATTGTGCAGTGGTTTCTGCCCACAGTTTCACCAATTTCACGCAAGGATATGACTTTTTCTTATAAGCCTAATGTAATTTTTCGAGTTTATGCCGATATTTGCTTTCCCATAGTGAGATTATTTTCCTTTATATCATTTTAGTTATTATTAATTAGTGCAAATCAACTTAAAATTGTTTTTAGTGAAGTAAGACATGTAATCAGTAAAAATTTATCACAAAAAAGTTCAGGTTCTTCCCCGAAATATAATAAAGCACATTCGAGAGATTTGAGCAATTTTGCCTCTTTTTTTGATTTCATGTTTTATAGTAGTAAATCTCTAAATGATATAGCAGTAAACTCTGTTATATTACTTTTTGTCGTAAGTCAATAATAACTTTGTTAGGATATAATTTAAAGATGAAAAATTGGTGTTTACTTTCTTTTGACGCTCACAGTATAAAACAGCGATTGAATTTCTAGCAATTGTTTTTAGTTATAGTCGTATAGTTTTTAGTTTAGTTCCACTGTGCAACGTAGTTTTTCTAAGGCCAAGCAGCATTTCATAAACCCTTTAGTAATATGTCAGCTCATTAATTTGTTATATGGCCTTCGTGTGGATAACAAGTGCATAAAACGAAGGTCTTAAGATATTTTAATTTAATAAATTGTTTCCGGTATGCGATAATTTAGGTCGATGATTTGCAACATAATGCGTGTTTTTATTTTCTTTGAATTTTTAATTTTAAAAATCGTAAAACTCAGGAATAACTCGCTGCTCGTTAAATACTTAGTTGTTTATAAGATATTAACGAGCAGCAACTTGTGTCGAAGCATGGCTGACAAATGGAAGAAACCTAAAAGCGTAGCACAAAAAAAGCGTAACAGAATAAAACGAATAAGTGAACACAAAAACGAGCGAACTCAAAAACAAGTCAACCACGATGTCATGTTTTACTTAAATTATAATCAAAAGACTTTTTTGTAACTTGTAACCTTATTCCTCCCTGAGGTCCTTCAGTTCCACTCACGGAAGCACTTGCAAGCCATGGCAGGCTCTTCGTAAATAACTTTCTTTCTATTTCCTTCGACAGCTCCAATGGAACGTTGCGACACACAGATGTACACACATACATTTATTTGCGTTGTAGTTGTTTCTTTTGTTGTTGTATTTGGTGAAGTTGTTGTTAAGTCACCGGCTCTCACAAACAGTTGAAACCTACTTACCGCTCGGAAATGGGATCATCAGCCTGCCATTTCCTCTGACAACATTGCCGCTACTGCCACCATTATCATTTTAGTGTGTGTGCGTTTGTATCGCAAATTTACACTGACAGAAATGGATTTTACTAGTATAAATAATGTTGGCTATACTTGGCTAGTTATTTTGGTAATTAAAAAGTATTTATTCACGTAACTAACACAGTTCCTGAAATTTCCAGGTCAAAGATCGATCTCAGTAGGTTTGAGGGATTTAATACCTTTACTTGAGGACTCTGAGATATTATTGTTAAAAAGTGCAAAAACTGTCGTTTATGTCATATTTGAAGTCATCTCACACTCATAGAAAATTTTTTAGCTAATTTCTGCTTATTTCACCCAGTTGAAGTAACTTTCTGACATTTATAATGGAATTTGTTTCCGTAACATCGCTAACTGATTTAAGGATATCATTAACCGATACAAGTTAAGCTAAGTATCTCGTATTATAGTAATTCATTAATGTAAAACTTAATTTATTAAAAAGAACATTGTATAATGCCAGTTGAATTGAAAAATTTCAATGCTACAATTTAAAAGATCTTTTGCATTAAGGCTAATGATAAAGCTGTAAATCGATATGGCTTAGTCTCTACACCGTAGAGAAAAAAAAACTATTCCGCCACCGTAATTTTATTTTGCGTGCACATCTTATCGCAGTAGGCTATGTGCGTTACGGGAGTCTTATCACAAGTTTCGAAAGCATATGTCGTCATATTGCTTAAGGCTTGGGGTTTAATTTGAAAAATGAATTTTGACAAACTAATTAATTTTTTGAAGCGTTTTATGATTCATCTCTAAAAAATATATTGCTAAATAAATTTTTTAAAAATTTTTATATATTGATGCGAAACTATGAAATAATTCAATTACTTATGTCGGAGGACAGCGTTACATAATATAGTATATAAATAGGCCCTTTATCAAAATTGTATTGAAAAACAATTTAATATTTAGATTGCAATAAGTTTAGGCCAGGATTTTAAGCCATGTACGAAAACTTATGATTTAACAAATAAATTCGAAATGATGGAGCTTATAAATAAACTTTATTCTTCTTAATTTTTCTGAATAATTTTATTCCAGCTTTAATGACACAATAGCGCAAATAATGTGCTCACAACATGTGGACATAAAAAACTTAAACATTGAAATTTCATTAGAAAATAATGGAGAAAAATTCCAAAAATAATTTATTTAAGTACTTATAAACTTTAAAAAATTTTTAGTCTGATCATGTTTTACTTTTATTTCATGTCAATAAAGAGATAGTAAAAATACCATACATCTTAACATCAAGTATATGAGAAAATATAATATACTAATAAAATTCACTTAAAATATTTATATTTGGAAGGAAAAATGCTAAAGAAAAACTTTCAATGAAACATACAACTGAATACTGGACATAAAAATAAAATATATGTGATTCAAACATGTTTTGTAATACGTTTCATCAATCAATTCTGAATATATGATAACATTTTGATTTTTTTGGGAAGGTACTGAATTTTATCTTGCGATGTTTATCGCATTTTCTTAATTTTCAAAAGGAAAGAGCAAAAAAATATACAAATGTAGTGAAAATGATGGTTAACATCATCTCATCACTACTACAAAATGCTATGTAACCTACTATAATCGTTATACTATTAGAATTCTTCTAAGCAACAAGTGGTACTGCGACGTGATTTCCACTACCACTAAATGATTAAGGATATCCTAGTTCAAGCTACATTACTATTAAGCTCTTTGCTGCAAAAACGTTGAACTTTTCTAAAAATATTTGCGTGACTACGAAATAAATATTTTCTCTGTGTAGTATGCGTGTTATGGCTGTTTGCTGTTGAACATTGATTGTGGACATATTTAATATTTGATATGTCTGCAGACATTTCACTTCATTTTGCTAGGAATTCTTGTATTACATTAAATCTGATCCTTGGATTCTGATTTCGTTGTCGATATCGTTCTGCCTATGCATTGGTAGATACAAACGGGTCCTCACTTCAACATCAAGTTTTGGCTTGCGCTTTTTTTCATCTTCTGCCACTTTCTTTTATTTTACTGTACCCCATGGAATTTGTTGCTGCTGTCGTTATGCTTGCCTAGATAAGGTTACGGCCGACTATTTTACTTAAGAGCTTAACTGATTTAATGTTTTTTCGACCATATTTATTGAAGTAGATGGAAGAAAAATTCATAAAATTTTTTTGCAAAACACACGTTATTAAATGAAATAAGTTGCGTCGTTGCAAAGACAGAATTTTTAATAAATTGAAAAAAATGCTTATGGTAAGCAAGATATTTTTTTTGATTTTTATCAACAAATCACAAAAAATTAATTTTTTAGTTAGTTACTAGAATCTCATAAACCTTAGATTTTAATAAAGAAATTTGCATATGTTGATTTTAAATATCAAAATGCCGGGTCTTACACACTTTTGAAACAAATTTTTGTGCCAAAGAGCTTTTGGTGTGAAGAATCAAGAGGTATCAAAAAATCATGTACTATCGAAGAGCTGATAACACCTGAAATATATAAGATATGAACTTAACATACAAACTTAAATGTCGGTATTTAAATTAGAGTTGAAACTTTGCAGTAATGGTTCCATAGTAAAATTGCAAAGCTAAAAAATCAGAACAATAAAAAAGTTATGAGAGATTAAAATGTACAAAAATTGGTTTTGTTTTACTTCTTTTTTTACAAGTCCTTATGGGCTATCGGCCATTTTCACGAAAACGATTTCAGGAATGGTCATTTTCACGAATGACCATATTCACGAATGACCATTTTCACGAATGGTCATTTTCACGAATAACCATTTTCACGAGCGACTATATTCACGAAAATTATTTATCAGTTGTTGGTTTATTTTTCTGTTGTACAATATTAAATAAATATAAAAGTTTACAGTATAATATTGGTTTATTTTTCTATTGTAAAGCATTAAATACTGTATGAAAACATCCGGAAATAGTCCAAAATTTTATCTTGCTCTTTGTAAGTGTAGTAACTAGCCACTACAGTGCTTATTCTGTCTTGGAGCATTAGCCATTTTTTCTTCGGAGCTACCTTCACGTTCCTCCCTAAATTAAACTCTTGTATTTAGATTTTCGTATCGTGAAAATGGTTATTCGTGAAAATTACCATTCGTGAAATCGCTTTCGTGAAAATGGCATGGAATTGTCTTTATGTTACATCATGTTAATTTTAACAAGACAATAAATTTAAAATTTCGATTAAATATTCATAAATTAGATTAAATTGACGTTCGTGTTCACTAATTCTCAGAGCTCATTGCAATATGAACTTTAAACCAAATTTTTTGGTATGTTTGTGATTGATCGTAAAAAAAACAACTTTTAAAATAAGTTGCGAAACACAAATTTAGCTTATATGTAGTACTATCCAAAATCTTACTCAGCGGCAGCAAAAATGTCATAGAACCTAGGAAACTCAATTAACTGCAGGTGCCGCGAAACATTAGTAAAAGTAGCAAGAACAAAAACAACAAGGACTACATACTCTTATTAGGCAGTAGTTGCATTTAATTAAACTTAAACATTTTCATTGTCATGCGGAAAATAATTAGATGTGTTAAGCACAGCGGCAGCAACAACAGCAGTTGAAAATAATTTACTTGAGACTCGTTACTGCATTAAGAGCTGCAGGAATAAGTTGCGTCAGGAAAAAAAGAAAAACAAGGGGCAAAATATCTTACATAATCATGAAGCATAAGTTTTGTGAAAAGCGTAATGATATGTGGCACTGAAAAAATAAAACGTAAGACTAAATAGTGCTAAAACAAATTCAAAAAAAAAAAAAACAACAAAACTTACAAATATATGGATGCATGTTATTGCAAAAATATATGAAATTACTCCAACTTAAGACTTGGCATTCCGAACCAGTTTTTTTCGTTGGAATAGTCCAAAATAAAGGTTGTCTGTGTAGTTTAACGATCATTTCACCCCTTTTTACAATAATAACACATACAAATATTCCTTATCATTTTTTTTTATTTCTTCCCGACTAGAATTTTTCTTAGGCATGCCTAAATATACTTTTGGCCTTAACTGGGAAATAATTAGGCTAGCCAAAATTAGGAATGTGTACTAGCAGCCTAATTAGGCAATTGTAAGGCATTTCTAAATTAGTTTTGCCTATCAACTGGCTGATTAGGCCCTACTCCGGCATGCCAATGTTTGGTTTGCCTAAAGGTTTGGTCATGGTAATAACCTAAGGAATGCCTGAATTCAGTAAATCTGGGGAATACGTAATGTGGTAGTCGTGACTAAGTTCGAATTTACTCCTGAACTGTAAGAAATTACCGATGACAGATGCAACGTTTCCTGACATTTTCAACTTTGATTTTCATCATTTCATTTTTTAATTGAATATTGATCTTGATATATTTATAAATTTGGTGTTTTATTACGCGAACTCAAACTAAAAACAAAACAATTTCGAAGAATTTTTCCTGCGCTGGAGTTGAACCCGGTCATTCCGAGTCGTTAGATGCGTAGCTTGCCGCAATCAGCTAAACTCATTGTAGTATAGTGACTCACTAAAAGCAAATAATAATAATTTTTCTAACAGTGTCATATTTGAATTGTCATTTTATCAGAGTTCCCAGATTTGGGTGTTTTTCTAATGTTTGATTATTTTTTTTTTTTTGCTGTAAATTTGTGTGGTAGCTGCTCGATACTTGGAATTAGAATATTAAAATAATACAAGCTTACTGTAGCAGTCTTTTTATTTCTTTATAAAACAGTTTTGTGTCAACATATTTTTAATACAAACTGATATATACCTAATCCTATAGCCTTTTCAAGAATGTAGTTATGCAAGTTGTTGTTAAATAGAATAAAAATTAGAGACGAAAGAATGGTTATACGACTGAATTATGAAGTGCCGTATTTTTTAACAATTGCAGTTTCACTTATGGATTTAACAATAATGTCACAATTATAAAGTAAATAATTATTTGTGTAAGATTTCATTGTGTCATACAATTTAGTGCAAGCACTAATTTGCAATGCTTAATGTAACATTATTTGTATTTTTTTATTTTTGATAGTTGAAAAAATTGTTCCTTGATAAATTTGTTGCAATGGAACCTCCCTTTTTTAGCCATTTTTGATAGAATTCCAATGTAATTTTCAAATCCGATCGCATCGAATTCATTCAAAATTTTTCTACATCACCTGCAAGATGCCGTAAATTATGTGAAATATATCTTTTCGAATTGGGACTCAAAGTAGTTCCAAGGCATGTACACGTGCAGAAGTTAAAAATGGTTCTACAATTTGTTATTTTATATTGATTTTTTATTTGAAGTAAAATAGTTACAATTTTTAATGTATACTTTATTGGCCAAAATACTGTTCCCTTGACTTTTTAATAGCGAAATCCTTGATAATATGGTCAAAATCGGTTTCACGTAGTAGATCACTTTCAATGCAAAGAATTGATAATGCATTCAATCTATCCTGCTTCATCATAGTACGAAAAGGATTTTTTGTCACTTTAGTTGTGAGAATGATCTTTCTGCCGCTCAATTTGTAACCATCAAACTCAAGAATATACGTAAAGCAACATATATGTACGTTTCGAAAAGCTGATGTTAACATATCTTCCCACATTATTTTTTATAAAATAACTTGATTGATAATAAAACATATAATTTTATATCAGAGCTTCAACATCTGGTGCCCCCTCCTCGCTGATGCCCTACGCTTGTGCCAAGTGTGCCTTACTATATCCAGGACTGCTTTCCATGAGCTTTCTGAAGTCTTGTTAACATTAATATCGTGAGTTGAAAAACTGTATTTTTAAAAAGCTGAATTTTTCAGAACTAAGTAATTAGTAAAATAAATGACAAAATTAATTAGTTTCTGCTATTAGATTTATTCCAGTCGGATTTTGTGCTAAAAAATCAAAAGTGTTAAGTCAGAAAGAGAGTAAAAGCTGAAATTACTCTGACAAGTCGAATCAACACAATTTCGGCTGGAGCGCAAAAAAATGCCAATTGTAAAAAAGTTCAGGAGATTCTATAACGATTTGGCCAATACCTCCTGAATGCAAGCCAACCCAGCAGGCAAATGAGCAAGGCCTGACTCGAAGATGGCCTGCTAGCACTGCTGCGATTATATAAGGACTTCTCAAAACTAGATTTTCATGCAACACAACAACAGACGTGCTATCAGGCCTGATATTAGAAGGCAAAGAAGAAGGACTGTTTCTTTTTTTATTTCATGTATTGCAATGTTTTATGATTCGGCATTACTTTTTTGTCATATACATTGTACATATACGACATGAAAAGTAGACAAAAGGTTAGAAATTAAGAGAGGAGTGCATATTGCCATGCTAGTCTTCTGTTCTTTCATTTTATGTTAAGGAGATAGTTTTGTCTATTCTTTGTCAAATTGTAAATTAAGAAACATCACAAAAAAAAAAATCATTAAAAAAAAAAACGCAAGTGAGATGACGCGGATAAAAAAAAAAAAAAACACTTAATATTTAGAGTCATTACGATGTTAAAATTTAATTTTTCCAAGTACTTCTGAGAGTCCTACTACGGTAAGCGGTCTTAGAAAGCCTGCTTAGGAAGGTCTGTTTTCTTGGGACACTTCATATAAAATAGAAAGTACGTTTGAAAGGAGGGTGGAAGGCCTTATACTTACCAAGGAAGGCCTTCTAGAAGCACTGTTAGCTCCTGCCCTTGCCTACTGGGAAGTGAAACCTTTTGAGAATGTTATTGAAAAATATGATAAACGTGAAAGAATGTGAATAACCGACTTTAAATTTTTGTATTTGATTTATATAGCTTGATAAATTACTGTAGTTCACAAAATGATTTATTTTTCATGTACCTTTGATGAGAGGTTACTTTCTTTTATATTTTTCCCGCTGAATTCGAAAGTGAAATTTTTTTTTATGAAAAAGTTTTTGAGATATTCTACGTTTTTAATTTTTTTGAGCTCTTTTCACCTTTAAACTCAAATTTCGTGCTAGAAATGTTCAATTTAATCGAATTCAAGTTATATTTAACGAAAAATTGTACACCAAATTTTATTGTTCAAAATAAAAGTTATTTTCGATGGGTAACTTTGATTTAGCGACACTTCCGATTTCTTACTTTAAAACTGTGCGCATCGTAAAACAATATTTTAGAAAAAATTATCTGGTTGACAACCATTAAGGTGACATTTA
Organism: Tricholauxania praeusta; assembly: GCA_949775025.1. NCBI lineage: Eukaryota > Metazoa > Arthropoda > Insecta > Diptera > Lauxaniidae > Tricholauxania > Tricholauxania praeusta. Next base: position 67,030,743 of record OX459029.1, on the reverse strand, counting down.
ACTTTAGCATTAATTTTTTATAAAAATCGATCGATTTAAGTAAATAAATGAGCATTTACCAAAAAATGTCTTGACTTTTTTTGTTATGTTGCTCCTTCTTAACACAGCCTTATAAGTGAAAAAAATTTAAGGCTGAAAATTATATTATAAGACCGGAAATTTTTTCCCTCGCTTGTCAAAAGTGAGTCTCCAGTATCGTTGCCTACGATTTTGACAGTCTTCAGGTTTTAGCTACAAGAAATTTTTCTGGGTGTAAAATTAAACTTTTTTTTGAGGGGGAGTGATCAGCCGTTTTTTACCCAACCACCACATTTTTTTCGGCTGAAACAGTTTTTGGGGTAAAACTTTATAAATATTTACATATTCTTTCCGGCTTCAACAAACCTATTGAAACTACACTAATCTTGATATTATTTTAGCAATATTTCAATCGATTTCTAGAGATATAAATTTCAGAAATAATTACCCATATAAGTGCATATATGGCATGCTACCATTAAATTGCCAAAATTTTACCACGCCGTCGGAATATTGTGAACCATTGGGTGGAACATACACAAAAACTATATGTATGTATGCATTAATTTTTTGTATGCTTATTAAAATGAAAATTTAAAAAAAAAATCACTTAATAATGCGTGTGTAGCCGTAGCTTGTCAACTTTTGTATCTGCAGCAGGATAAGCGGCAGAATGTTATTTAAACAAGATATTTGTTAGCTTAACACGACGCCAAAGTTGGTAGAGTGAAGATGAATTAAATTAAGGAAAACACATGACAGATACCTACCTATGGAGAAAAGTAGAAAAACTTGCATGCATCTAAAATGAAGGTAACACTATATTGAAATATCCTGCTTGTGGAACGAAAAAAAAAAACAAATAACAAGCATATATGTACACATAGGTATAGTATATGCATTTAAGTAGGAAAATATAATAAGAAGATATTCATCATAAGTTTTTCAGCAGAATCCATGAAATTTTTTGCTACCATGCTTAAGTACTCTCTTTTCAACAGAATACATTTCTTTGCTAAAATTGTATGGTTGAAATATTCACATTTCTTATGCTAAAGTGTTTCTTTAGAAATTGTGACCGTACAAGTGATTGCTGATGTCTCTCCCATTTTCCTGGATACTTGTATGAAAAATATAATTCCGTTATCTCAGGATAAAAGACTTCATTACTCGGGAAGTGCTCTAATTAATCTAATGAAGATTTTTTTACTTTTCTTAAAAATGTCGGTAATATTCTAAGCTATTTGTAACGTACTCGATTACTGATGATGGGTCTTAAGCGGCCCTCACACGGTCAGTATTACTGACAGTATTTTGAATACTGACAGTATTACTGATCGTATGAGGTGAGTACTGATGTACTGTCAGTATAGAAAAACGATACTGATGACTGATGAAAAAATCGGATATTACTGACGAAGTTTTTAAATACTGACAGTAATACTGATGGTGTGAGGTGAATACTGACAGTTCATCAGTATTATTTGCACAGAAAAATGGCCAAAAAGTGGCATGCCACGGCTGAAAGTTAGTAAGAGGGTGCAAGTAGGCACGGGACGGCAAAATCCTGGGAGGGGGCGTGGCATGCCCCATTTTGTGGCAGATAGACGATGAGGCAGCGAAACTTGAAAGAAACTTGGAAAAGTTCCTCATTCAGTGGCATGGAACATTGCGTCCAAGGGTATGGTCGTCCGATGCCTAGCTGGAGGCGTGGTGCAAGTTTGGATGGAATCTGCCCCAAAAAGTGGCATGCGGAGCATAGTTCGCACCTTCACCAGTCGAATGTCAAAAAAACTAATTACTGACAATAAACAATACTGACCGTGTGACTGGTACACTGACAGTTATGTAAATACTGTCAGTAATTATACTGTCAGTAATATTGATCGTGTGAGGGCCGCTTTACACCAATGATGGCGAATTGAAAAGTTATACCATAATCAAAGGACATAACGTTTCATAATAAATTGGTTGCTTTCAAATCGAGAGCTTACAAGAAATATGTATAATATGATGCTACAAATTTCATAAAGAGAACAAGTTTTTCTGAAGTAATAGAGGACCGCACATATATTTTATTCTTTCTTTTTCTTTCTCTTTTCAAGTGTGGACGTGAAAGGGAAGGTCTTAGTTTAGTTTCATTGTTTCAACGTTTTGACTATCATGATGTTGTGATTCCTTGAATAAACATGTAAAATCCATTTTTTGCGTAAGTTGCAGAAGACTTTTTGCATGAGGTCGAATTCGAATAGTGCCGTGATCATAGAAATTATATATAGAGTAGAAGACATTCGCAGTTTTTGGCAGCCATATGTCCAATGACTAGCTCAAAGGGAAAAGTTGGGCGACAGTATATTAGTGTACATGCAAAAAAAATGCTAATATTGGAGAAGTAAACCATTGATGCAGTTGTCATAAAATTTAGGGTGTTTGTTTTGAGCTTTCACAAGAACAAAGGCGGATGGCATTACGCCCGTGGCTTTAATAGTAATAATTACTGAATTATGTGAGCAGTCATAAAAAAATTGAATAAACTTTCACTGACGCAAAACTGTTCCAATTTGCACTAGAAGACAAAGGGTGCCTCCTATTAAAGCCCATTACTTTTTTTTTACTCATATTAGGAAAATAATGTTAGCAGTTATAATATTTGAACGTTTTATTTCAAAATTAGTACGAGGTATGACATCTTCCTTATGAGTTCATTTTTAACTTAAAGTACAATCTCAATTTAAGGATCATATCAAACAAGTGAGACACTCTCTGATATAAAAAGGTGAGTTTTTGAAAAGTTGATGATATTCTTGGAGAAAGAGGTAAACTTGTGTTGCATGAAAAATGTATTTTGTGCTCACACGACTCCGAGTATTATCAGGGAACGTACCTCTGAGCTAAATACTAAGAACCATATACATACTCGAATTCCACTTACTAACGTAACACGGTTGAAAATATAAGTTTAAGCCTAATAGCCCATAATTATAGTCGCAAAATAAAGTTCAAACCTGGTTTTTACCCAAAATCAAAAATACAGAGTGACCCCATAAAAAAATGAAAAACTTGCATTAAATTATGAAAAAATTTCAAAAATAGATTACCCTGCGTTATTGACACACAATATCGTAGACACAGTGAACAAAAGGAATAATAAAAAAAAACTCGAAAGTACAAGGCAGCGTGGCGTAATGGTTAGGACTGTGAACTCATAGCACACAGTACATGGGTTCGATTCTCGACCCGCCAACCCCCCCCCCACCCCTAAACTGAAGAATATTTACACAAAAGCATTTTTATACCATTGCTCGACATTGAATGAACTGGCAATAGTTCAGTAAATTAGTTTATGGGAAATAATCGCTATATAACTTTATGCTTAAATAACTATAAGTTGTATGTTTATTTAAAAAAAAAAGAATTAGCTTAAGTGGCTGAGACTATATATATAGCTTTGTGAATTATTTTTTCTTAATACGCATTGTCTTTCATCTCAATTGGATTTTTCTCCAGAGGGAAGTTGAGATGTACACGCTTGAACAAGAGCTGCTTCTGTACTGACTCTGTTGCGTCCTTATAGCGTTACCACCGAGGCCACCAAACCACTTGCGAAAGTAAGTCTTGCCAAAGATTAAAACTACATTTTTAGTTATACATAAATTACGTTGTATCTCAATTAAGGCGTATATTGGCTAAGATGGTTATATCTCAAGCAAAAATTATCACCGCGTGAAGCAAGAGTGAGTAACTAAGAAGCAATACAGAAAAGTAGATTTCCAAACAATAGGTCAACAAAAAAAAAAAGTTTTTTGAAACTAAAACCATGAAGCATATTCTCACCTGCCAAATACCAGGATGAACTTTCGGTCAGCACCACTACAGAATTCTGTCCTTCTAATATAAATAGTTGCACAATTTACATTTGCAAGCCAGAAGTTTTGTATAAAAATGCCACGAAACGTAAACTAACTTTTTTTGTTATTACTAAACCAACTTCTTTTTGGCTTTTACTGCCATGCTTCTTTTTATTTCCCTCTTTGACACTTCAATTTTTAAGTGAAAAATTTTTAAATAGAATATTTTAAAATTCGTTTAAAGATTAAATGTTGGCGTGTGTGCTTACGCTCACATATGTGTGTTCTTGTGCATATGTATTTTGAGTGTGTTTGTCTACAAGGTGCTTGGGTCAATTCGCCTCGGGCCACTTGCAAGGAGAAAGTGATGTTGCACCAGTCAATGGTCAATTTGTGGAGCATTTGTAAGTTTTTGAGAAAGCATTAAACTTAAATGCATTTCATGATGTGTTTTTCGTTGAATATCCCAGCTAAATATTTTCATAATTTCATAACTTTTTATTTAGAACTGCATTTTATAACGCAATACGTGAATATAAATACCCACTGGGCATTAAAATAATCCACAGCTCTTGTGAATTTTCGAAAGCATTTAATAAACATTTATAGGGCTCTTAACTTATACCAGAGTATTTATTCGCCTCTTAAAAAAATAAAATTAAATCTTGCGATCAAAATTATTTATAAAGCATTTCAAAACTCCCAATTAAGATGTTTACAAATACAAAAAATACTCAAAATTTTAAAAGTATTTATCAAAGTTTTAACAACGTCTTGTGAGAGGTTCTTAAATCGTCTGTAAAAGTTTCTTTTTTAAGTAGAGCTAAGGTATTTATAAGGTCTTAAGAAGGATTCGGAAGATCTTCATAAAACGCTTATAAATATTTTTGTATTCAAACATTTTAATATTTATCAAGATCTTTAAAAAATGTTTGATAAAAGCTTTTTAATAAATAAAATTTATTTTTTAGAGCCATACATTTTATTGAGCTCTTCAATTTCTGAGTGTTTAAGTTCTATATAAGCAGTGTTGCCACTGAGAAATTTATTTTCCTACCAAAATTTTCTCGAAATCCTACCAAAATCGTTTGTAACCTACCAAAACTTTACAAATTAAAAAAAAAACCTTTTTGCAGCATTGAACGCGTTTATTAACATTTAATGCTGTTTAAAATAATATGCTTGTGTGTCGTCGTTTGAAATGCTTAACACATCAAATGTCGGGCAAGTGTGCGCAAAAACTTACCACATGATACATGCAGAGTACAATTAAGCGATAAAGGTTAGAAGAAAGAAAAATAGTAATTAATAATCATTTTGAAAGCAAAACCGATCGCAAAGTTACAAATTTTTTAAGAAAATGAAAGCCAGCGGTTCATGGTATTATTAAATGATATAAAGAGGACAAAAGGATTTCAAATAAACAACGTACAGTGGCAAAAAAAACGTTTATCTCGATAGACGAAAAATGGACCATCCGAGCTGTGATCAAAAAAATTATGTTATTTACGGCCGGTTTCAAAGTGTTTAGTTAACTAAAGATTTGAGGTTAACTATCCAATTTCAGTTTCATAGCAATTAGTTAACCAACCAAATTTGACAGGTTAACTAATAGTTAACTAACAGCTGATTGCTGTCAAAACGAAAAAGAACATAAGAAATAAAAGCACAAAGTTTCAGAAAAGCAAATAAGTACCTATATAAATATGGGTTCAGATTGGGACTGCAAAGTTCATAGTGATTCAGATATTGAAGTAGTATGGAATATTGCAATTGCTCGTCGAAAAAAATATTAATATCCCGTCCATATTACTTTCGGTAGGTTCCTTGCAAGCCGTTAAAATCGTCCACAATGGTCCCCCATATTTTTTCCTTCTCGTCTAGACTAACTTTATCCTTTTTTTGCATTCGATGATGTTTTCAAAGTTGCCGACCAGCTCCAACTAGCAATTTATTTCGACTGCCAAAAATTTAGAAGATCTTGTTGTTGATTCCATTTCACAAACTATGAAATGTCAAATAATGTGCAGTGATGCCAAATTTTGTACAAAAAATTATCATTAGTTAACCAATGGACTGTGAAACTGAACAACTTAAATTTGGTAGTTAACTAACAGACATTAGTTAAGTTAATTAATTGGTTATCTAAACACTGTGAAACCGGCCCTAATAGTCCTTGTAACTTTTGTTTCTAATACTGCGGGTTTGAGCACACATGCAACAATTTAGATGTGTCGCAACACTATTTCGTCACATTGTACATACCTATGCGTATTCCCAAACGTAATTTGTATGCAAGAAAACAGAGACCATACCCACTTGTTGAAGATAGGGTTGGCAAAAGCTTATTTCCGGATGTAAATATTTGCTTCCGGATTCGAAAAACTTTACGAAAAAATTTCAATTTTCGATTTTCATAAAAATTTATCCTAAATCCTACCAAAATCAGGTTTAACCTACCAACCTACCAAGAGGAAAAAAACCTACCCGATTTGGTAGGAAACTACCAAAAACGGCAACGCTGTATATAAGTGCCAATATAAGCTTCAACTCTTACGCGAACTCTTTCCAAGAGCTCTATAAAACTTTTTTTGGTTTCATGCATTTATAGAACTCTTCGCAAGAGCTTTATAAAACTTAATTTGGTTTCATTTATTTATAGAACTCTTCACAAGAGCTCCATAAAACTTTTTATCGAAAAGTAGGGTTACCAAACGTCCGCAATTCAATAAAAAAATTTAAATGACCAGTACTCTTATAAAAATAGTAAATAGCTTATAACTTAAACATTTTCTTAAAAATTAAAGTTTTGGAATTTGATAAATTCTTGATTCAAGTCTCCAAAAGTAGTACCGTTTTTTTGACTTGTTTACTCCGTTTTCACATTTTCGCAAAGTTAAATATTATTTCATTCAACAATGCTAGTACATCATAAAAATGGCCGCCTACCCGTACACTGGTTGTCCAATGGCAAGATCTGATCAATTAAAGACGCCGAGAAACAAGTTTTACTCAAGAATTCGGAAAGTAAGCCACAAACAGAAAAATATATTGAGGCCACTGTTGTAAAGGAGCAGATCAAAACATATCGGTTTCATGCTCGAAAAATCTCCATGTGACAAGTGACCCAACTTTGATTAAAACTTACAATAAATACTTTAATTTTGAACAGAAATAATTATTTACGGCGAAAAATTTAGTTTTCGGAAGCTATGAAAGGAGGGTCAAATCTTGTGATACGAAGACTTGATATGAAATCGATTTCATCTTCTCTTGAACATTGGCCTTAATATATTTTTCTGTTGCAGCTTACTTTCCGAGATATTAAGCAAAACTCGTTTCTCGCCCTCTTTAATTATCCAGATCTTGGCATTGGACAATAAAAAAATATGAGGCACAAATTACCAAAACTAAATTGAGAAAACAAAAATAAACGCAAGATGGCCCAAAATATGTTTATTCGAATTTGGGTTATAATTCGTATTTCTATAAAGAAAATAGCTCATAAAACATCTCTTTCTTAATTTGCCACTTGTTCATATGGTAACCCTAACAATGGACACAAAATTATTTTAAATAAACAATTTTAGCAAATTAAAACTGTCAAGTTTTATTAAGCCCTTAATATAATCCTTAAGTTTAAAGTACCTCTTATGAAGCTTTAGAGATAATCCTTAAGTTTTATATGCCACTTATCGAGGAATTTTAAAAACTTGGCGTCGTCGGCCATCTTTTTTAATATACATGCCGACGAAATAGCAACAACAACAAAAAAATAAATGCGTTTCTTTTTTTTTAGCCTAAATAATGATTTTTTGTGCAGTAAATCATTTTATTTCGATTTGCTTTTACCTAAAAAATCACTTAAACGTATTTTGAGACATAAATATCAAAGAAAAACCTAAAAATTAATTTAAGCCCAAATATTTTATTTTTCTAATATGTAATATTTCAGAAGCGCGCTAAGTTTTTCGAAGCAAAACCCCAAACTTCACGATAAATCTTTGCTCGCACGTAAATTTTGGTCAATAATTGTGCCGAAAATCATAATTATTCGTTGCATCATTTTCATATTGCCATTTTATAATTCCATTTGCTATTCTCTTTTTATCTATTTAACTTTGTAATACTGCAAAAAGTATGTATACCAAAAACAAAATCTTTATTAAAACTTCGTCAAAATAAAATAAACCTAATTAAAATTCCGTTCGAAAAAAAATTGTGTATAAATATTTCCAAGAGCACAAAATATTTATAGACCTCTATGTGTATTAATTCATTAAACTCTTGAATAGGTTTTGAAAACGTCATAGCTAACTCTTACATAAACCTCTTGAAGGTCCCCATAGAAGGTGCCCTTTTGGTCTTAAGTAGCATTTATTCTGTGTTTTAAAACCTCTTTAGCGAATATTTCCAAGAGTTCTGCTCTTAAATAATGGTTATATAGAACTCTTGAAGAGCCTAATAAATGCAAAAATGCCTAGTGGGTAGAGACATATAATCTAATACATTTAATGGCGATATATCATAACGCCTAAGTTCGGATATGCCAAACTTTAGTAAATTTATGACTCAAGGCCCAAATAAAAACAAAAACAAAATAAATCGAGTAATAACATTATTCCAAAATTTCTTATGAAGAAATTTTTTGCTGGCAAATTTGGGTACTACGACTTTCAGATTGCACCCTCTGACTTCCAATTTGGCCGTTATGACTATAAAATCTGTTATGGCATTTTGTATTGAAACTGATTTATTTAACTTACTTGGTTATTTATTTAATAAAATTTAAATTTTAAAAAAAGTTAATTAGAAATTGCTTGATAAATAAGATTAAAGTTTTTTCTTTGTTGATTGTGGTAATAAGCTGTGAACATAAGTTTTGAATAATTTGAATGCTTAGGTGGAAAAAGGTTTTGTTGAGAACCGAATCCATTTCAAATCATGCAGGCTGACTGACTTCAAATTGCGGAATTACTTGCCGATAAAATATGTTCCTCCGATTTGATTGAAAAACCCTTTTTACGAAGCTATGCCCATTTCAATTTTAGGTGTCAAAATTCGGAAAACCGCAAAAAAATTTTTAAGAAATGCGGTATTTCCATCCGAGCCCAAATATTTTATTTTTCTCTATTGATTCTAATACAGCTTCTTATTTTCCCTCAGAATCTTTAAGAAATTTTAAAAATAGATGAAAATTAAGGCAGCTATGCGGTTTTTTATGAGAATAAACAAAGTTGATTTTATCAGAAACCCCACCATTTTTTTTCATTAAAATTTATACTATATTTATTTAATTTGTTTTAAGTCGGCTGATTATTATTAATTAATTGAATATTATTTGATCGAATTTAACAGTCATTTGCAGAAACCGATAACTATGTTAAATTTCAGAAATCCGTTAATGCTTTATAAACAAACATGACAAAGACAACAAGTGGAACAATTTTTAACCTGGTAATTGGTGGCATATGTTTCGGCTAATACCATGTATAAACAATGTTTATTAAACATATTCATATATGTAACATACATACATACATATGTATATACATAGCCTCATCAGATCAGTTTTGATTAATTTTTTCTGATATTTGAACCCCGACCATTTCATAAATTATGTGTGAACAACCGCACTTAACACTTGAGTCATGAAGGGTTCTCCCAATAACGTGCAAAAAGTGCACTTTTTAAGCACACAAACCAGCATCTGTCATTTCACATGAATATCGGTTTCCGCAAATGACTGTTAAATTCGATCTAATAATATTCAATTAAGTAGATTTGTAATAATACGAGGACGAAGTGGTGTAAATTTGATGTGGGTTAAGGGAAATTTGAGGTCAAAAGAATTTTTTTTCTCAAAATTCTATGGTACTATTTTCAAAGTAAAATACAATTAGTTGTAGTCTGATTATTTTTTGAGCTTTTTCTTTCATTCTTAACTTGTTACAATTTAGCATTAAGACGTGTGACCGTCGTAAACTTAAAAATCCTTGTGACATGCCAACACTGTAATATACATAAAATGCCTACAAAATGATAATTTGATATGAAGATAAATAAGAGTATATATTAAAGTTAGTTAATCTCCTCAGAATATGCTCAGCTTTTGCAGTATAAATTTCCATGTTCGATGCAAATGCACAGATTGCAATCGGTGATGGCATTTTCGGTACATCTGCACTTTTTTCAGTGCATTTGCGTCGTGAAAAAATCGACGTTCTAAAAATTAGGATTTTTTAGTAAACTTAGCCGAAATGTGCATGAACTTGCCGTAATATTTTGCTGAACTTTTTTTTTAATAGTAAAAATTTTAAATTTTCTCTTATTTTTTGAATTTTTAAGTAACTTTTTAATGTTCATGACGGAAAAGTACATTCGGCAGTAGAAAAGTACATTTGAAATCTCGACTCTGTACATTTTCACAAAACCCTTATGTCGTCACTGATCTCAAGCACTTCAGCGCACGTATATTTTATTTTCTTACCTTTGTTCCGGGTTACTTATAACATCTCTTGCTGTATTCTGATTGCCTTATTTTGTAGTTCCTCAAACGTTTCTTTAGAGTTTTCACCTATTGCTTTGCGAAGTTTCCTAATAATACAATGAGGTGGGGTGTGACATACCCCATCTGTGCTTGAGTCACCTCCAATATACTACGTTCGACTAAGCGTACTATGCTAGTTTTTAGCATTATACATTTTTACTATCAAGGCATTGTAAAGGGACATAATTTCAATAGTGAATTCTTTGAACGAAATTTAATGAATGAGGAGACACAAGCGTGATGATGGCTACTGGCGACGTGAACGGCGCAACCGCCACTGACTGCACAGAGTTTTGCCGTTATAAATTATCTGCTTTTTTTGAATTATTTCCATTGGCGTAATTGCCATTATCCCAATAAAGCTATTACGGCCTAGTTGCACTATAAATGTGCATCTATATGCGGTTATTCCACTAGACAAATATAAGGCATCCAGTGGGAAAACCGGCCAAGTCCCATTTTCTCACTTTTAAAAAATCAGCGAAAAACGTTTGTCTTCATATAGAGTAACTTCGGGTATTGTGATATGGTCATGTAATGTGATATGCCATCATATTTCCTTAAATAAGCAGTTCTCGACAAAATTTTTTTTTGTCAACATAGCAGCAACGGAAAAAGATATGTGCTGCAAGGTTTTTCGTTTTCGCACTCACGTTTTTGGTCTCAGTGCGGTGAAATTGATTTAGCCACAAGTCGAGATTTTATTTGTGTACATTTCATGAGTGAATTAAGCCTAAAATAAAGTAAGTATTATAGCCGAAGTACTAAAATTTGTTAGTAGATGAATATACTTTGTCATAAATAATGTGAATTCTTTATATGCTGAAATGTGTATCAATAAAAATAGCCCGAGTATATTAAAACTGAAATTCGGGTAATGTGATATAGTCTAATTTGGTCCACCCAGCAAGAACATTACCTGTGCTTTTTGCAACAAATCCTTCCATAGGGATACAAAGATTAAGACCTGAGTTCAATGCCTGCATTGCGATTTAATTTGGGCTCACAGTGATTGTCTTCCAAGACGATAAGCAATTTCTGTACGTGAGTCGTCTATCAGACTTTAATATGTTCTGCTTTTTGATTACTGATTCAGCTTAAACCTAGTTTCCTTTTTTATGGAAATTCTATTGAAAGATGTAATGTTATTGTGTTATTAGTTCCTACTGTTTTATACTTGTTATACTTTTCATTATCCGAACGCTATATATCACATTAACCGCCAATTTAATTTAGAGGTGTCACTTGGCTTTTTTCCATCTCGTTGAAATAGCTTCAGATTATCATACGCTATAGAGCTCCGAAGTTGTAATAACTGCACAATGCATCAACAAACCATAATACATAAAGAAGTAGAAGCTATGCTATAAAAGTTACGTGTAATTTAAGATACAAAAATACCCATATCACAATACCCGAAGTTACTATACAGTGTGGCCAATAATAACTGTCAGTAAAAAAAGTGTTATAAAAGTCGTCCAAAACCCTTGTGAAACGCATCTTGAACCCATCAATTGACAAGCCTTTGCCTAGTAATGGTCCCATACGCAATGTCTTGAGATCCGGTGATGATGCTGGCCATTCTTCCGCAGTGATGAAATCAGGCGAATTTTTCGACAATTTTCCTTTCCCCACACCTTGATTTTGGTCACGTTTTGATATCGCTCAGCAGTCACTTCATCTTTTGGAGCATTCGCAAGACTTATTGCGTACACACGGTTATTCTGCTGATTGTGGTTGTTTTGCAGGACGAACAGTTTTTCAGTCTTATGAATGAATTTTTCTATTATTCCGAATGGCTTTAGTGTTTTTATGATGTCGCAATTTCTATAATTTTTTTTAAAAAAATTTATAACTAACGTTTACCTTCCATGGCGCTTCTGAGTTTGATATAAAGAACATTTTTTTTGCCGTGTACTTTCGTTGGGTACAATTAAATTTTGAAAAGCTATGCATCCTTATTATAAAAAAAATCAGGTTTCCAATTTTTTTCAGAACAGTGAAATTTACTGACAGTTATTATTAGCCACACTGTACATATGTTGATTGAATAATTAAAACGTATTTCCCACTTAATACCTTATAAAATTTCTTACTCAAAACACGTGAGATCAAACTTTTCAAGTTTAATCTGCCTTTGTTTTTGAGAAAACAATTTTGTGCTTGGCGGGCTATCATCCATCCATTGGATATGTATTTGACTGGTTTTGACATAGTAATCAACAAATTTTGTTTGAAAAAAAGTTGACTTGGCCGAATTTGAAAAAATAACTTTAAGAAATGTAACATTTCTGTTAAAAAATTTTTTTCAATCTAAAAATATATTAGAAAGATAAAGCGTGGTCTAGATTTTGATTCATGAGAATATTTTAAAATTTGGTTTTTTGAACTTGGCCGTCTTTTGGCTGTTTTTGCTTCATATTTTGAATTTGATTTGGACAATATGCCCTCTTAATTGCGTGTCATAAAAATTTTTTTTGGCAAGTTTTGGATTGAATTGAATTGACTTGAATATGACTATAGTTGGGCGTAATGGCATTGCTTGATTTTAGGGTTTTGACTAATTCGTAGTGGCATATCGCTCAAAAATGTCATCACACCTGAACTTTGAAATTCGAAAATGTTCTTACGATTATCATTATATAAATAGGCAATCTCTAAACGGTTGCACCACTTTTTCTCAGCCATAGCACAACGTAATCGCTAAATTTTTTTTTTGTTGGAAAGGTTGTGAGGAGAAGGGGGGACATGTATTCTTTGTTTTTCAATAGTAGGCGGTGCCACGTCCCTAAAAAGGAAAAACGTTTCCTTGGCTAAACTAATGGACCGATTTTGATGAAATTTTTTTTGAAGATAGATTGAATCCTAATAAAGATTATTTCAGATTTCTAAAAAGGGGCGTGGCATCGCCTCAAATGTGAAAAAACGCTATCACGGCTGTGCCTTTGCACCGATTTTGATAAAATTTGGTATGCAGATAGATTGGATCTTAAGTAAAAATATATTTTTTTGGTGGGCGGTGCCACGCCTCTTACAGGAAAATACGTCGTTACTACTAAACTAACGGACCGATTTTGATGAAATTTTGTTGGGATATAGACTGAACACTAAAAAAGATTTTTAAAAACACAAATTTTTTTAGGAGGCGTGGCATCGCGCCCAATGGGGAAAAACTGTATCACGGCTGTGCCACTACACCGATTTTGATTAAGTTTGGTATGTAAGTAGATTGAATCTTGAGTAAAAACATTTTTTTTAGTGGGCTGTGCCACGCCCCTTACAGGAAAATACGTCATTACTACTAAGCTAACAGACCGATTTTGATAAAATTTTGCTAGAATATAGACTGAACCCTAAAAAAGATTTCTAAAAACTCAAATTCTTTTAGGAGGAGTAGCAGCACCTCTAACATGAAAAAGAGTTTTCTCTTCTAAGCTAATGTGCCCATTTTGATGGAATTTGGTACAGGGATAGTTTGAACCCTGAGGCAAGCTATTTGCTATTTAAAGTGTACGGTACCAACCCCCAGTAGGAAAATATGTTTTCACAGCTAAGCTAATGAACCGATTTTGATCAATTTGGTATGAAGATAGATTGCCCCCTAAGTAAGATAAATAGATAGTGTTAGGGATGCAGCAACATGGTACTATGATCTAAATTTTTGGAGCGATGACAAAAAATTACTTTTTCCAGTTCAGTTTTTGAATACTATAATGGGAAGTCCACAAATAGGGGGGGAGAGGGTCCGGAAAAATCTCACCAAGTCTCACAATGAGGGAGGGGGGTAAATAAAAATCTCACGTAAACTTTTTGATACAGAGACTAAGCATTATTATAGCAGATTACATTTAAAAATTACAAGTCAAGTCTCATGGATGGGAGGGGGGGGGGGTCCCGTCAGAACTCACCAAATCTCATCAAGGGGAGGAGAGGGGGGGGGATCCGAATTTTCAAAAATACACCTCACGTAATTAATGGACAGCCCGCAATTGAATCTTAGAGTTGAGACATGCAACAGCTTCTTACTCTTTGTTTGTGAGAGAGTGAGGATTATCTATACATCCATCCTTTTTTAACTGCCATAACACAACATAATCGCTTAGTTTTTTTTTTTTTTGTTGTAATAGTTATGAAGAGGACCAGTGCAGAATGTGAATTTTTTTTAATAGTAGGCGGAGCCACGCCTTCATCAGGAAAATACGTTACCACGGTTAAACAAGTGGACTGATGTTGGTGAAATTTGATTTGGAGATAGATTGGAACCTCAAAAAAGGTATTAAAATCTTCAAGTTTATTAAAGAGGCGTGGCATCGCCACTAATGGGAAAGAGCGGTATAACGGCAGTGCCACTACACCGATTTTGATGAAATTTGCTATGAAGATAGATTGAATCTTGAGTAAAGATATTTGTTTTGTGTGAACTGTACCACGTCCCTTACAGGTAAAATTGTTTTACTACTAAGCTAATGGACCGATTTTGATGAGATTCAGAAATAGATTGAACCCTGAGGAAACGCATTTGTTTTAAAATGGAGGGTGCCGCCCTTTCAATAGGAAAATATATTTTAGCAACTTAACTAATGGACCGATTTTGATGAAATTCAGTATGGAGATAGATTAAAGATTTTTTTTATGTGGGTGGTGCCACGCTCTTAACAGGAAAATATGTTTCCTAAGCTAAACTAATTGAATGATTTTGATGAAATTAGGTATGTATATTGAACTCTAAGAAGATATAGGGATAGGGCAACATTTGAGAATGATTTTTATTTTTAAAAGCGATGACAAAAAAAAAGCTCTTTCTTATATCAGTTTTTTAATACCAAAAGCATTTTTAATTGTTGAATTTCAACCGCTGGGCGAACTCTAGTATACATAATTCTGTAAGAACAATCTGCGTGGAAATTTTTAGGTTGTTATGTCTCATCTAAACTTAAGCGTTTGGATGTTATGATACACCACACGCACATTTTATATAATACGTAATATAATGAATGTATTTTAATTAACGGACTATTTTTACAATTACAATTAATGTAATAAGTAATGTTAGCAAATGTGGCACTCGTGTAAGCTAGGGGCATTTTTTACTTAAAATTAAATTGAAGTCATTTTCACATTATTCTTTAATTGAAATTCAAAAACAATATTGCACCATGCGCATGTCCACAGTAATGTGATCACATATGTAGATTCTCTTTACGATTTTCTTCACATAGTGCAGCAATTGACTTAATTTTTATTTAAGTAATTTATTTTTAAATAGTTTATGCGGTGCTTGAGCTTTTTTTTTTTTTAATCTATTTTACACGTAAATAATAATTGGCAGCAAGAACAACTAGTCTCTTATTATTGTTTTTAAATAGTTAATGAAATTATAATAAGACTGCATTACTTGGCAGACATAACGACCTTAACCAGTACTTATATAACACATGTAGAGCAAAATGCAAGATTATTCGATGCCATGATATTACATTGCGTTATGTAACCGAGAAAGTAATCGATGAAAACAATTTTTTCGATTACATTATCGCTTGCATGTAGGCGAAGTTTTTGCTGGGATATACTTTATGCGTAGATGTACTTAATATGTGCCGATGTGTGATTTTCTAAGCTTATGCAAGAGTATTCAAACTTTTGTTATCGAACTTCTTTCCCGCCGCTTAACTGCTTTAAATATTTTCTTCTTAAAAAGGGTTTCTTATATGTTCTTATATTATGTATTTATGAAACTTTAAGTCAAGTGTGTTAATTAAAATTCAAACTCAAACAAATATTTCTGGTCAAAAGTCAAAGAATTAGTTTGTTCTTGCTGTAATAGAACTTCTGTATGCATTGTTAACATTAAACATTTTGTCTATGCAAGAAACGTTTGGTTTTATTTTATTGTACCATTTAATTCCTCTGCATATGTCTCTCCTACTTACTTAACCAATTATATTTATTATATATGTACATCGGTCATTCTTTTAATAACTGCACACTTTGTTTTTTTTTTTTTTTTTTTGACGTTTTTGAACATTTTTTGAAACGAAATATCTCACAAACTATAGTAGATAAAAAAAAACACCTAATCACTTTTTTTAAGAAAGACTATAACTTTATTTAAAACAATTTAGGTTAAAACAATTAAAATAATTTTGTTAAAACACTAATTTTTTTAATTAAAAAAATTTTTTTCTAAATATTTTCAATATAACATATTTTGTTTGTTTTGATATTTTTTTATGTTATACCTCAATCAGTCCTAAGATTGTGTGTGCTTTCATATCGAAATTCCCGCTATAACTTTGGAAACTACGACTTTTTACTGATGACGCGCACTATCTTTTTTCAACATAAAATGGAAAATAGCATACAATGAGACTGATGCGCGCCTAAATAAAAACTCATATTTTCCAAATTTATGTCGGAAATTCGATTTGAATACATTTTTAGAATTGATTGAAATACATAGCATTACAAAAAAAAAAATTAAAAAAAAAACTTTATGTTGAAAAAAACATCAGTAAAAAATTCGTAGTTTCCAAAGATATGGTGGGAATTTCGATATGAAAGCACATGCATTCTTATATTAGGATTAATTGAGGAATCTATACTACTCGTCTATACTATCATATAAAGAGGTAAGGTTTGTTTGTTGATTTGTTTGTTTGTTTGTTTGTTTGTTTGTATGTTCAGGGTAATCTCTGGAACTACGGAACCGATTCCAAAAATTTTTCTACTAATAGAACGCTACACTATTCCTGAGTAACATGGGCTATATTTTTTTTTTTGATAAAAGCAAGGGGCGTGGCACTTAACATGCAATTAAAACCTTTAACTCGCTATATCTTGGTTCATATGATAGCAAGAGTCTTAAAATTCGGTGTCAGGATGCACATAGCCTATGTTAAGCACTTCACAAAATATGAACGGGACAAGACACCAGGGGCGTGGTGGCTATAAAACTTTAATTTAGGGTGGCCCTCATACGCAATTATTTTTAAAATAGCATTTTACAAAGACCACTTAATCGGTTCACATGGAATTTACACCACCTGTCTCTTATATTAAGACCCATAGCTAAGACGATGAAACTTTTATTTAGGGTGCATATTTAGGGTGGCCCTCATACACAAATATTTTAAAAATAGCGGTTTCTCAAAGACAGGTGAATCGATTCTCATGAAACTTACACAGTATGGCTTTTATATTAAGGAGCACAGATAAGAATATACAAATTTTATTTAGGGTGCATACTTAGGGTGGCCCTCATACAAATATATTTTTAAATATCAATTTCGCGAAGACAGGTTAGTCGATTTACACCACGTAGCTCTTATGTTGATAAGCATAGGTTAGGCTACAAAAATTTTATTTAGGGTGGTCCTCACACAAAAATATTTGTAAATATGATTTTCTCGAAGACCGCTTAATCGATTCTCATGGAATTTACAACACATGGCTTTTATGTGATAAGACACAGATTAGATTGTAAAAGTTTTATTTAGGGTGCATACTTAGGGTGGCTCTCATACAAAAATATTTTTAAATATCATTTTCACAAGGACTGGTAAGTCGATTCACACCGAATTTACACCACGTAGCTCTTATGTTAAGAGGAATAGTTAAAGATACAAGACTTTTATTTAGGGTGGCCCTCAGACAAAATCATTTTTTAAATATCATTTTCTCAAAGACTGCTAAATCGATTCTCTTGGAACTTACACCACATGGCTTTTATATTAAAAGGCACCGACAAACTTAAAAAAGTTTTATTTAGGGTGCATATGTAGGGTGATTCTCATACAAAAATATATTGAAATATCATTTTCTCGAAGACCGCTAAGTCGATTCTCATGGAATTGACGCCATATAGCTTTTATATTAAGAGGCACAGATAAGGTCGTAAAAATTTTGTTTAAGGTGCATAATTAGGGTGACCCTCATACAAAAATATTTTCAAATATCATTTTCACGAAGACAGGTAGTCGATTCACACCGAATTTACACCACGTAGCTCTTATGTTAATATGCATATTTTAGGCTACAAAACTTTTACTTAGGGTTGCCCTCACACAAAAATATATTTAGATATCATTTTCTCGAAGACCGCTTAATCGATTCTCATGGAATTTACACCACATGGCTTTTATGTGATAAGACACAGATAAGATTGTAAAAGTTTTATTTAGGGTGCATACTTAGGATGGCCCTCATACAAAAATATTTTTAAATATCATTTTCACGAAGACAGGTTAGTCGATTCACACCGAACTTATACCACGTAGCTCTTATGTTAATAGCCATAGCTTAGGCTACAAAACTTTTATTTAAGGTGGTCCTCACACAAAAATATTTTTAAATATCATTTTCTCGAAGACCGCTTAATCGATTCTCATGGAATTTACACCATGTGGTTTTTATCTTAAAAGGCACTGCTTAGGTTGTAAAAATTTTAATTTGGATGCCTACCAAGGGTGGTCCTCATACAAAAGTATTTTTTAAATAGAATTTTCACGCAGACTGCACATCGAATATACACCACGGTTGAGGTGCAGCGATGCGCACAGGGTAATGCTAGTAACATATAAAAAGATCAAAATAAACAAAATATGTTTTATTGAAAATATTTTGAGAAAAATTTGTTTAGTTGAAAAAATTAGTGTTTAAACAAAATTATCTAAATTTTTTTATAAAGTTATAGGCTTTCTTAACAAAAATGATTTTCCAAAAAAAAAAATGACGTTCCAAAACGTGAAAAAAAACAAAGTATGCTTAAATTATTTTTTACTGAGCCTTCTGTTCAGTACTGTTAGTGCGAAAAAAAACACAAAAAAATTACAGCGCAAAATGCATAAAAAGAAACAAATCATTTCTTTTGGGCAAATCAGCAGCTTATACTAGTTTCGATGGCCGCTACGTCATCATCATCAGTAAGCTTTGTTCGCCGAAACTTAATAGTCTACTAGCATACTATATCTTACTTCTAGTAAACTAGTACTTATAAGCTGCTGGTTTGCCCAAAAGAAATGATTTGTTTCTTTTTATGCATTTTGCGCTGTAATTTTTTTGTTTTTTTTTCGCACTAACAGTACTGAACAGAAGGCTCAGTAAAAAACAATTTAAAAATTATGATCTGTTCTATAAACACAAACAAACAAAGTATTCAGTTATTAAAAGAATGACCAACTTATACTTATGTATATGGGGTAAAACACACGAAAACGCCACCTGAAAAATTGTGTGGCTCCGATTTGGCTGAAATTTAGCACTACTGTAGTATCAATGTTCAGCAATAAAAGTGCGTTCAGAAATTTTCCTTAGCTCTATTTTTTGTAGAGATACGCGCGTATGTAATTCACGATTTTTGTACTTTTCCAGAATAAGTGTTTTTTTCGAAAGTTTTTGGCTTACATCAAACTTTATCAATTAGTAATTGGTAGACCTACGATTTTGGGGTTTTACTTGTACTTTTCGGAAAAAATATTGCTTTTTAAAATAAAAAGTTTTTCGCAAAAAATTTGCGAATTGAAAAATATTTTTGCATTTTTGTTGAAAAACCCATATTTAAAATTTTGTTTTTTATTTTTAAAAGAAACTGATTTTTTCTGCGCTCAATGCCGTAAAATTTTTTCTGGGAAAAAAATTCTTTATATTTTGTTTTAATTTAGAAGAAAATAAAAGAGCTAAAATTTTGTAAATTGAAATGAAATTTTGAACCTTCTTCAAAAACCCATTTCTTATTTTATTTTATTTTGTAGAAAAAAACTTTGATATATTCTGCGTTTAATGACTCAAGTTTAATCGTGGGGAATAAGTTATTTACATTTTTTTTTAATTTAAAAAAAAAATAAAAGAGCTAAACTTTTGTAAATTGAAATGTATTTTTGAATTTTTTTTTTTAAAAACTCATTACTTAATATTTTGTTAGTGAACTTCAGATTAAAGCTCGGTCCGTAAGCTTCAAAATGGTATGCCAGTAACATTGAAGTAAGTAGTTAATTAAGTTTTTTGAACCCTTAACCATTGTGTCTACAGCCAAAAATTATGCATCAACATAACCAGGGTATACCCTACATTTTGTATGAGTGTTTTCAATTTGTTATGCTGTTAACGGCTTTTTCTACTTATTGCGATTTTTAACTATGCATATTGACATGTGTATGTGTATACATTATACATTTTACCACAAACATTTTGTGGAGGAGATTTCTCTAGATTTAAATAAGAAATAGAAACAGACTGATACTCACAAGCCCTACACAGCATAGAAAGTACCTTTTAAATAAATGTTAAAATGACGTCGAAGAGGTTGGACAAGTCGAAAACAAAATGTAAAAAAGTTGCAAGAGGTTGAAAAGTGTTGAAACAGTTGAAAAATATTGGAAAAGTCTTTAAAAAATGGAAACTGTTACAGAAAGTTGAAAGAAATTGAAAAAGCCGAAATAATATGAAAAATCATGCTGAAAAATGTTGAAAAGTTGAAAAAGTATGGAAAATATTTAAGGCGGTTGAAAAACTCAAAAAACTTGAAAGAGACTGAGAAATGTTGAAACAATCCAAAGTTGCTGAAAAAGTCGAAAGAATAAAGTTGAAATAGGTTGACAAAGTGAAAAGAATATGGAAAATGTTGACAAAAATCTTATAGAAATGGTAAAATTAAAAAATGCTTCGCCCACATCTCCAAATCCATCTCAAACCATGCACGCGGATTATTTCATATTACGGAATTTGTTGCCGATTAAATATGTTGTATTTCAAAGGCTACAGGGTGTTTTTTTTTAGAGGTATAGAGCTTTGAATTGAAATAAAACACAAGAAAATCGTTTTAATGTCCATCAATTTGGCTTTATTAGAAGGATAATTTTATGCCATTAATGTTTAAATATGATTTCGTGCATGTGGCCGCCGCGGCTGGCTCGAATAAAGCCAATTCTACAGGTCCAATTTTGAACCACTTTTTCGAGCATATGGGGCCGTATGTCGGCAATAACGCCACGAATGTTGGCTTCCAAGTCCCCTAACGTTTCTGGTTTGTTGGCGTAGACGAGCGACTTCACATATCCCCAAAGAAAATAATCCAATGGTGTGAAATCACACGATCTTGGTGGCCAATTGACAGGTCCATTCCGCGAAATTATGCGCTCATCGAATGTTTCCTTCAATAAATTGATTGTGACGTGCGCTGTGTGGCATGTAGCGCCGTCTTGTTGGAACCACAACTCATCCACATTCATGCCATCCAATTCGGGAACAAAATGGTCGGTTATCATGGCTCTATACCGGTCTCCATTAACGGTAACTGACTCTCCAGCATTATTTCGGAAGAAGTATGGCCCAATGACTCCACCAGCCCATAGAGCACACCAAACAGTCAGTTTTTGTGGATGTAATGGCGTCTCAAGGGTCTCATGTGGATTCTCTTCACTCCAAATGCGGCAATTTTGCTTGTTGACGTAGCCATTCAACCAAAAATGAGCCTCATCACTGAACAAAATTTTGCGATGAAAATCAGCATCGAGATCAATCTCATTTTCGGCCTATACACCAAAATCACGATATTGAGCATGGTCTCGCGGCTTTAATTCTTGCACAAGCTGGATCCTGTAAGGTCGCAAGCCAAGATCTTTGCGCAAAATCTTAAATAAAGTTGATGGACAAAGCTGCAATTGCTGTGCACGGTGGCGAATCGATTCATTCGGGTCCTCTTCAACATTTTGCTCTACAGCGGCAATTGTTTCTTCGGTGCGCACTGTTCGACGTCTCTGCGGATGCGTATTATCACATAGAGTAAACGTAGTGCGAAAACGACCCATGGTTAACCGAATTAATTGCTCTGATGGACGATTATGTCGACCATAAAATGGACGGAGCTTGCGGTAAACTTCGCGAACTGAACCATTATTTTCGAAATAAATTTGCACGATTTGCAAGCGTTGTTCTTTTTTCAACCTGTTCATGATGAAATGGCAAACCAAACTGAACATAAATAACATTAGAGTTGCCAGATTTGACCATAAAATGCCAGTTTTATCTCTATTCGAAAAACAAACCTCTAAAAAAAACACCCAGTATAAGGGGACACATATTTACCAATTTGATTAAAAAAATTTTTTTATGAAGTTATGGCCATTTTAAGATATGCCCATTTAAGGCTGAAAATTGTTTAAAAAAGCGGCATTTCCATTCGAATCAAAATAATTAGCTTTTGTTTTTTGACTATTATAGAACTTCTTATATTCTGTTAGAATCTTTAAAAAAATATCAAAATGGTTGAAAATTGGTAGAGTTATAGCGCTTTTTATGAGAAAAAACAAAGCTTATTTTCTGAAAAACCCCATCTAGTTTTTCGCTTAAAATTTTGTTTTGGACTTGTACCTACTAATATCAGAAAAAGATGATTTGAGTTTAGTGCGCGCATAAAGACATTTGAGGTGAGGAGAATTTTTTTTCCAAAAAAAAATATTTAAATTTTTGTTTCAACTTTGCCTGTCATCTGTGATACTACTACTTTCAGCTTATTTTTAATAATAACATCATTTTGTACCGTTCTTTTTCTTTAAAATGAGCTTTCAAGTGGTAATATGCGATGTTTCCTCGCAAAGTTGCAGCCATTTGAAAAAGACATGAATTTAATCCCCTACGATCAAGATGAAATAAATTTGTAGCCGGTTGGTTAATATTATTTGGTCGTAGGGGATCAAGTTCATGTCTTTTTGAAATGGCTGTAAGTTTGCGAGAAAATATCGCAGATTACCACTTGAGAGCTCATTTTAAAGAGAAAGAACCCGAGATATCTGAATTTTTCTAAATTAACAGAACTAACATTATTAAATTTTTTTGAAAATGATAGAAAAATCTATAGAATAGTTCAAATTATGTCAGTTCTGCTAATGTAGAAAAATGCAGATATCTCGGGCTCAAAATGATAAAATGGTATGCGGATTACGGCATTCTCTTAAGCAAATAACAGTACATTAAAAATTATGTAACACGGGATCGGCGACAAAAAAAATATTGGGTGACTTTGCATCTTTAAAGTACAGTATCGGAATTTTTTCATTTTTTTCCGGTAAATTTTGAACTTTTTTCGAATTCCCCGATTGATGATAACTGTTTAAAATAAAAAAAAATCACATTAATATGCAAATTTGTCGACTCCGATTCGAAAAAAATCAGGTCTGTTAATTTAGAAAAATGAAGATATCTTTGTTTTGAAATAAGAGTTCATTAATAATGATGTACCAAGGGATCAGCGGTAGCGTTATATTTGAGCTGTTGCAGCTAGAAAGAGGAAAATCGGTACTTTTTTACTTTTGTCCGGCCTATTGTCAGTATTTTTATAAGAAAGAAAGAAGAAGAATAAAACCAAATCACGGATTTGAATTCCCCGATCGATAGTTTCCCGAAAACCATACCCACTTTGTTAGAAAATTTCATAGCGTCTGTCACTTGCACCATTTTTTAAATAAATGTTTTGGAAAATAGGTTGCTTACTTAAAACAGAGGGTGCTAATCCAGCTTTTAATATTAACCTTAATCCTAGTAATGGACCTTGTCCAGACATATAAGGCCACTGTAATCCGCTGACACATCATGAAAAAATCAAAAAGTTTTTGCTTTGAACCGCTCTAATATACACTCGAACTTGTCAATAAGAGACTACGTCTTATGATTTTTTTTTCTCTTATTCGAAGTGAAAGTCAAGATTTAAAATTTTGTGTTGTAACA
Source organism: Tricholauxania praeusta (assembly GCA_949775025.1). Taxonomy (NCBI): domain Eukaryota; kingdom Metazoa; phylum Arthropoda; class Insecta; order Diptera; family Lauxaniidae; genus Tricholauxania; species Tricholauxania praeusta. The sequence continues at coordinate 67,006,608 of OX459029.1, read as the reverse complement.
CACTGGAGGTATTCCGCGGGAAAAAAAACATTGGCTAAGTTCGACAAATCCATTGATTATCCATGAAAAGTACAGTTTTACATTTTTGTTCTTTCATTCGGTCATTAAACTGTATCAACCAATTATTCATAATGACAGTAGTCATCCAATCAGTTTTATTCCAAAACAAATGAACTGGCATCAAGTTTGTATCGATGTTCTTAAAACAAAGCGGCTTTTATGTATTACCGATGACAAGTGGCTTCTGGAATGTCCCACCTGCAAACGCACATAACATGACACGTAATATTTATTTCGACACTTTACCGCCTGAACATTTTTCTCCGTTGAACACCATCGATTTTTTTGGAACTGCCCGAAAGAAAAGTGCAGTTTCGTCGCCATTCGCAATGTCCTTTTCAGCGTAGCCAGCAATGATCGTCGACAAATTTTTTTTTGTAAAGAATAATGAGCATATTTATGATATAATTGTTTTTCTCTTATTGGCAGGATTTCTTATCTGCGGTGTCTCACACTTTTCTGCAGTTTTCAAAGTCTACTTGCGACAAACAAAACAGAAGTTAATTTTTATATGCAAAAGATATATAATTTTTTCTCCCTACAAAAAACTCAACTCCAACAATCAATTGCGTCGGACTCTGGAAATTATTCGTTCAGAAGTTATGATTTTTGCAATCAAAAAAGTCAAATCTTGCCACTGTGCGATGGCTCCCCAAATCATCATATTGCTAACACAATGCTTAACAGTAGAATTAATTTCCTTAAATCCATTGCCGTATTTTTCTTTCTTCCAACTATTGCTCTTCCATCCAATAATTTGAATTTGGATTCATCAAAAAACTAGCTTCCAGAAATCGATTCCTTTCCTTTCCGTTTTTTGGCAAACTACAATCGAGTTTTGCGGTTCTTTCTCAGAAATGAGAGGTTTTTTAGCGTAGTGTTCTATTATGAAAGCAGTGGCTGTTTCGAAGTTTCCTCAATCGTACGTGGACGCACACACTGATCTCATGTACTAGCTACATATGTGTTCGACCAATTTTGAGGCACTGACTTTTGGGTTTTTGCCCACTTCTTTTAAAATCAAGCTGACATCTCTGCGAGATAGGTCCTTTTAGGCAGCCACTACGGGGCTTATTTCAATGGAATCAATATCCTCATAATTTTTAATGATCGCAATAACTGTCGATGGACTTGAGTTCAATATTTTTAAAATTCCATCACAGGATTAATTTTCTTTGCCAAATTTAACAACAAAACTTCTATTATCATGGACTGTCTGCCATTTGATAAAATTTTATTTCGAGATAAACCCTTTTAAAGCTTAGAGACTTATGCGTTACACACTTATTTTTTTTTTGTGGGCTTGGATTTCTTAAAATCTTATCCTTAACCAGACACCATTTCTCAAAGTCCTTTTGGGAGGTGATTTTTTAATGTATAAGGAACCGAATTAAATAAAATTTTTGAGTTTTTTGAAAATTCTAAAGCTTAGTAGTACTTTAAATAGAGCAGAGAAACTGTTATCGATATACCTGAAATTTTCTAACTATTGAGCAGTATTATTCTTCAATGAAAGTTCATGAGTCTATGACTAAAATTTAAAGCTACTCACATAAATTGTTACTATGTATTTAATTTGAAATTACCTCATTAAATTCGCCATCAAATTAACTTCTAAATTCCGTGTGGTTATTTAAAGTTCATTCATGATAGGTACATATATGATCACGCATTACTGTGGGCATCAAATTAAAAAAAGAAATCGACCAAAAACTATTTTGGAAATGAAAACAGCAGACCATGGTTAGAAGCCACATATGAATAAACGCAACACAAGCACAAACTCTGAGTGAAATGTATTCATACTCGTAATAGCTAGTGTTAGTGTATTTGTAGGTTTGCGTCTAAAGCAGATTGTACTTGTGTTGAGCATAATATGATTTCAGGGATGCGAGTTAAAATGTTAGGATATAAATATGTGTTGGGCAGCGTATGTGTGTGACTTCTTTCCTAATAAACAGATCATGTAATATTTAATAAACTTGCCAACACTTCATGCAGCGTAACAAGTAAAAGTGGGTAATGTGTAAAAAAGTTTTTAAAATTTACACAACACAATAAAATGTATGCACATACATACATATAATCTTGCAAATGTACCATAATATAATATAGCAACAACGTATATAAAAAAAGAAATTAACAATTTTTAACCTTCAACCTTGTACCCATATCCTACTCCCAACTTCACTCTGCTTACTATGATGCTCGGGCATCCGAAACTATTTCCTTTTCTAATAAATTTTTAAGCATCCTTTAAACAGTTTCTAAGGATTCTCATGACTTTCCGCTCGATTTTCTTATTTTCTTCGCATAGTTGCCGAAAATTATTCAAAAATTTTACATTCAATTTAAGAACGTTTGTGTTGGGGGGAGTGGTGTGATTGCTATGTTGGCAGCATAGAGTCAAGTCATTCGTGGAACGCCCCTATTCCAGGAAAAGATAGCACCGCCAATGTTGCGTAGAATATAAGCTTGCGATTGCTGTTGCTGCTTGTGTTGTTGGGTTGTGTTTTTCGTCTGAAGATGTCAAAAAGGGTGTGGTTGAGGTCGTGTTTGTAACGTGTTTTTGGGTTGTTGCTCATAATGTTTTCGTGCTAATGTTTATAAATGCTCTGCGTAAAAAGGCCTTTGAATATTTTAATATGATTTAATATAATACTCGTACATGCATACATATGTGTTTGTTTGTGCTTGTATATGTATAAGATATGCGAATAAAAAAAAATGTTAAAGAGAGATCAAGATAACAAAGGATTACAAAATGCTTTTATATGTCATGTACGAAGGAGTTGTTGGGGGTGTGACTTTGACTAGTGATGTAATTCTAAAGTGCGACGGGTTGTTGAAAATGATTTGTTTCAATTTTATCTAAAATATTACTTAGTTTTTTTAATATAATCACAATATGTGGAATATATGGATTAATTTTTAGTAGCTTAAGCTATGAAAAAACCTTGCAAAATTTAAATTTCAATCATACTTTACATTTTACATGTATAAGTTTACATGGTCCAAGGAATAAATGATACAAAAAATTTACCCAGCATGCTGTGGGGCTCGTCCAACCCAAATACAAGAATACGGACCACCACAGCTACAAATTAAGCTACAGTTAGTTTTCAATCTAAACTTTAGTTGACTTTTAGACAAGCTAATGTTATAAACTTTAAGAGTTGTCATGCGATTAAAAGGAACTATACCCATATAATTAGTTCTGCTATCCGGTTGATAAAATAATTGATTAGTTTTTTCTCAGTTTCCACTTGGCCTACAGTTGTGGCAACAGTCAACACGTACTGGTGCGGCTTAGGGCATCGGCAACCGGGGTGGGTTGTTTCTGCTCAACTGTAGCGCTATCTCGTTTACAAAAAAATTCTACGTGCTTTAAGGGATAATCTACAAACCAAAATATTTAAGAAACCTGTGTATGGAAAATGATAAAAAAATCGGAAACTATCTACTCTGGCCTATCTCACAAACCCATTACATTTACGATCTGACGTTGTGAACGTGTGCCCGCCCATCCTTGTATTCCAGATGTATTACCTCAATATTTGTTTTCTGAGAACACCCACTAAAGAACTCTCGCCTTGTTACCTCAGGTCATATTAACTTACTTCACTTCACTTACTTGTAATTATTGTCGGAAATCCAATGAATTTTTCAGAATTTTTTTTCCGTGTATTAATTCGTTTTTTCTTCTTTTTTTATCTATCTTTTTTTTTTTCTTTAATTAATTTGAAGTAATTTAAAAGTTAAATTTGGAAAATCATGTCTATAAGGATGTGCTCAATATTTCAATAAAACAAACAAAATAGATAGAAGAGATCACTTACCCACTGATGTCCGTCCGCTGGCTAGTTGACACAACAACAATGTGTGTTCTGTTGTTCCTTTAACCCCTATAAAGTTATTTCACTGAAACCAAACACACTCATGATTATTTCAGGAAATTTTTGTTTCATTTTTATTTTTTCTCTAACTTTTTGAATTAACCCACTTCACTACTTTTGAGCCTTTCACAAAACCTTTAAATTTTATTTTATTTTATTGTTTTTTTTTTTTTCTTATTGAATCGGTTAAACTTTTATATATTCAATTAAACTAATAATGTTTTTTTTCTGCAATTTTCGCCAGTTTGAAGCGGCAGACTAACAGGTTTTCTTTTTTTTTTTTTCTTTTTACGTATCAGCTAAATAGAAATAATCCAAATGGCCATTTTCCAGCCCAATTCATCGATCCTGAGCGTCATTAAGTCTTTGATTGTAGGCTGCTGGACAAAAACAGTCCAAAAACTTGGATTTTAAGCGTTTTTAAATGTTTAAGGAATTTGTGGATTTTTTTTCTTTGGTTAATGATATATAGGGAAGGCACTGCTCTATTAAGCGCAACTTGCTATCCCGCCAGTCGCTCTTGTCGACTTAAAACCAACTAGGCCCATCACATCAAAAATTTACTCATGAAGTATAAGCTAAACAGACTACCTAATCGTAAAATCGAATGATTTTACGGGAGTTCATTTCATAGAAACCAGTTTTACAAAAAAATGTATACTAAAACAATATCAGTCTCTATGCTAACGATGGGAGAATTCGTTAAGATGCGCCTAATTGTTATGCACAAAGTTTTTATTGTTATTATTTTTGGCTAAGTACAGTGCAAATCAAAATAAGGCCAATTCAACTATTACAAGCTCTGCTGCAGCAAAAGGCTTAGTTACAAGTTGATGTAGATAAAGCATATACGCAATATTTTTACGGTAGCTCAATGACCGCATATGCGATAACTTCAAACGATCCTTATTATGAGGGAGTTTTGAAGAATCAATCCAATTTAGGCCATTGAGAGCAAAACGAATATAGTTTTTTTAATTCTCTCAATTCAATTTATATGAATATTATAAAATGGTGATCATACTTGCCTGGCGTATTCTAAGTGAGGACGCTATATTGCATCATAAATATAAAGTCACCGTTACTAAAGAGCTATTAAATTATTTTGCACACCTGTTAATAAATCCAAGCAGAGATGAGGATATTTTACAAATTTGATTAATATGCTCATTAAACGTCAATTTAGCATCAAAATGTTGTAGGTATAAAAAGTAGACTTCGGAATCAAACGACCGTTTAGTTTCACTGTTCATATAAGACTGACGCCTTTCTTTATTCGCTTCTTTTACATTTTGTCAGGTTAACGAGTTACACTTAAGCTTAATACACATTATTTATTTAATAATAACGAGTAACAATTTAATGATTTAGGCTAAGTACACACTTGTGAATACATAAATTTTATGACATCTTAAGTCTTTAATAAATATAATAATTAATGATATACATACATCGAAATTGCTACAATGTGTACATAGGTCTTTGACTACATCGAGGAAAATATCATCCGAAATCTTATTTGATATGAATGATCAGAGAAATTAGATTCAATCCAGCCGACAAAACTTAAAGGAAATCCAAGCACCTTTTATTTAAACGAAATCAAATTATGAGTTAATTTGTCAAATGCTTAACTGAAGTCAGTGTAGATGCAGTCAACTTACTACCAACCAGAGTCTAAAGAGCTTAATGCAAAGAAAGTAAAATCAAGCAGGTTAGAAACTGTAGAGCTGTCGTTGACAAAACCATTCTGATAAGTTGGTATGATTTCACTACAGCACACCTTAAACATCAGAGATATATTTCTCTATGAGTTCAGGTGAGAAAGATGTCGGCTGAACTGAAATTAAAAGGTCGTCATCCATATATCCAAAATAGTTGATCTCAGGGCTAAACAATTGTGTAAAAAATCATTCATTAAACAAATTACCAAACAACCCAGCTATAATTTTAGGGTCGCTAGTGAGCCCATGAATTCAAATGGAAACCCGTCAGACTTTTTTTAGAATTAATTAAACCCCTAAAATGCTCGGAATACTCAGCATTATTTTATTCAAATATTCAGAATCAGAATAAACTAAAGCTGAAATATCTTTAAGTTTAAAGATTTAAAGTTTAAGTCGCTGGTTAGCAACTAGGTCGCTTGGTCCTGGCTACAAATATATTTGTTCCATGCCTCATACGGGAATTACGAATTTTCTTCAAATCCTTTGTCTTCCAAGGTTGCGAGGAATTGGAAACGTGCTTCCGCGTGTATGGCAGCGACAATGCTACGGCAGAAAAAAGTTCACCATAGAAAAATTCGTCCTCGAATGTAGTATTATTAAAATAAATAAATAATTCGTCTTAAGTTCTTATTCAATTTTAAAAAGTCAGCTTTCTTAAAATTGAATTCGTTAACATTAATTGAAGGACATGTATTAGCCAAACTTTCATTGGTACACAATATTCAAGTTGGATAATATGAATCAACCGTAGAAAGAGCATGGATAACATTTCTCACAAAAACATTGCTACTATTTGCAGCCAAGACTAAGTGAAACTGTCTTTCGTGGCAATTAGTTATATAACCGAAAGAATTTCGTCAACAAAAATTCGATCAGATAGGTTAAAGCCACCTGACAAGAAAATGTCATCATTAGCGTCTGGTTCATTAATAATATATTTTACGGCCATCGAAAGCCATTCGTGGTCATCTGCGCTAGTATTTGGTGGAACATAAGTGCTAAGAATTTATCAATTAGTTTTATAATGTCTAACTTTAACACATAAAAGTTTAATATTAGATGTACAGGCAATCTCGAATAATGAACTAATTAAATGATTTTTAATAGATATTCAGACGCCTCGACCAACAGAAGAAAGATCTACCAAGCGTCTGTCTCTTCTAAAAATTTTGAAACTATTGTCAAAAAGTTGCAAATTGAGAAAACTGTTATTTATCCAATTTTCGGTAAAAACGATAGATAAATTCTGAGTTGATAGAAAGATCTCATGCGTCTTGGAGCTTGTGTGTCTTGGAACTTGTGTTCCTCTTACATTTTGAAAGTAAAGGGATAGTCGTTTCAGTTTTATGAATTGGAACGGACAGTGTGTCGGACAGTCTTATTATTTTTTTTCTACTTAAATTCAGAAATAAAGATATTAACTACCCATCCATTAGAACTAAAAATGACGAAAAAACATGAGTTAAAGAGGTTTAATTATAATAATTCACCTAATTGTTTCCATATTTAACGGAGTTTTGTTCACAGCGACTTCATTCCCATAGTATTTTACATAGCAAAACATATTTTTTTAGGAAGAGCAAAAAAAAATGTTTAAGGTTTTCCTCCTCTTCAACACCACTACAACTTCCACAGAAGTCAAAGTAGCGAGCTCCTAGTCGTTCCGAATATCTACAGAAGAGTTAGTGGCCAGTTATCAGAGCAATAACTGACGATAAATTAGGACTGGTGCTAGAATTTGAATTGTAATATAGCATTATGAAATTTTGACTAATCCTGTGTCAGCTTTAGCCATCACATCGATTTTCAGCAGCATCCTGTACGATTCAATTTTTGAAGTAACTTCCAACCTGGCGAGTGCTCACTATCAATATCCCTATGTTATCCTTCTCTTTCGTCTCTGTGAGATACAACATTTACACTTAGTTAGGACGTTAATTCTTCCATAACTATACGCTCAGCTTAAACAATGCTGAGTTGTCTCGTAACCTCGCAACAAATTCTAACTTCAGTAATATAGATTTGATACCTTCACCACTTGGCTGTTTAGTTTGCAAACATCCGTGTAGCAATTAACACAGAATCTTCTCTTAAAATTTATCGCTTCAAATTCAAGCCTTAAAATTCCTCGTTAATGAGATAACTGGAAGTGTATGGTTAGAGAAAACAAAGCTCAGCTTCACCTTGTTGAACATTGACTGTCTGGTGCATCCTACATCTCAATTTGCTTGTTATGAGTGGGCATTGGAGTTGCAATTCAGTGCTTCCAAACGACTTTGATATTTTTCTATTGGTTCCAGTCTCGCGAGCAGATACAGATCCGCCTATCTACCTATATTTAACTTTTTAGGCTTGGGAGACTGTTGATCCTCACAAAAGATGCGCTAAAAACGAGGCTTGGAACAAAATTGCTTCAGAAGAAGATGGTACAAGATGGAGAAACTCCTCGATGATCTTAAGCTGTTTCCAAAAAAAATAGCTACTTAACCTCTTCTGAATTCTGCAGCCATCAAATGCAAATAATAAAATACCAGGACGTGCTGGACTTTAACTTCGTTTGACAAAATTTATCAAGACAACGTCTTCTTGTAGGTTTGCACCTTGATTACTGTGTTGTAAAAAAAAACATTATATTCGATGGACTGTGTTGTTTTACCTTGTGTCTCAAGGTTGATTAATAAAATAAATATTTACGTATCTCGATTGTAAAAAATTTAATAAATCATTAAAATTGTTGTACTAAAATTATTCTCAATAATTTATTAGATGTATACAGCCCGATTCTAAATATTCTCGAGGAATTCACATCTCACGAATTTTATTTTTCTCGAGAAATAAATACTGCTATTCTGAATCTCTCGAGAAAACTTTTTCCCTCAAAAAAAGGGAATGAGGATTTCGATTTTTCGAAAAGTGTTTTGCAGCGTTTTGACACTTGAGTGAAGTTTATTTTTAAAAAATATTTGTTCTTAAATGTGTAAATATTTGTGTGAATTTAAAATCAGACCAGTTATAAATATAAAGGAAACATGAATAGCATAGCATTTAGATTGGTGGTGGATGAGACCGTTGTTGAAGAGCAGCAGAAAAGAGATCAACCGAGGCTTATGGGAGGAATTTGCGAGACGCAATGAACCCGCTGGAGTTGCCGCAATTCCTGTAAATAAAAAAATAAACTTATCGATTTGTAGTAATTAGATTTTCTTTTTCACAGGTTTGAAAAATATTATAGAGCAAACAAGGCTGCTTTTAAATATTTATTGGGAGTCCTCAAAACACACACTCAGTCAAAGAAGAAGCAGTTCGCAGTTTCTCCACTTGTGAAACTGAGTGCATCTTTGCGGTTCTTTGCTGAAGGTGGGTACCAAACGGGAATAGGTAAGGATAACGACGTTTCTCTGGCCCAATCAAGCTTCAGCAAAGTTTTATCAGAATTGCTAGACAGTTTTGAAACGCAACTGTGTCCAAAGTGGATAAGTGTTTGAAGAACAACAGAAGAAAGAAGAAAAATCGCATTAGCACTGTACGTTAAGCATGGTATACCCGGTGTTGTGGGATGCATTGATGGGACGCACGTTAGAATCATAGCTCCCTCTTAAAATAAGCATTTATACAACAATAGGAAAGGAAACTACAGTTTAAATGTTATGCTTGTAAGTTATTGCATTGAGATTTCGTTTTGTTATATCATTAACTAAAATATTTGCAGATTTCTGATAATGAGCTCAAGATTCGTTACGTTGATGCATCCCATCTCGGTGCTTGTCATGATGCTTTCATTTGGAAAACCAGCGATTTACGAGAACACCTTGAAGAATAATATTTGCGGGGTGTCAGCAATATAGCAATTTTTGGTTATTAGGTAAATTTATTTCGATTCTTATGAGCTTTGATTCAATCTTAACTACTTTGAAATAGGAGACGCCGGATATCCCTTAGAGCCTTGGCTATTGCCTCCCCATAGAGTTCCAGAAGAAGGTTCGACTGAAATGAAGTTCACTCGAAGTGTCGAAATGTGTAGAACGTACCAATGGGGTACACTCCAGAGAAAGCAGCAAAAATAGTAAATGTATGTTATGCATTACACAACATTTGTATTGTATTTAAGGCAAACCCAGTTCTTACCGAAGTGGAAGAATTCACCTCACAAGAAATTTCCTTAGCCTTACTTCAGTATTTAGCTGCAGCGCAGAGAATCAGAGTTAACATCGGGGGCACTCTAACAAGACCAGCGACGCAGTAGATATTACAAAAAGTTCATAATAAAACCAATTTCATAACAAAAAACCAAATATGTATTGTTTTATTTAAAATCACTAATTGCATAACAAATAATTCAGTTTAATTTTACATTTCAGTTTAGTTGGACTTCATATTTTAATTTAGTATTTTATTTTCAATTGCCAGCGGTTTTTTTTATTTTGTCCTCAACTTCTCACACCCTCATTTTTTCCATAACTAAATTGTGACGCTCTATTTCTTCTAATTCACTTATTTTCAAATCTTCCAATTTTTTGAAATGAGCTCATAAAGCCTATCAACAGATCGATAAATTTTTTTGTGCTTTGATGTTGATCCTTTGAATCTGCCACTGCAACCTTTATGGTGTCACACATCTTTCTTTGGATTAGAAGCTCTTCCCTAAGGATATCAGAAGGAGAGCATTTCCGTTTCAGCAATTCATTCCGAGCCAAAATAGGTTTGCTGGCAGCTTTTATTGGTTCACTTTTACTGTTTGTACAGGACTCTCTCCATTTTCCTCTATCAAATTTAAAAAAGTGCTTTCTATGAAAATATCTTCTGAATCTTCCTCTGGAGATATTGGTTTAGCAATTGAAGAGTCCAATCCAAAGGATTTCGCCAGTACACCTTCCACTGACTCCTTCATCCCAATCAAATTATAAATTGCCTCTTCAGTGCTTGAAAATTTATATTCAGTGTTAGGGCCTCCACCAGTTCCTTTTCTCATTTTCAAGTTTTAGGCCGCCTTGTGCCGTACGTACTTTTTTTGATCAGCTCATACCTACATTATCTTTGTTATTGTCAAGAACAAACTCTAATTTCATTATGATTGCCTTTTTCCACTCCGAAACATTTTTAGATGGTGGCCCTGCTGATTTCAGCTCATCCTCAGCCTTGCGCCAAAATCTGGCAAGTTCCTCCTTACTTACTTTTTGGAAATTTCGCGCAACATCAGGATGAGCTTGCATTAAGCTTAAAAGAATTTGCAACTGTTGCTTGTTTATTGTTTTTGACCTAAAAAGAAAACATTTTAACAGTTTTTCATTCCGTTGCAAAACTTAAATACATATCGCTCACTTACTTCAAGACTGGCATAACTCATAAAACGTGATTTTTGAGTAAATGATGCAGAAATATCCGACATTTCATGTTTTATTTTGTGTGAAATTATCACATAAGTATCTTATAAACCTGTCTTGTGAGAAGAGTTTATGTAGACATACTTTTCATAATTTTCATATAAAAAGTAACTTATTGAAAACTTTAAACGCGTTTTTCTCCCACTTTATGTTTTTTGAGTTATGCCAGTGTTGAAGTAAGTGAGCGATATGTACTTACATTTTTTAACAGCTTCCTTCACAACGTATTGTCGGAAAAATTCTCAATAAATAAAATTAAATTTTTCCTCTTTTTTAATGCCTACTTTTAACGCAAAAATTTTTTTCAAATTTTCGAAATTCGTTTAGAATAAGAGAAAATTAAAAAGAGAGAAAGTTCCCAGAATTTTTTTATTCAGAATAGGAGGAAAGGGAAAAGAAAAAAAAATCCCCAATAATTTTTATTTAGAACTGGTCTGATAGTGTTATTCGTTTTTAAAATTATCTAAGTTTTTTAGAAATAAATGTAATTTAAATATTATAAATTTTTTCATTTATATTTTAAATATTATTAATATTGGAAAATGTTATGCTTGCAAATAGCAATTATTTAAAAATACTCAGCATTTGAGTAGGTTTATACCAAAAGGTTATACATATTAACATTTGCGCCAATTCGACAGAGTCTTTTTGTTTAAATATTTTGTTTGTGACATAAGCTTTTCGATCATACGAGCGCAATAACAATTTAATAATTATTACTTTGTCGCTTTAAAGCTTATGTCAAATGATTTTGTATTTAGAATTTAAAAATAAAATGCAACGATGTAAAATGATTTTGTATTTTAAATTTGAAAATAAAATGCAACGCAACGTATGTTTCCGAAAACACTTGTGGTGTTCTTATATTGCACATCAGAGTCATTTGAATGAGTCCACATTAAAAAACATACACTCGTAAATAAATTCATCATACTGCAGTGGTACCGACACCATCACCGGCAAGTCATTACATTTACAAATTTCTGAAAACATAGAAAAACGTACTTCATATTCAGACAGACTTAAGCAAAATCACAGCAGTAAATAAATTGCTTATACACAGTGCGACAATTTTCCACCCAGACTTTACTTACAAAACCCAAACATTTCAATATTTTCCAAAAATCCACATTTACATACACACTTATAAAAAGTGATTTGAAGGTTTTTCAAACGAGTGGCACATGTCGTCAACTGGTACTTCCTTTACATGTCGCGATTCCGCTGCTTTGATGTTGTCTACCAGAGGACAGCAGTGTGCCATTAATGAGCTCATGATACTTTCAACACATTTCCACAGATTCAGGCTCACAGAAAATTATGCGAAATGAGCTGCCATTCGTTTCATTCCGAGTCAGTGAATGCGAGTGTGTTTCACAATCATTTCTAGTGAATACCGTTTCATTTCGTTTTTTTCTTATGTACATACATACATACAGCTGCGGTAAAAAGAATAGCACCGCTGTGTCATTTATGAATTGAAAGAAAATATTTCGTACAAATGACGTTTTTTTTTCTAATGTTTTAAAGTATAGTTACTTGATAAGTACACAAGATAAGCACATGACATTTTGTTCCAAAAAAATAACGGTACTTTCTAGGTTTGCTAATATATTGAGTTATTTGTAATTTCGAGCGGTAAAAATATTAGCACTGTTCAACTCCTTTACTTCTCAAAATTAGGTTTATTCGTAACGTCGTAACAAGTGAGCTCTATTATTTTTGTATAATACTCCAATGATTTTTTCGGGTTTTTGCATTTAAGTGGGCCGTGGAAAGCATTCTTCGACAGAGCAAAGTAAAATTATTAAAAATTCCCTTTCGCAAGGTAAAACTTTTAATGAAATTTAAAATTTTATCAGATGTTCTGCGAAAATGGTTTCGGATACGATAAAATACACAAATAAACGAAAAACACGAGGCCGAATGCCTTCCATGTCTCCCCGGCACGTGAATTGTTCGATACGGCTTTCTATACATAATCCGTTTTTGCCTGCTACGGAAATAAAGAAAGTGCGTAATATAGCAGTGAGTGTGGAAACTGTTAAAAGACGACTCAGGGAAACCTATCTGAGTGCCCAAAATCCACGACGAGTTTCGTTGTTAAAAAAAAAAAACATATCACAAAGATACCGGAATTCGCGCATATGTACTTAAAATGGCCACTTGCAAAGTAGATAAGCATTATGTGGAGCGCTGAGAGTAAGATCGTTTTTTTGGTGGAAAAGGCACTCGTCCATATGTAAAGCGTAGCCCAAACACAGAATATGATACTTGGAATAATCTTACTCTCATCGTTCCACTCTACTTTGCAAGTGGCCATTTTAAGTACCCATGGACCATTGAAAACACCATTTTTGATCCAATTCCTGGAAAAAGTTTTTTGTTCCAATCTATAGAGAAAGGCAGAAAAAGAGCTTTGGACATCACTTAGGCTAACTCCAGATCATAGAAGGCAACGATTTTGACAAATTTTCGGGAAAATTTTTTCTTGTTGGAATCGATTGGGAAAGATCGATAAAGGGCTTTTGAAATCAAGGGGACCGTTTTAGATCCATTTTTGGCAAACTCTTTTTAATTTAACCGATAGAGTAAGGTCGCAAAATGGTTTTAAAAATCACTTGGAGTGTAAATCTTGTTTTTGACCCACTTCCTTGGTTCGGGACCACTCCAAAATCCTTTTTTGACCTTTTTTGAAAGAAAAAAAATTCTCCGAAAATAAGTCAAAACCGATCGTGAAAAAATAAAATTGGGTCAAAACACGTGTAATTTACATAAATAAAATGAAAATCCTATTAATATTAACCAAACGGTTTCAAATTCAGGTCACCTTAAAATGACTGTTATTTTACTTAGTCTATGATTCATAGATGATCATTTGAAAGCTCATTTTAAAGAAAAATAATGGTTCTAAATGATTTTTTAATAAGAAATAAGCTGAAATACAAAAAAGTAGACAAAAAAAAACATTTTTTAAGTACTTCACCTGAAATATTTAAAAGCCTGATGTGATAGATCGATTTGGAGGTCATATTTGGATTTAGCGTAAAACATTTCTTCAAAAAACGACCCTTAGCAACACAACTGCATTCAATCATCTTTGCATTCACAGGCCTCTTTAATAAATTATAGTTTTTCCACACAATTTACATGTAAAACTAACAGGCGCCACCTTTTAAAATGTCCCAGATAAATTTGTCACTTTTATTTTCAGCTATAAAAAAATATCCAATAAACTTTTTGGTCTTTTTTCTTTTTTTATTAATAATGGTTAGTGTAAAGAATATAAATAACTAAAAACTAATTAACAATTTTTTTTTTTTTTTCATAAAAATTTCTGACGTTGTTCTTAAGGCCCTTTATTACATTTTGTACAGGTGTTTCATCGACATTACGGAACGATCCTTTTCACTTAAGTCTAAAGTCTTGTAAGTTTTTTGTAGTCTTACCACTCTTAAGAAGATTTCTTTTCATTAGAGCCCAATAACTCCGAATAGGTCAAAAACAGTCCTTTCCTGGGAACGGACTACGGAGCCACCCTAAATGAAGACCAAAATCCATTTTCGACCTTATCCAAATTATTACAGAAAAAACAAATCCAAAAATGGGTCAAAAACGTTCCTTTACCGGGGCCGGACTACGGAGCCACCCTAAATGAAGTCCAAAATCCATTTTCGAATTTTCCCATTAATTACAGAAAAAAAAAATTCCAAAAATGGTCCTTCCAGGGTCCGGAGCCACCCTAAAAATGTTAAGGAATTGGTTCAAAAACGGTCTTTCCACGGTCCCGACCCACCCTAAGTGATGTCCAAAATCCATTTTCGAGCTGTCCCTATCGATTGGAAAGAAAAAAAAAACGGTTTTTCTGTACTACAGCTTCATGAATCTGAATCCATGTGAGTGTGAGCTTTTCAAAATTTTTTAATTTTTTTTTAAATAAAAAAAAAATATAAATAATTTTTTCCCCATAAAAAATTGTACGGCATTAAGCGCAGAATAAATCAAAGTTTTTTTTAAAAATAAAAAAAAAATTTTAAAAAATGTTTTTTTAAAAAAAATTCAAAAATAATTTTAAGTTCGCAAAATTTTTGCGAAAAAATTTTTTATTCAGAAACAGTATTTTTTTCGAAAAGTACAAGTTAAAACCTAAAATCGTAGGTATACCAATTATTAATTGATAGAGTTTGCTGTAAGCTATGAATTTTCGAAAAAAACACTTATTCTGAAAAAGTACAAAAATCGTGAATTTCATACCCGCGTATCTCAACAACAAATAATACTAGGGCAAATTCCTGAACGCAGTTCTATTGCTGGACATCGATATTACAATAATGCCAAATTTCAGCCAAATCGGAGCCAAAAAATTGTTTCGCTGGCGTTTTCGCGTGTTTTACCCCATATATGAACATTTTCTTCATATCATAAAATTAGTTTTCCGCAACAGCACCTTAAAAAGAACAAAACATATTTGAATCACTCTAATGTACAAATGTCCATTCCCAGTGCATTAAGCAGAGTCATTAACATTTGTTATAAAATTTTTTTGTTTTGGCTATTTGAATTATATTTTATTTTGTACGTATAAGCACACCGAATTGTGCCGCATCAGTTACGTTGATCAGAACCAAAATTTAAACCAAAAACTTAATTTTCATAAATGCTTTTATTAATACTGCACTGAACTTTACATTATTTACTATGTATAGTATACAGTCTTATTGAACTAACCATATTTCGTAATAAAACTAAATAGCTGACCTAAGCTAACATCTCTAAGGCCATCGAGGTCAAGGGCCTGATTTACCCATAGGCTAATAAGGCTTAAGCCTTGGGCGCAAGGTCCGAGGGGGTGCTGAGGATTTACTTTGATTTTCACTTTTTATTCAGTTATAAATTTACATTCTTTTTTTAATGCTGTTACATTAATTTTAAATTCAAAATAATTCTAAAATAATACTCCTGCGATACCTACCGACCACTTTAAATATTAAAACGATATTTTTTAACGTTGAATTCAAAATAGAAGGAGGAAGAATAGCAGAAAAATTGAAAACCCTAGAAATGACATGATAATGTTGTGTTTATGGAACTCTGTACTGGTCAAGTTTCAAATCATTAGTGGACATCTTCCAGCAAATAATGCTGATTTGTCAAACGTTGTTACTCTATGTATGTAAGTTATTATATCAGTGATGGCATTTTCGGTGAAAAATCGTCATCAGTACATTCGACAAATTTTTAGTAGATTTGGTACATTTGACCCTTTTTTAGTACATTCGGTGGATTTTCAATACATTTGAACTTTTCTGAAAAATTACAATTTTTTAAGGAAATTCAGGTAAAATATGCGTGCAAACCTGCCGTAATGGTTTGCTGATCTTTTTTTTTAAGTAAAAATTTAAAATTTTGTACATTCAGATTTTAAAAGTACATTTGAAGTCTCGGTTCAGTACATTTTCACAACTACCATCACTGATTTTAAAACGTTGTGTAACGAAAAACAGAAGAAAAATTTAAGTCCGAAGCAATCTATAGGTATGAACTCACTGTGTACAAAAAAGATTTAAGAAGAAAAAAGAAACCAAAATTTTATTTTGATGAAGCAAAACCGAATTTGCAGGAAGACAATATTTCATTGTAGATAAATAATACGCTGCTACTGATTCCCTCAAAAATCAGTTGAAAAGTCAACAAATAATTTATACCGAAGTGAATTCAAAATTTAGTTTCTTATGGAAATTTCCTGAAATAAATGACAATAGCATTATAAAAACCAAGGCTAAAGAGTTGCTACAACTAAGTATATGACATGGATATGGAAGATACGTTTTTTGACGAGTGTTTCCATTTGGAACACTTTTTAAAAGATAAAGAATTTTATGATCTACAAAAGTTAAAAATTACAATTATTAAAAAGCCTAAACATTGGTTCTATTTTTCCGAATATAGAAATTATTTTAAGAGTTTTTTTTAAACGATTAGCATCACAAGTTACAGCGGTTAAAGATCTTTCTCTGCATTAAAATGTGTAAGAAATTACTTGCGCTCCGCTCTTCGCCAGCAGAAACGTACAGCACTGCACTATTATTTATTGAGAATGTTTCTTACAAAACATCAAATTTGGCAATGTTTTGGAAAGATTCGGTAACGAGAAACCGAGTAGAGAACGTTATGTAACGTTTTCAATAAACAACACTAGTTTACATATATAGTCCTCATTTCGAAATCTGATTTCTCAAAGAAATTTTTATATATATTTTTTATTTTTGGGGCGTGGATTCCAATATTGTCAACCATATTTTTCCTTAGAATCGTTATCGAGATATCCCCAAAAACCCCATTTTTTGGACTTTTTTCATTTATCTGGTAATATTCTTATACATTTTTTTTCGACCTTAATCAGTTGCACGCGGAAGTGATAATTTTAATTGCTCCATTTGGACCATATTTGCTCAAATCGGACAAAAATGTTTGACCCTAGTGGGACGGATGGTGGTACAGGTGTACCTCTTTATATTTGAAATTAAAATATCTCAGAATTCTTTTAATTTAGAGGTCTGGCTCTTTCTGACAACTTCGGCCCATCATTTCTACGCATTATTAAGCTATTTGTATTATTTTACCTTTTTACTGCTCCGGTTAGGAGCAAGTTTTGTATACCTACCTCGTGGAAGACGGTCGTGGTACATGTGTACCACCATTTATTTAAAATATGCAAGAACTTGCAACTGTTCTTGCACACATGTGTTTCATTTCAAACTTTAGGACAGGGATTTTGTTTATTTTTTCCTATATTATAGCTTGAGGAATAAAAATAATTGTCCCAACATTTGAGCTTCCTAGCTCAAACCTGAAAACTGCGCGGACAGAGTTTATGTCCAATTCTGTTGAATATTAACGAAAAAACCGACTTACTCAAACGTAGAAAAAGTCTGCCTTAGGTGCCAAGATATAGCGTTTTGGGTTTTTTAGTTGAATGGGGGTCGCCACCCACTGTTGTACAGCCATGCCCACATTTTTCGTGTGACTAAAAATGCGGAAAAAATACACCCAAAGGAGGTATTTTTATATATTTTTTTTTTTAAATTTGCGGTGCTGTGTGCCTATATAATAGAATCGGGTTTGAAGAAAATTCTCCCAAAATTTCAGCTTCCTAGATCAAGCCCGCGAACCGCGCAATCAATTTGTTTTTTAGTACGATTCGTATGAAAAACGAAAAAGCAAAACAATGAAATACAGATTTTTTTTTTGCGTTTTAGTGAATTTTCTGATTTTCGCTGTTTTGCTTTTTCGTTTTTCATACGAATTGTACTAAAAAAGTGGCATTTTGCTAATTGCATATCGAATGTCGTTGACTCTATTAGTTAACTTTAAACAATTGATTTGTTCATTATTAATTGTTTACGTAATGCCTTATAAGAAAACTTTACAATAAAGCTATAAGACGATATAAGAAACTATTTTTCAGTTAAAATGACAATTTGAATATGACCATAAGACACCATAACACGTTCAAAATTCACAACTCGATGTCGCCCCGATATCTTTGTTAACAAATAAGTTCCCGATACACGTGTTCACTCATATAATGCCTAGAATATTTATGTATGTAAAAAAAATTTGTAGCGATTTAAAAATGGGTCGGTCAAAAAGTGTTTGGTTGGTGTGTCCTGAAAATTACTTGAACTGTTTTCTTGCATTTTGATAGATGTTTAAGAAAGATTGAAGTACCGTTTGAAGCGTGAATAGAATACATTTTCCGACTTATAAAAAAAAACGAAGGCGCGAATGCAGATTTAAAAGTTTTCTTCACTCACCTCAGCACTCACCTACATACATATGTGCATATGTGTGCATATGGTTGGACAAGCACCGGATGTATGAGCATGTACTTGGGCTGTATTGCAAGTGCAGCAGATGGTACACGACAACAACAAAAGTGTTTTTAAAAATACTCTGTTGATGTGATGTTGATGCGTTGTGAAGAAAATTGCTTTTGCTGAGACCGAGTTTACGTTGGTATATGTATGTGTTGCAGGGGATATTTATCCACTTACTTAACACTTTTAGAGCAACAAATATGGTTAGTACCGATAGACAGACAGACAGACAGACATGTATGCACACTAGGGTAATTCAAATTTTTTTTTTTGTTTTTTTTTTAAGGTGCTGTTGCTTAAAAAGTAAGTTTATGATGTGAAGAAAAAGTTCACGAAAATTCAGCTCTGTAACTCAATTTTATAAGGTGGCGCCGGAGCCTGTTAGTTTTACATGTTTAAAATGACTATAACTTTGCAAGGAAACATCACAGATCACCACTTGAAAGCTCATTTTAAAGGGCAAGGATGGTACTAAATGATGCTTTTGTTAAAAATGAGCTGATAAACTTTCTTTGAATCCTATACATGGCCTCGAAAGTAGACAAAAAATATCATGTTTCAGGTAATTAACCTCAAATATTTCAGGATTCCGACATGATGGGTCAATTCTGAGGCCAGATTCGGATTCAGCGTAAGAAATTACGTCGAAAAACGACCCTTTTTAGCTTAACAACACTAATCACCTATTCATTTAGATACCTTTTTTGTAAAAAATAATTTTTCCATACAATTTACATGTAAAACTAACAGGCTCCGGCGCCACCTTATAAAATTGAGTTACAGAGCTGAATTTTCGTGAACTTTTTCTTCATATCATAAATTTACTTTTTAAGCAACAGCACCTTAAAAAAACACACAAAAAAAATTTGAATCACTCTAATGCACACGCTTCATGCAAATATGCACAGGTATGCATACATACGAGTACAGGGAATAAGTCAAGATTACTCAGCAATAATTTTTATCGCAGAAAAGTCTAAGTCTATTTTTTTTTTTTTTTTTTAATTATAATTTTATTTTATTATTGTAAGATAGCAAAAATTCATACACAAAATTCAAAGTTAGTTCAAATTAAATAAATAAAATATTCAGACCCGTGCGCAAGGTGGGGCTTTTGGGGGTTCAAACCCCTCCCCCCATTGGGGGGGTTTTTCAATGGGGGTTTTTTCAATGCGCGTTTAAGCATACTCTGGCATCAAAAAAATCAGCTTCATTGACAGTTCATGCACAAATCTATTCGCGTCATATATTTCAATTTTGTATAATGGTTCACGTGACATGTGGATAAATGAAGTTCAACTTTGGCGTCAACGCATTGAAGCGGCTGAATGGCTTAGCCTCGCTAAATATAAATAACGATATCGAAATCAATGTGGAAAGAGTTTTGGACGGGTGTTTTCAAGTATCTCGCAGAATTAGCTACTTACGTAAAGATAACTGAATATCGAATCATAACATAAACACTAGACTTGTTCAAATAAATGGCATATACTAGAATACTTCAAAAACACTCGATTTTCGAAATTTTATTCAAATTCAAAATTTTTAATTTTTCGGAATTTGGTCAAAAAAATTAAGAAAATTTGATTTTTTCTTATTTATATTTTTTTAATTTTCTTTCTTATATACACATTAGGAAGTATCGAAAGAAAATTGACCACTATTTTTAATACATAAGGAGAAAAACGGTGGTCTCTCCGCGAGTACAGCTTTGGTGTTTCTTGTGTAACAGCTCAAATCCTTTGTTGTTTTCACTGCAATCATCACCTTAACACACTGTAACTTAAAATTGTCAATGCAAATACATGAATTTCCATTAAAAAAATGAATGATAAAAAAAATTTGTTCATTCAAAATTTAATTTTTTTTATATTTTTATAAAATACTTTGAAAATTATCGGACCAAAAATCAAATTTTATTTTTTTTTCTCATTTATTTTTTAATAGAAATTCATGTAGTGGCATTGACCACCTCAAATTATAGTATATTAAGGTGAATGCAGTAAAAGCATCAAAGGATTTGAGCTGTTAATCAAGAAACACCAAAGCTCTACTCGCGCAGAGACCACAATTTTTTCCTTATATGTAAATAGGCTTAAAAAATAGCGGTAAATTTTTTTCAATACTTCCTTATGTTTAGATAAGGAAAATCGAAAAAAAATTTTAAAAAAATATTAAAAACAAGAAGAAAATCAAATTTCCTTTATTTTTTTCGCCAAATTCCGAAAAATGAAAATTTTTCATCTCTGATAGCAACTCTAGGACTATTTCTTTTTTTATTTTTTTAAATGGATATATACTCGAATTTGAATAAACTCTGGAAAATCGAGTGTTCTTGAAGTATTCTAGAACATATTTTTGAACATCTCTAATAAGCACATGTACATATGTATTTAATTATTATTAAATGTCTATATTAAAAGTAAACAGTTTTTTGACGTTTTTTATGAACATAATCTAACATGAAATGTTCGAGTTAAACCCCCCCATGGATGATTCCTGCGCACGGGCCTGAAAATATTACAACAATAAAAACTACAGTTCAATTGATACAAAGTCACAAGTGACGAATGCAGTTATACTTAAAATGAAACTAAAATTACAAAATTTAATAAGTGTGGGGTCTCATTTTCATACAAAATTAGAAAAAAAGGGTAATTTTGAAAAATAAAATGTAAATAAGATAATATATATTTATAAAAACATATCAAAATTCATAAAATGAGAAGAACAGAAAAAGAAAATATAGAAAAAAAAGTTCAATTAATAAATTCCATTCAGTAGCCAAGCCAATAGTTAACATCGTAACGATATAGAAAATTGTGAGAAAAATACATAAAAATACACCCTGAAAATCAAGAAGAAAAGGTACAGATATTCTTCCAATCAGTTGAAGCCTTACCGCTAAAAGTTTGAGTTTGGAACCTTTCATAGTATCGTGTACGGAGTTTTAAGGATATTTAAGTTGTGAGCCCAATACCGATAATATTTGCTCAGAAGTTTTTAGTCTATTTGCTTTGTTTCACAAATCAGAGCACTCCGCATAAATTCTAGCATTGGTTTACAAAAGCGGCCAAATTTTTGACCAAACCAACCCAAATACGTCTTATGGGTAATTATGTATAGTTACCGGCCAAACTAGTAAGCTTAAGCCTAAAGATGTGCAATGACATTTTAATGCAAAAGCATGTGGTTAGTGAAGACTACGACAGTAGCAAAGTAAGAAAACAAAATTTGTCAATTTCATTATGTACTTGGCAAGTTGTAAGTGGGGGTAATTTGGCCTCCTTCGGCTGCGGCATAGAATTTACATCCTCCAATATGTCCAATTTCGGCTTCGCGGCGGTCTTCGGCCGCGGTTCAGTCTATAATATGTGCAACTGACTTTGCTATTCACAGTGCTTATGCAATAAAATTAAATTGCATACTTTTAGGCCTTCAAATTAACTAGTTTGGCCTAGGATAAACTAGTTTGGCCTAGGATAAACTAGTTTGTCCTAAAAACTTGCCATAAGCAGAGCGAGTATAAATGATTTTTGCTTCTTCCTTCAGCATTTTTCTTATTCAGGGGGTTTGTGCTTATTTCGAATATTGCTTTTGTTGCTTATAAATGAATATTTTTGACAGTTTCTCTTATCTTATTCGAAAAAAAAATGTTTTTGCTAACTTTTGAAACAGGTAGCACTGTAACATAAATTTTTTTGAATTAAGTGGCAACAAAATGGCAAAATTAAACACATCCAAACAACAATTGCAAAATATTCCGCAAAAAAGCAGTCAGTAGAGTAGCTGGTTTTTTTGTAAACATGCCGAAAGTAATAGAAACTAAAAAAGAATTTATCACACGTACGTATGACGCTCTCAGAACAAAAGTGAAGCATAAAATTTGCTAGAGAAAAAGTGAACTAGGAAATTTCAAAGACCAAAAACGAACTTTCGTTCAGCTTTGCCTGTCTAATGTTGTATGTATGCGTAAGTTATAACTCATCGTGCGCATTCGGTTATTTCGCTGTAGTCGGCAAGCAACAACGACTGATGCGTTTGATTACTTGTGTTGTGAAAGATTTGACTGTACATTCATTCTTCTGTTTAGTTGTTGAATCCGCATTTGACTTTACCTCCTTGGTGCATTTGGTGTACTTTTTATTAAAATAATTAATTTTATAAAGTTTCTATACATGAAAATATACGCTAAATATACATTGCGATATCGCAATCAATGTGGAAAGAGTTTTGGACGAGTTTTTTCAAGTACCTCGCGGAATTTTCTACTTACGTGATGATAACTGATATCGAATCATAACATAAACACATGTACATACATATATATGTATGTATGTATTTAATTATAGTTAAATGTCTACATTAAAAGTAAACCGTTTTTTGAATTTTCTTATAAACATAATCTAACATGAAATGTCCGAGTACCATGTGAATCAATACTTTGGATGAGATATTTGCCCATTTTATACAGAAAGAAGATAGACGCAATGATTGCTAAAGCAGCCAATAATTATATTTGGATGTCAATTGATGAAACGACGGATGTGAATCAGCACCTAGTAGTCAATTTTGTTTTCGGAACACTAGATGGTGACGTAAAACATCGTACTTGTTTAATGTGGACACAGTTAATGCAGCCTACGCGAGCAATGGCAACTTTTTTTCAACGACTCATTAAGTAAGCTGTGTCCGAATGGTAGGTTTATTTTTAGTTAACATTGAACATGGGAAAGTGTTGGTACTAGTTACGGATGCAGCATCCTATATTCTAAGCGCTGCCAGTGCATTGCAAGCATTGGCCTGCATCGAATCACCGAATATATCCGCGCTCAGTTTCCTAAAGTGAATACACTACTGGATGGATTAGCTTTTGGATGATCAGAGTAAAGTTTCTGAATGCTTTCCACCTGGGAATTGCCAGAGCGATCTCTGAGCCAACAATTAGCAAGCTAATCCCGCGGCTCGATATGGGTAGCTATCTCCGCATCCGCTGAGATAGTGAGCAAATGTGTGCACCGTGTCCTTCCTGGAAGTAAACTGGGTTGTGCGCAGGGTTTGGTACGTGACATTAAAAAAAAACATTCCAATGAGGACTAAAAAAGCCTTGAATACAGAACCCCTCAACGTTGACGATCACTGCAAATGAAAAAGGACTATGATTTAAGGATATGCACCTGGAATATCCAGACCCTTAATAAGGAAGGTGCCTCTATCAAAATGTCGGATGCCCTCGGAAAAATTAAGGCTGACATCACCGCCATCCAGGAAATAAGATGGATAGGACAAGATTGCTCTAACCAAGCAAGTTGCGATATCTACAACAGCTGCCATACGGAGAGGCGCGAATTTTGATGCGGATTCGTAGTAAGCAAGAGACTTCGCCACCATATCTCCAGGTTCACACCTGTGAGCGATAGGTTGGCTACGATCCGCGTCAAGGCTCGATTTTTCAACATCAGCTTGATTTGCGCGCACGCCCCGAAGGAGGAAAAGGACGATGCTGTCAAAGATGCCTTCTATGCGAGACTGGAAGAAGTATACGACCGCTGCCCGGCCACGACGTTAAAATTGTACTCAGGGATTTCAACGGAAAGGTCGGAAGAGAAGCTGTTGCAGCCAAGATACGCATGCGGTTGTGCAATGCAAAGGATGTACGCTCTGGTACGCAACGAAAGCTGGACGTCGCTAAGCTGCAATCACATCGGGCGGCCGAAGCTTACTCCGCTCGCCTCTCAGAGCTGCTCCTTCAACCTGACTCTCTACCCGACGATGCCAGTGGACTTTGGGCGCATATATCCGGCTCCATGCGCTCTGCCGCTGAGGAAGTCATTGGTTTCCGACGCCCACTTCCGCGAAATGAATGGTATGACCAGGAGTATCGCGAAGCTATTGCAGTGAAAAACGCCGCCTACAAACGAACCCTGCAGTCAGCCGCAACGCGAGCCGTGCACGAAAACTACCGGGAAAAGAAAAAGAAAGAGAGGCGCCTTTTCAGACGCAAGAAACGAGAGCAGGAAAGGCACGAGCGTGAGAAACTCGAAGTGTTACGGGGAAAGAATGATGCTCGAAAATTTTACCAACAAGTCAAGCGTCTGACAAGTTTCAAGCCCGGAGCATCTACCTGTAAAGATGAACATGGATACGGATACGCAGTGTACACTGAGATTAGGGAGGAAACACTTTTCCAAGCTGCTTGCTGGCGATGACTCCACCAATCCTGCCTTTGGAGAAATTAACCCAATGCCACCAATCATCAACGATGCTGTGGACGTACCACCACCTAGCCATGACGTGGTACGAGTTGCGATCCAACGATTTAAGAACAACAAAGCGGCTGGTGCCGAAGGCCTGCCTGCTGAATTGTTCAAGACCGGCGGCGATGAGCTGATAGGGTGTATGCATCAACTCAGCTGCAAAATATGGCTAGTAGAAAGCATGCCCGACGATTGGAATCTCAGTGTCCTTTGTCCTGTACTGAAGAAAG
This sequence comes from Tricholauxania praeusta, assembly GCA_949775025.1. Classification (NCBI taxonomy): domain Eukaryota; kingdom Metazoa; phylum Arthropoda; class Insecta; order Diptera; family Lauxaniidae; genus Tricholauxania; species Tricholauxania praeusta. The sequence goes on along the minus strand of OX459029.1, from coordinate 66,981,177 downwards.
GTGACACGACAATCTGCGCTAACTACCGGGGAATCAGTCTTCTTGCCATATCTTACAAGGTCCTGTCGACTGTACTGTGTGAAAGACTTAAGCCGTTTGCCAACACACTGATTGGGCCTTATCAGTGCGGCTTTAGACCTGGTAAGTCCACCATAGACCAGATCTTCACACTACGTCAAATCCTGGAAAAAACCCACGAAAAACGGATCGATACCCATCATCTCTTTATCGATTTTACCGATACCGATACGGGATTGCCTTTATGCCACCATGTCTGAGTTCGGTATACCTGCGAAGCTGGTGCGGCTTTGCAGAATGACGTTGAGCAACACAGCCAGCTCCGTCAGAGTAGGAATAGACCTCTCCGAACCATTTGATACCGAACGAGGTTTCAGACAGGGCGATCTACTATCCTGCAACCTCTTCAACTTTGTGATGGAAGAGGTGTTGCGAAGAGCCAGTGTACATCGTAATGGCACTATTTTCTACAAAAGTGTCCAGCTCCTTGCATATGGCGATGATATTGATATCATTGAACGTTGTAAGCGAGATGTTACTGCTGCGTTCTCTGCTATCGAAAAAGAGTCAGCGAAGGTGGGTTTGACGGTGAACGAGGGCAAAACAAAGTATATGCTGTCCACAAACAGGGAGACGCGGCGTATTGGATCCTATGTTACTGTGAACAACTATACTTTCGAAGTTGTCAAGGAATTCTCCTATCTTGGCACCGCCGTGAACACTCAAAACGATGTCAGCCTGGAGATAAAGCGAAGACTAACTTTTTCTAATAGGTGTTACTATGGTCTCAGTAAGCAATTGAGTAGTAAAGACCTTTCTCGCCCGACAAAACTGACACTCTACAATACGCTCATCTTACCCGTGCTTCTTAACGGCGCAGAAGCATAGGTTATGTTGCAGACTGATAAAGCCACGCTTGGATTGTTTGAGAGAAAAATTCTTCGCAAAATCTTCGGTCCTGTTCACGTCGGCGACGACTACCGTATTCGAATGAACCACGAACTGTACGAGCTCTACGCTGACATTGACATAGTCAAGCGCATCACTATCCAACGTCTGCGCTGGCTGGAACATGTTGTGCGTATGGACGAAGGAGCTCCGGCGAAAAAGGTGTTTGATGCGGAAGCCGCTGGGCGACGACGAAGAGGAAGACCATGCCTCCGATGGAAAGACCAAGCCGAGGAAACCCTATCCACGCTCGGTGTGACTGATTGGAGAAGGCGCGCGCGAAGCAGAGGCGCCTGGAGAGAGCTTTTGAGGTCGGCCGTAACCCGGTAACGGGCTGTTATGGCCACCTAAGTAAGTAAGTAAGTTAGAATATACTAATACATATCAACAGTTAAATCAGTTTATATGAAAATAAGAACTACCTATTTTTGTGTGAAATTATTTTGTATCCAAACTTTTACAAATTCAAGGCGCCGTCTCGTCGTCACCCATTCAAAAATGCGTTTCCAAGTACACCATTGCACCAAGTCCAATTGTAAAAAAAAACCACGGAAGTCGTTAGCTTCCATGGATCACAAGGAGTTTTAACAAAAATATAAAAACGTCCTTCAGAGAAACAAAGGATATTCTATAATTTTAAACATATCTAAAATTCTTTGTAAAAGAAAATATTCAAGGAATAAATTGTTTGATACGTATTCACCAGAAGAACTTGCAATTTTCAAATATTGTCAAGTAACCTCATCGGATGTTGAGAGATCATTTTCAAAATACACTCAAACTTGTCAATTATAGACACCGCAGATAAGAGAATCCTGCTTATAAGTGAAAAACAAAGAAATTAATAGAACCGTAATTTGAACTATCATAAGGATTGTCCTGACAATAAGAGAACGTAAAGGAACCTTCCAATAAGAAAATGAGATGAGTCTCGTGTGTCCAAGCGAAAAACGTCGCAGACGTGTCTTATAATTGGTTGATGCTCATTATTTTTTACTAAAAAACTAAATTGTCGATGATCATTGCTGGCTATGATGAAAAAGACATTGCGAATTGCGATGAAACTTCACTTTTCTTTCAGGCAATTCTAAAAAAATCGATGAGAAAAATGTACAGGCGGTAAAATGTCGAAAGAATATTAAGTGATTAATTACATTTATTTTCATTTTGTACAATGGTACATTATATTCTGATTTGGTATATTTTATCAATGAAAGGCATAAGCTTTAAAGAAAAATTATGAAGTAATTTCTATTAAGTTTTAAAACCTCTTTCGCGTCGCAAGCTCACATTTAAAATCGCATATGCGCATGGCATGTAAACGGCGCGAACAGAGCTTATGTCCAATTTTGTTGAAATTTTACGAAAAAACCGACTTACTAAAACGAAGAAAAAATCTAACTTAGGTGGTAAGATATGTCACTTGACGTATTTTAGTTGTATGGGAGATGCCACCCAGTGGCGTATTCAGGGGATGGGCAAATGGACCCAACCCCCCCCCCCCCCCGAAATGCAATATGCAGTCTCATTAAAATCAAAATATGAAATGGTATATCCCTGGCTGAGCGCTTTCAAGATTGTCAGAGTTTCGCTGCTGCCGTCTCTGGTCACTGTCGAATCATATGTATTAAATATTTGACTGTATTGTGTATGAAGAAGTTATAGGCAGATTGCCAGCTTTCCTTAATGTTTATAAGAAAGCCTTGGATATTTGTGAGCCTTTTGGCGAAACCTCATCACTTCCGCGATGTAGTGGTACTTCGAAAAACCTGTGTAATCAACGCGCAGATACACCTGAAGAATATTACACACGAATCTTCTTCATACCTTTCCTTGAAGAACTCGGATCTACATTTAGCGAAAGGTTTTTACGATACAAGAAAAACATTATTGGACTCCAGTGTCTAGTACCAGCAAACGTGAACAAGTTCACATTCGAAGACCTAAAGCCAGCGATAGAATTTTATATAGACGATCTGAAGAATTCAAATGAAGCTGTTCTTCAGGGTGAATTTGATATGTGGTCGATGAGATGGCAGAAAGAGATATCGACGTGTGCAATTAGCGCACTAAAACTGTGCGATAAAGAGCTCTTTCGTAACATGCATATCTTGCTAACACTCTTGACGACGCTTCCTGTCACGACGGCAACTGCTGAACGCAGTTTTTCGACGTTAACGCGTATTAACCCCTACCTTCGCAATCGTTCAAGTGAGAAGCGTCTTACAGGTATGGCTCTCATGACTATACGTATACATCGCAACATACCAATCAGTGAGGAATCCATCATTGATGTGTTTGCTAAGAAGTCGCGCAGAATGGTTCTTGGGTAGATCTCGGTGTTCGTTTATGTAATACCATAATATATATGGGACGGTCTTTTACAAGCTGAACACTTTTCGGACGACGCATTTTTGATTTGTCTGAAATTTTTTTATGTGTTCTGTATCGAAAAAGAAGGAAAACGTGTTCGAGGATTTTTTTGAAACATTTTTTTTTTACAAAATAGAGCGAATTTAAATTTTGAGAACATAGTGATATTTGGCATGGACACTCACTTTCAAAAATTCATAACTCCGATTCTGTTAAAGCTAGAAAATTTTAAATATTGTTATAAGCAATTTAAATGTTTAAATCGATTTTTAATAATTTTTCCCACCCTGTATCAAATTTTTAATACGACCATCGTGTTCCACGTCAAATTTCTTATCGAAAACGTATTTTTTTTATGGGCAAACTATTATTACTATAAGAAATGAATTAATTTATGTAGTGCAGCACGTCTTGTTTGCTCGCGTACTCTACATACATACACTAGTTTACAAATTTGGGGTTCATTTCAAGATCTGGTTTCTCATAGACTTTTTTCTATGTATTTTGGAGCGTAGATTCCAAAAACTTTTTTTTTTCTTAGGAATCGTTTTCGAGATATCCCTGAAAACCTCTTTTTTTGCACTTTTTTCATTTATTTGGCCATATCTCCATGAATATTTTTTCGAATTCGAGCGCTTGTAACTCCATCAAATCTTATCCGATTCAGAGAAACAGTATATTGTTAGAAAGGGAATAAAAATATCTTTTAATTGCTGAAAAAAGTTTTTGAGTCGACAAAATATTCATCCAAATAAATGAAAAAAGTGCAAAAAAAATGGGTTTTTCGGGGATATCTAGAAAACGATTCTTAAGAAAAAACAAAATGGTTGCCATTTTTAGAATCTACGCCCCAAAATACATAGAAATAAGTCTATGAGAAACCAGATCTCAAGATGAACCCCAAATTTGTAAAATAGTGTAGAATACGCGAGCAAATAAGATGTGCCTCACTAAATAAATTAATTTATTTCTTATGGTAATAATAGTTTGCCCATTAAAAAAATACGTTTTCGATAGGAAATTTAACGTTAACACGATGGTTATATTAAAAATTTTATACAGGGTGGAAAAAATTGTTGAAAATTGATTTAAACATTTAAATTGCTTATAACAATATTAATTTGTTAATAATTTTGCAATAAATAACTTTTTTTTTCAGTTCGTTCTCTTAGTTTTAACATGAAAATAAAATCAATTTTCTAACTTTAACTGAATCGGAGTTATGAATTTTTGAAAGTGAGTCTCTATGCCAAAAATCACGAAATTCTCAAAGTTTAAGTTCGCTCTATTTTATAAAAAAAAAATTTCAGAAAAATCCTCGAACACGCATCTCTTCTTTTTCGATACAAAACCCATAAATAAAATTTCAGCCAAACAACATTCGTTCGGTTTGTAAAAGACCGTCCCCGCGTCAAAGTTCGTTCGGTTTGTAAAAAAACGTCCCCTCAAAAAGTCATCAGTACACCACCGGGCACAGTGTATTATTTTGGCAATCTAGCGCTAGTAAACTCAAAAAAAAAAGTTGATTTTTTTTTGGAATTTAAATGCAATATGTTTAAAATTTCCCAATTATGTTAAAACTTCAAAAAATTTTTCAAGTATAGCGCAATACTTAAAATAACTGTACCTTGAAAGTAAGTAAAAAGAAAATGTCAAAAATAGTATAAGTTCGCTTAATTTTGCGCGCAAGCTTTAAAGTCTTGCAAATCCTTTCTGAAAAATTAAAAGGTTTAAGTTTTTTTAAAAAAATTAATTTCCAAGCTTTCTTGATCGAAATAACATAAAATCTTAACAAAGTTATTGATAGCAACAAAATTTTGTATACACTGAAAGAACCTACTTTAACTGTAAGTTTAAAAAAAAAAAAAAACTTTTGTGGACAAATAAAAAATTATTAATGATTACAATAAAGCTTGATATGTATACTAATAGAATAAAGATGACCTCTGAAATTTCTCGCTTCCAAATATTTGAGTTATGGCTTGATACTGCAGTAAACAAACAACAGAACAAACGATGGTGGATCGCAAAGTACTGTTGATATTGATTAGGCTAAGCAATATGCCAAGAACTTGTTGTCGCTACTGAATTCCCGGTGGGCAAATGCTTGTCGGAAGAAAGATCGATTTATTTCATTAAATAAAGATTGACTCAGAGGTAAATCGAATTCTCTTTATTTTTGTGCAATACACCGAAAAAATTTTATGGTGGGAGACCAAATAAAGAATTTGAAGAACGCGCCGAAAGTACTAAAAATAAAAAGCCAGAAAAAGTTGCAAGAGAGGTGAACGAAAATCAAGGCGTTTTTTCAAAGAATTGGACATAACAGCTGAAATAACTGGTATAAATTTGGATCTAATTTTTCGTTTCCGTACCTTGCTTCAATCCTTAACCTTTGGTTTTTCAATCAATGTGGATGCTTTCCAAAAATACTCGCAGGATACGCTGTACCTATACTCAGAGTTATATCCTTGGTGCACAAAGTGCTTTACCATGGAAGCAACGTAATAAAATCCTGCATTATACCTATTGCCCAAATGTTAGAGGAAGTACACGAAGCACGTGATAAGGATGTCCGGCATTATACGGATCTTTTTACGCGAAAAACTTTACGGACCGATACAAATACTGATTTGATCAATAGACTCTTGATAACATCGGATCCATTTACAGCAAGTTTGCGCAAATCGTCTAAAAAGAAGTATAGAAACCTATGTAAGTCCGGACACGATAGTTTTGCTTCAAATGAAAAACGATGACACTTCTGATTCGAGCGATTTAGATGAGTCTTTGGAGTAAATTTTAGAAATTACACTGTAAGCATTTTTAATATTTATCCTTTTCATAATTAAGTATTGTTGATTAATTTTTTATGTATCAACTTTACAGACATGCTTATGATGAATCTAGTTATATAGACCTCGTATCTACATTTGTAATGGTCGCAAGATTGAGAGCAGCATCCCTGAATTGAAGAACATATAAAAATTAAAAAGTACTTTTTTTTTTTAATTTTTGGTTCTATAACATAATTTGTTAATCATTTCGTAATTATTTTCCAAATTCGCGTTCAAACCTCAGCTAAAATCATTATAACTCCGAAAACTGAAACTATTTATATATAAACGAAACGCTGAAAAGTTCACTTTCTTATATTTTACAACTATCTTAAAAGTCATATTTTTGTATCTTAAGCAAGCTAAAAGTTATGTAAAAATTTTAATTTCAAAAACAGTTCAATGAAAAACCACTCGATGAAATATTTATTTTCATTGCAAAAAGTTCGTCAGAAACTAAAAAATAAATAATGTACTATAAACTCAAGCTTTACATACTTTTTTATTTAGGTCGCCCTTTAAAACACCAAAACGAAAAAATCGGTTATATGGGAGCTATATCTTTAACCCAACCAATTTGCACCATTTTTTCGCTGATGCTGTAAAATATAAATATTAACATTTGTGGAAAATTTCATTGACCTAACTGCTATAGTTTTTGAGATATTAGCTTAGTACTGCTAGATTGGCAAAATAACACACTGTGCCGGGCCCACCCCGAACGAAAATCCTGGTTACGCCACTGATGCCACCCACTGTTGTCAATTCACGCCCACATTTTTCATGTGGCTGAAAATGCGGACAAAATACACCCGAAGTTTTTTTTTTTTAATTTGCATGTGCCTATATTAAAAAAACCGAACTTAAAGAAAACTCTCCCAAAATTTCAGCTTCCTAGATCAAACTTGCGAACGGCACAATCTTTTCAGGCATTTAAGCTTGGTTAAAACTCACCATCATCTTGTATTTGTGGAAAGTTTGGTTTTATTGCTTTAAATAAGTCTCTTAGTGTTGCGTTTTCGAGGTTTTGTTTTGTTTCAGTCAAAACTTTAATTCAGTCGGGCGAAAATTGTCCACGCTATGTGTTTGGTCAACTTGAAATATGTTATTTCGAAAAAAAGCCGTATCTAAGGATTAGTACGTTTTGGAAGTGAATCGCGAAAATTTAAAATTCGAGTCCTTAGATAGTTTGTTCGTCATAGCTCATTTAGTATCTTTTACCATGTCATGTTCAAGGTACTAAGGCATCTTTTAAGCCTATAAAACAAAAATTATGTTCAAAAAATGTATACTGTTGTCTAACACCTCAAGTCAAACCACTTTTAATAAAATCTTAGAGCTCACGCACTTTTTTACTGTTAACGCGATGAAGGGAATTGAATTATTGGCCAGGTCAAATATAGAGATGTTGTTAAGTTACATAAATTATATTTTACAGTGTTGATGCTCCTTCGCAATCAAGAGAAAGTTTCGTTCGGAATGGCTACCTCAATTTCCATGGCTAGCAAATGAAAAAAAAAAAATAGCTTTTTGCTTTGCTTGCTCAAAATATTGAAAAAACCAATTGAAGACTGATGCATTGATGAGCGAAAAAGATTCAACTTTTGAAAATACAGTTTTTTAAGCTGAGATTACCTTGTTGATTTTCTGCATTATGCTTAGTTTGGCATTTCTTCTGAGTCCAGACTCAGTAATTGTTTCAAAAATTTAGTTTAAATTTAATAAATTATAAAGCTGGATACTTATGCAGTTTGTCTTGCTGAATAAGGCGTACTTTTTTCTATAATAATCACCAACAACACGTTTATCGATTTTTTGGACAATTAGTCAGTTTTCGTGGAAGACTAAGCACATACATATTTATGCAGCTGTATATTTAAAAAATTCACTTATGTATATAGATAAGTTCATGTGTAAATTTGCTTTTAAGTTTATACCCGTGATCTGTTAATGCTCATTAAAAAAATTTTGGTACATTTTTTTCCTATTTGGTACATTTTTTTCGGTCAATTTACATTCTCCGTTTCCTATTTTTATGTTTTAGAAGGAATATTAAAATAAACTTATCTTTTTGTTTAAGAATATTTGTTCATTTTTAATAAAAGGTTTTTCGTACACGCTTCTTTGAATGCTAAGTAGAAGCATATCTTTGGAAGCATATTAAATACGTTTCTTTGGATGTTGAGTAGAAACACATAGAGCTTAAATTGAAAAAAAAAACTCAAACAATTTTTTATTTGTCTCCGACCAGATCCTGCGGCATGCCAGTGTTCTGATATGGGCACATCTTAACCAATTGAGCTATTCTTATTATTAATGTAATTGAGGCTAAGACTGCAATAGGCTTATATATGTGAATTGTTGAGTTTTTGATTTCTATAGTTGCCACTTGCTAATTCATATAATATAATTTTAGGCATCTTTAATGTAACAAGAGGCTTGGCTTATGTCGTTAAACTGCGCATGCTGCAGCACGGAATGCCTAGGTTTAAGTCCCAGTGAATGTGGAATAAAAGTTGTTTTTTAAAATTATGGGTATCAATAGAATTTTGAATTAAGTCTGACGTGCTCCCCTTGGAAGCTGCTTCCAGATTTCCCGTTGGGTAGTTTTCGAAATCAAAATAAAATGTATAATTATGCAGGCCTGTGAAATTATTTCGACATTTTTTTATGATTTTTTACAAAATAAATTTTGAATGATTTTCCGTTTTCTCTGCATTATAACTATACTATAGATTAAATTTTAGCCGTTGACAAAATCAACACCAATGCAATGAGACTAAGGCCCTATTTGACCATTGATATAGCTGTTGTAAAAGCAATAACAACAGACACAACATCTAACCAGTCAAGCAGGCATACCAGCACTACCACAGCTGGACAGCTTCATTTCGCGACGTTGCATGTCAAAGTGAAATATTGGCTGGAGACAAGTAATAAATTTAACGGTTTTTTTTTTAATTTGTATTGCTGTTGTTGCTATATTGCTGATGCCGCATATACAATAACAACGCATGTACCGTAAATCAGGGACTTAGCTATTCGAGTATACACTTGCATACATTTTTGTACGTATTGTGTATTCGGGTAACCAGGTGTAGATCAATTTTATGATTTCGACTAGAATTTTTTCACTTCTTACACTAAGTTTTAACGCCTAACGATATTAACAAAAACATTCAAACCCATTCATAATTAGTTATAACAGATTTCTTAAGCATTTAAAGGCAGATAATTTCTATTTTTTAAGCCTATTATTAATTATTATGAGTAAGGCTTTGAGCTCTCGGTGAAGCACTAGTTATGACTAAGACATATGAAAATAATGCGTCGTTTTGAAAATATAGTACTGCTGCAGATATTAAGAGAAAAGGCTTTTCTCATGCAAATGAAAAAACTAAAGCAGCGAAATATTTAAAGCTAATTTGATCAGATTTGAAACGCCCTTTTTTATATACATATGTATATGTGGTTCATACCATGTATTCAAAGAAAGATTTGTATAACTTCATACATAAGACTTGTGAATAATAATTATTATCAGGGACATAACTATTATAAGATTTATGTCAAAAAGTTGGTTTATAACTATTATGAATAAGAGATATTTTATTAGTTGTCAATAACTATTATTTTTCAATGGATTCTTTTTTACGTTGAGTCATAACTGTTATGCATAAGAGATATTTTATTAGTTGTCAATAACTATTATTTTTCAATGGATTTTTTTTACGTTGAGTCATAACTATTATGCATAAGAGATATTTTATTAGTTGTCAATAACTATTATTTTTCAATGGATTTTTTTTACGTTGAGTCATAACTATTATGCATAAGAGATATTTTATTAGTTGTCAATAACTATTATTTTTCAATGGATTTTTTTTACGTTGAGTCATAACTATTATGCATAAGAGATATTTTATTAGTTGTCAATAACTATTATTTTTCAATGGATTTTTTTTACGTTGAGTCATAACTATTATGCATAAGAGATATTTTATTAGTTGTCAATAACTATTAATTTGGAAAAAAATATTTTTTTACGTTGTTTTGAAAAAAGTGTTCAACAGATTTTCATTTTTGTGAATCTTTTTGCACCAATCGATGGGGAGGTGGTTTTTATGACATCACCAGAGGTGGTCATCGGTTCGAAAATGTACGCGATTTTGACTCATTTTTGAAGTTTTTTTTGCTTCAATCAATGAAAAGAGGTCTAAAAAGGATATTGGCCATCACTAGAAGTGGAACCGATCCTTGAAAGTGCTCGATTTAGGTCCGTTTTCGAATTTTTTTTTGCAAAAAATTGATGGAAAGAGGTTGACAATGGGCTTTGGCCATCACCAGAGTTGGTCCCAACTAAAAAAGTGGTCGATTTTGGTCCGTTTTGAAAAATTAATTTTGTACCAATCGTTGGAAAGAGGTCGAAGTCGAAAAAAAAGTTCGAAATTTTGTTTGCACCAATCTTTGGAAAGAGGCCGAAAATAGATTTTGGTCATCATCAAAGGTGGTTTCGAGTACCAAAATGTGCCCGATTTTGGTCCATTTTCGAAATTTTGTTTGCACCAATCTTTGGAAAGAGCTCGAAGTCGAAAAAAAAGGTACCAAAAAGTGCCCGATTTTGATCCATTTTCGAAATTTTGTTTGCACCAATCTTTGGAAAGAGGCCAAAAATAGATTTTGGTCATCATCAAAGGTGGTTTCGAGTCCCAAAATGTGCCCGATTTTGGTCCATTTTCGAAATTTTGTTTGCACCAATCTTTGGAAAGAGCTCGAAGTCGAAAAAAAAGGTACCAAAAAGTGCCCGATTTTGGTCCATTTTCGAAATTTTGTTTGCACCAATCTTTGGAAAGAGGCCGAAAATAGATTTTGGTCATCATCAAAGGTGGTTTCGAGTCCCAAAATGTGCCCGATTTTGGTCCATTTTCGAAATTTTGTTTGCACCAATCTTTGGAAAGAGGCCGAAAATAGCTTTTGGTCATCATCAAAGGTGGTTCCGAGTCCCAAAATGTGCCCGATTTTGATCCATTTTCGAAATTTTGTTTGCACCAGTCGTTAAATAGAGGTCGAATATGAATTTTGGACCTCATTTGAGGCGGCTCCGGACCCTGGAAAGGACCGTTTTTGACCCATTTTCGAAAAAAAAACTTCTTTTTTCTGTAATAAATGGGAAAAGGTCGAAAATGGATTTTGGACATCACTTAGAGTGGCTTCTGAGTCCGGCCCCGAGAAAGAACCGTTTTTGACCCATTTTCGGAAAAATTTTTTTTTTCTGTAATTAATGTGAAAACGTCGAATATAAATATTTGACATCATTTAGGGTGGCTCCGGGCCCTGGAAAGGACCGCTTTCGATAATTTTGGTAGTTTTCAAGTTCCGGAGCTACTCTAAAATACATCCAAAACGCATTTTCAACCTTTCATAATCGATTGGAGCAATAAAAAATTTTAGGGTGGTTCATAAAAAATTTTTTTTTTTGTTCGAATCGATAGGGAAATGTCGACAATAGTCATTTTCGAGCTTTATCTATGCATTGGAGCAAAAAAAAAAAATTTTTATGAACCACCCTAAAATTTTTTATTGCTCCAATCGATTATGAAAGGTTGAAAATGCGTTTTGGATGTATTTTAGAGTAGCTCCGGAACTTGAAAACTACCAAAATTATCGAAAGCGGTCCTTTCCAGGGCCCGGAGCCACCCTAAATGATGTCAAATATTTATATTCGACGTTTTCACATTAATTACAGAAAAAAAAAATTTTTCCGAAAATGGGTCAAAAACGGTTCTTTCTCGGGGCCGGACTCAGAAGCCACTCTAAGTGATGTCCAAAATCCATTTTCGACCTTTTCCCATTTATTACAGAAAAAAGAAGTTTTTTTCCGAAAATGGGTCAAAAACGGTTCTTTCTCGGGGCCGGACTCAGAAGCCACTCTAAGTGATGTCCAAAATCCATTTTCGACCTTTTCCCATTTATTACAGAAAAAAGAAGTTTTTTTTCGAAAATGGGTCAAAAACGGTCCTTTCCAGGGTCCGGAGCCGCCTCAAATGAGGTCCAAAATTCATATTCGACCTCTATTTAACGACTGGTGCAAACAAAATTTCGAAAATGGATCAAAATCGGGCACATTTTGGGACTCGGAACCACCTTTGATGATGACCAAAAGCTATTTTCGGCCTCTTTCCAAAGATTGGTGCAAACAAAATTTCGAAAATGGATCAAAATCGGGCACTTTTTGGTACCTTTTTTTTCGACTTCGAGCTCTTTCCAAAGATTGGTGCAAACAAAATTTCGAAAATGGACCAAAATCGGGCACATTTTGGTACTCGAAACCACCTTTGATGATGACCAAAATCTATTTTCGGCCTCTTTCCAAAGATTGGTGCAAACAAAATTTCGAACTTTTTTTTCGACTTCGACCTCTTTCCAACGATTGGTACAAAATTAATTTTTCAAAACGGACCAAAATCGACCACTTTTTTAGTTGGGACCAACTCTGGTGATGGCCAAAGCCCATTGTCAACCTCTTTCCATCAATTTTTTGCAAAAAAAAATTCGAAAACGGACCTAAATCGAGCACTTTCAAGGATCGGTTCCACTTCTAGTGATGGCCAATATCCTTTTTAGACCTCTTTTCATTGATTGAAGCAAAAAAAACTTCAAAAATGAGTCAAAATCGCGTACATTTTCGAACCGATGACCACCTCTGGTGATGTCATAAAAACCACCTCCCCATCGATTGGTGCAAAAAGATTCACAAAAATGAAAATCTGTTGAACACTTTTTTCAAAACAACGTAAAAAAATATTTTTTCCAAATTAATAGTTATTGACAACTAATAAAATATCTCTTATGCATAATAGTTATGACTCAACGTAAAAAAAATCCATTGAAAAATAATAGTTATTGACAACTAATAAAATATCTCTTATGCATAATAGTTATGACTCAACGTAAAAAAAATCCATTGAAAAATAATAGTTATTGACAACTAATAAAATATCTCTTATGCATAATAGTTATGACTCAACGTAAAAAAAATCCATTGAAAAATAATAGTTATTGACAACTAATAAAATATCTCTTATGCATAACAGTTATGACTCAACGTAAAAAAAATCCATTGAAAAATAATAGTTATTGACAACTAATAAAATATCTCTTATTCATAATAGTTATAAACCAATTTTTAAAAATAAGTGTTAAAATTGGGCAATTTTTTCAATCTGAAAAAAGAAAATAACAGTTATTTTGGGTCCCTGATTATTATACAAAAAAAATCGAATTTACTTATTTGTCCTAAAAATTGATTTTAACTAAACGTAAAGAGACACCCTGGGTTATATATATCACCCTCGGTCTTATGTAGAAGCTCAACATTAATTAATGGAGAGAGTATTGTATTTTTTTATTAATGAAGAAATAAATTACTTAAAAATATTCCAAAACCAAAACTCGATACCAAAAATTTTTCTAACTTTTTCGCATCATCATATTGATAAGATATTACACTTTTCTCGCTTTTCTACGTCGTTTTGACTCGCCAAGAGAGCTTGCTACAAAGCGAGCTGCAAAAATGGTGTAATATTAAATAAGTCACATAAACAAAAACACAGAGGAAAAAACAATTTTGGATTCCACCATGGTCATTCCAGGTCGCTTGGTAACCATGGTTACTGAAGATTCCATTTAGCAAGGGGTGAAACTAGTATGACTAGCTATGGTTTTTTTTTTTTTTTTTTATTTTTTTAATTTTTGATTTTGTAATTTTTTTTTGTACTATCACACACTGTATTGAACAATATGCTCAGTAAAAAAATCAAGTTTAATTTACTTAGACTTTCTACTAGATTATTTCAAAACTTTTTCAACTCTGATCCTCAAATGCCACTGAATTTTCAATTTTGGGTTGTTTTGGCTAAGTAAAGATATAATTCATTTAATCTCTTTTTTAACCTTTGGTAAGACATTATTTCTTTACATTGATCACTAAAGTACGATTAACACATGAATTGAAATCAATTCTTGAATCTTATACCAGCAATGGTCTGCACTCCAGTTATTGCTTTCAATTTTTTGAAGTTTTCTATCAAACGGTAAAACCTTTTGGTGGTTATAATTTTAAGAAATTCAGTTAATAAAGTAAGCTCTTGTGAGGGTTTAGTTTTAGACTTTGCTCAAATATAGATGACGGTGCGTAACATTCATACCTTAGAACTAATAAATTACACTGTTAGCGAGAAATACTAAGTAAGCCAAAGTGATGACATTTTCGGTACATTTGTGATGTTTTCAGTAAATTTGCGTTGTCATACAAATGCTTCAATATACGCATTGGATGCAAAGGACGTATTTTCAGTACTTTTGGAGGATTTTCAGTACATTTGGCGCATTTGTAAATATCATTGTACTTACTATTTCGGTACATGTACGAGTAATATGACTTTTTTTCTTAAGTCACTTACAACGATATATTTTGTACCTACAAGTAATTCGAAACTGACTTAAAATTAGTGCTTCACCGATACGAGAACGATACGATAATTCAAAAATTATCGTATCGTCCTCGTAGTAGCGCCAAGCTTATCGTCTCGTACTCGTTCTCGTACGAGACATTTTTGATCTGTATCGTTATCGTCTCGTTCTCGTTTCGTTATCGCCGATATTTCTCGGTTATTCTCGTTTACTTGTTTTATAATTATCTTGTCAAACTGAAATTAAATGCAACCGTGAAAAAAGCTCCACCGCTGTCAAGAATAAGCAAATGAAAAATTCAACACGCTTATTTTGATGGGAGACGAAGGAGTGCTGCTGCCATACGAGTATAATGTGATGTAAATCACCACATATTGTTTTGATTAGGTTTTCATATTTTTGTGTTTTTTTTGTTTGTTTTTAGTAAAAAAGAAAATACTTTCGTCGGTGTATGCGTGTATATACATATGTATGTGCAAGTGTTTTTGTAAAAACAAATGGTGCAAAATATACGCGTTCAATGTTCAAAATGCTTATCGTACGATAAACAAGTGTTTATCGCCGAGAACGAGATATCGGCCAGACCTTTCTCGTTCTCGCCCTCGGTCATACGAGAAATTATTTTTTTACTATCGTCTCGTTATCGTACTCGTTCTCGGTCCCGATAACGATAACGAGAACGATATTTATCGGTTCTCGGTGAAGCACTACTTAAAATTCAGTTAAACTTCCTTATAACGATTCTATGCAATGAAGTTCTCTCTACTACGAACTGAGTTCAAGTACACAGCCTTCTCGTTCTATTTTCAGTGTATTTTGATCTTCTTATAACGAATTTCCTTATAGCGAGATTTTTTTTAAAACGAAGAAATTTTGCTGCTGAAAATCAAACTCTTATGCGATTCTGACCTCCTTAAAGCGATTTTTGTAAAATAATTTTCTGTTAAGCATGGCAATAAAACTACATACATACGGGGAAAAAAAAAAAAAAAACATTTTAAAGCGATCCCATTGACATGAAAATAACAATAATCGAAAAAAAGAAAGTTCCTTCACTATTAATGGTGACTATAGTTCAGTTAGTGTTCAGTGATAGAAGTGAAAATGTTGCAACTAAGTAGCCTTTCTCTCGAAAAAAAGTTATTGATAATAGAAAAAGTTGAAGAAGGCGTGACATTTGACGAATTTCGAAACTTTCTGGAGATAAGCAGCAACGTACCGACTAATGTGTATGCTTCTCTTAATGTATTAGAAGATTTTTTTGAAGGAGAAAAATGGAAGAGTGTAGTCCAAACCAAAATTACTGACTCCTTTATATAAGTAATAAAAAAAAATATATCTTTATATTTTTTTTTTGCTCCCGTACGTATTCGCTATATGGAAGTTTGACTGTAGTAAAACTTTTACTCATTCTTCCATTCATTTATGCACTAAAGCTGTGGTGGGCATGGAAGTCTAACAAAAGGGGTAAACATCAACATCAATCAAAACAAACAAACAAAATTTTAAAGTTTTTTCTCTGTCATTTCCAATTACGCAAACAGCACAAAAAAAAAACTAGTTGCACTACAAACAAAAACAATTGCTACATTCGTCAAGAACGGTGCTGCCCAGAGAACGATCAGGCGCTCAAAGAGCGTAAAAAAGAGAATGAGAAGACGCTTAAAGAATGTTAAAAGGCGTTAATAGCGTTATGCGTTGAATAACGGTGTGGGCAATGAGGGCGAATAGGGACACTACGTGCCCGCCACCGCCACATAAGAATATGTATTACAATTTTACATATAAGAAATTTGAAGAGTATATGAGAAAGTCTGCAAAGTGATAAAATGATCAGATCTCTTATGGCCATATACGTAACGGGTGACATTATTGTAGTCCACCTGTAGTTTTTGAAGTAAGCGAGAGTTTAGCCTGCTGTGTACAATTTCCGAGTAAGTAATTAATGGAATTACCGACAGCAACTTGAAATAGCACAATTAAACTATTTGACTTCAGTAACTTGCAATGTTTTAAGATATTACGCTAGTAAAACTTATCTTTTGAATTTACATACGCCATAGTATGACATCGTCGGTAACTGGAGATATACTGCACGCATTTAGACAATAGGTTTAGTAAAACCATTATTATTATAAGTGAAATTCAAGGCAAATAATCAACCGATAATGGCGCAAGGTCGCAAACAAATGTCACCTGCAGTCTAACTCATGCTAGGAGTAACAAATGTTTTTTACCATTATTAATAGATTTTTTATCCTGGGAGAAATAGATTTTATTGTCCCCACATACATACGTACATGTGTTGGAGTGAAAGCTTTTAATAAACTGTTCGATTTAATTATTCAGTTGACCCTTTTATTAACCTTTTTTATTTACTCATCTGGTAACTCAAAAACCATATATGCATGTGCATATGTATGTATGTGAAAGTAAACATATGTATATGCAATCGTATGAGTGTTTGTTGTCATTCTGCTGATGGCTTGACATATTGATTTGATGGCGTGTTATGCAAAGCAGTCGAGTAAAAAGGATTTAAAATGTGATTTGTTGTTATACTCAATGTTGTTGTTGCCCATATTAACTTTCAAAACACTGTAGCAACGCTTGGGATTATGTCATTGCTAATTAGAATACTATGTTTTGTTGGAATTGTTTTTGATTTTGTTTATTTACATATACTTTGTGAAAACATTTTGTCTAATTGCTTAATAATTTTATCTAAACACAAAAAATATTTTTGCTTTGTTTTTACGAAAATATTAAAATGAATTCCCTGCCGCGTTTATATACATATGTATGTTCATACTTATGTACATATGAAAACATGTGCACGTAATTATATAAAATTATGCATACTTTTTCATTTTTCTGTTATTGTTCTGCTTACCACTTTTTACAACCCTTTCACAATTTAATCTTCTCACATGCGTCACTCATAAATCTTGACGGGGTATCTCAGTCGTCGTTGTGATGTGGTGACGCCGCTTTAACAATCATGCTCATCCCTACAATATGGGCTGTCAAATGCTGACACAGCAACAACACGAAGGACATAGCGACACAATCAAAAATCTCACGCACTAATACGAAATAAGACACACATACAATTTGGTTTCAAAGTAACGTTCACATGTACAAGCTCTCAACTTTTGCCACCCACTTTGTTGGCCGGCCAATTCATTCATTCAAGCAAACTCCCACCTTCTGTTGCACAGTGTTCTGAAAGTCGAGAAACTTACAAAATAATAAATTGCTTTACATGCTTATTATAATTAAGATTTCGTGAGGAGATTCAGATTCCAGAAAATCTCTTAAAATCACTGCTAATGCGACTTCAGTAATACATGCTCTATTTGTCTCAACTAAAACTACGATCCGTATCAAGGCAAAATTCTTCAACGTAAGCCTAATTTGCGCGCACGCCCCGACGGAGGAAAAGAACGATGCCACCATGGATGATTTCTACGCGAGCCTAGAGGACGTGTATGACCGTTGTCCGACCCACGATGTAAAAATAGTCCTCGGCGATTTTAACGCGAAGGTCGGAAGAGAAGGCATCTTTGGCGCTACAGTCGGTCAGTTCAGTCTCCACGAGATCACTTCAAACAACGGTCTGAGACTGATCGACTTCGCCGAGGCGCGAAACATGGTAGTTAGTAGTACCAGATTTCAACACCTCGACATTCACAAGGCCACCTGGCTATCCCCGGATCAAGAAACGAAAAACCAAATTGATCATGTTGTGATCGACGGAAGGCACATTTCAAGCGTTCTGAATGTGCGTACATTTCGGGGGGTCAACACTGACTCCGACCACTATCTTGTTGCAGCTAAGATCCGCATGCGGCTATGCAATGCGAAGAATGTACGCACGGGCATGCAGCGAAAGCTGGACGTTGCCAAGCTGCAATCACAACGGACTGCCGAGGCGTACTTCGCTCAACTATCGGTTAAGCTCAACCAACCAACCTCTGGAACCGACGACGCCGGTGAACTTTGGACACACATCTCCCACTCCATGCACGCTGCTGCCGAAAAAGTCATTGGTTTTTGACGCCCACAACCTCGAAACCAATGGTATGACCAGGAGTGTCGCGATGCGACTGCTGAAAAAAATGCCGCATACAAGAAGACGCTGCAGTCAGCCGCAACGCGAGCCGTGCGAGAAAACTTCCGCGAAAAGAGGAAGGAAGAGAGGCGCATTTTCAGACGTAAAAAAAGGGAGCAGCAAAAGCGTGAGCGTGAGGAACTTGAGGTGTACCAGGGCAAGAAGGATGTACGAAAATTCTATCAACAAGTTAAGCGTCTAACTCAAGGTTTCAAGCCCGGACCATCCACTTGTAGAGACAAAAATGGAAATCTGGTTACAGATACACAGAGTGTACTGAGGTTATGGAGGCAGCATTTCTCCAACTTGCTTACGGGCGATGATTCCACCAATTCCGCCCAAAGAAAATGTAGTACGATACCACCAATCGATGATAACGCAGTGGAAGTACCATCACCTAGCCATGAAGAGGTTCGAGTTGCTATCCAGCGACTCAAAAACAACAAAGCAGCGTGTGCTGACGGCCTGCCAGCTGAGTTGTTTAAAGCTGGTAGCGATGAATTGATAAGGTGCACGCATCAACTCATCAGCAAAATATGGCTAGCGCAAAGCATGTCCGACGATTGGAATCTCAGCGTGCTTTGTCCTGTAATAAAGAAAGGAGACCCGACAATCTGCGCAAACTACAGGGGTATCAGTCTTATTTCCATAGCATATAAGATCCTCTCGAGCGTATTGTGTGAAAGATTAAAGCCGTATACAGAAACGCTGATCGGATCCTATCGCTCTCGTGCGATCTCTTCAATTTCATTATGGAGGGGATCGTACGAAAAGCCGGTGTGAATCATAATGGCACCATTTTCTTCAAAGGTGTTCAGCTCCTTGCGTACGCTGATGATATTGATATTATGGGTGGAGTAAGAGAGATGTTACTGCTGCTTTCACTGCAATTGAAAAGGAATCAGCCAAAGTGGGTTTGACGGTAAACGAGGGCAAGACGAAATACATAATGTCTTCTAACAACAACAAGAGAGCACGGGATCTAGACTCTCATGTTACAGCGGGCAACTGTAAATTAGAAGTTGTCAAGGAATTCATTTACCTTGGCACCGCCGTAACCAGCAACAATGATGTCAGTCTGGAGATTAAGCGGAGAATAACAATTGCTAATAGGTGCTACTACGGTCTCAGTAAGCACTTACGTTGCAGAGCTCTCTCTCGATCGACAAAGCTAACACTCTACAAGACGCTCATTCTACCTGTGCTTCTATATGGCGCTGAGGCATGGGTGGTTTCGACAACAGATGCAGCCGCTCTTGGGGTGTTGGAGAGGAAAGTTCTCCGCAAAATCTTTGGTCCTGTTTGAGTTGGCGACGACTATCGCATTCGAATGAACCACGAGCTGTATGAGCTCTACGCCGACATTGACATAGTTAAGCGAATAACAATACAGCGACTACGCTGGCTGGGTCATGTCCATCGCATGGAAAAAGAAGCTCCAGCGTAAAAGGTATTCGAAGGGAAGGTCCCCGGTCAACGACGAAGAGGGAGACCATGCCTCCGGTGGATAGACCAAGCTGAGGAAGCCCTAACCGCGCTTGGCATTAAAGATTGGAGAAGGCGCGCGCAAAGCAGATGCGCCTGGCGAGAGCTAATGAGGTCGGCCTTAACCTGACAACGGGTTGTTATGGCCATCTAAGTAAGAAAGTAAAACTACTATTGTATATATGTATTAAGGACTGTCCCAGAAAAAACTTGCACTTTTATTTTTTAAGATAATATTCTACCTGATAATCTTATAGGTCTAAAAAGACAAAATATTTATTTCATATAAAGTGACGTTTGATATGATGTATAACACTTGAAGATAACACTTCTAACGACAAAGATGTCTAGCAAGCAAGAAAAAGTCCGCGAACTGATTTTGTCCACATACCTGCAAAATCCAGGGTTAAAATATTCAGCTATAGCAAAAATAGTTGGTGCATCAGAAAGAACTGTCAAAACGGTTATTTCTAATTATAAGAAGGGTCTACCTGTTTCACGAAAAAAGGGTTCAGGCAGAAAACCAGAATTTTCTAACCCAAAGGTAGCGGCGAAGGTGAAGCGCCTTTTTAGGCAGAATCCCAACACGTCAGTGCGAGATATGGCGGCTAGAGCAGGTACATCAAAATCTACTGTGTGAAGGATAAAGGAGAAAAGTAAGCTAAAGACATATAGAGTTCAAAAAGTACCAGACCGTTCTGATGAAAAGCAGTTGATGGCTCAGATGCGAGCCCGAAAATTGTATGAAAGGTACCTGACTAAATTTGATTACTGCGTTATGAGCGACGGAAGTTACGTCAAAGCAGATTTTAAGCCGCTGTCTGGTCACGAATATTATACATCACCGAAGAAAGGGCATATGCCTAGTAAATTTAAAGAAAAAAAAATTTAAAAATTTTCGAAGCAATATATGGTTTGGCAGGTCATATGTACCTATGGCCTCAGAAGAAGCTTCTTTGTTACGCAAGGTACAATCAATTCAAAAGTTTATATAGACGAGTGCCTCGAAAAACGTGTTCTACCATTTATTCGTGCACATGAAGGTACAGTGATTCTCTGGCCCGATTTAACAACCTCTCATTACTCTAAAGCTACGATGGAATGGTATCAAAGTAAAAAGATCAATTTTGTACCAAAAATAGCGAATCCGTCCAACTGCCCAGAGCTTCGCCCAATTCGGAGATATTGGGCTCTAATGAAAAGAAATCTTCTTAAGAGTGGTAAGACTACAAAAAACTTACAAGACTTTAGACTTAAGTGAAAAAGATCGTTTCGTACTGTCGATGAAACACCTGTACAAAATGTAATAAAGGGCCTTAAGAACAACGTCAGAGATTTTTATGAAAAAAAAAAAAATGTTAATTAGTTTTTAGTTATTTATATTCTTTACACTAGCCATTATTAATAAAAAAAGAAAAAAGACCAAAAAGTTTATTGGGTATTTTTTTATAACTAAAAAACAAAGTGCAAATTTTTTCTGGGACAGTCCTTATTTTTATGATATATACTTCGAATACATTCCATTTGTCGCTCTATTATATGCCGCTGGCCAATAAGCTTTTTCCCACTCTCACATCAAAGAAAACTTCAAACTGTCCGCTTTAAATTGGCCCGACTATATTTGTAGGTCTGTTCAGAATAGCAAAACATAAATCTTAAAATCAAAGTGGTTGCATTTTGATCCAAACATTAAAATCAATTTGAGAACCGTTTGTGACAACAACGTGAAATAAAAACTAAATTTTGTTACAATATGTTTATTTTTGAAAATATTTTTTTAATTTAATTTATAAACTGCTGAAATACTTAAGAAACATGTATGTATGTACATTAGACCGTACCACCTCACAGGCAAGAAAAAATTCGCCGTACACCATCAAATCTGAAGCATTTTTTCAAGGTAGAGATGTTACTGCTGTGTTCTCTGCTATCGAAAAAGAGTCAGCGAAGGTGGGTTTGACGGTGGACGAGGGCAAAACAAAGTATATGCTGTCCACAAACAGGGAGACGCGGCGTATTGGAGCCTGTGTTACTGCGAACAGCTATACTTTAAAAGTTGTCAAGGAATTAACATATCTTGGCACCGCCGTGAATACTCAAAACGATGTCAGCCTGGAGATAAAGCGAAGACAAACTCTTGCAATAGGTGTTACTATGGTCTCAGTAAGCAATTGAGTAGAAGAGACCTCTCTCGCCCGACGAAACTGACACTCTACAAGACGCTCATCTTACCCGTGCTACTTTACGGCGCAGAAGCATTGGTTGTGTCACAGACTGATGCAGCCACGCTTGGGTTGTTTGAGAGAAAAATTTTTCGCAAAATATTCGGTCCTGTTCACGTCGGCGACGACTACCGTATTCGAATGAACCACGAACTGTACGAGATCTACGCTGACATTGACATAGTCAAGCGCATCACTATCCAACGTCTGCGCTGGCTGGGACATGTTGTGCGTAAGGACGAAGAAGCTCCGGTGAAAAAGGTGTTTGATGCGATGGAAGACATGAAGATTTAAGATGAATTAAAAAATCAAATAAAGTGCCTTCGAACCATTGTCCGCATCTCGAAGGATCTCACCATATGGTACAATTAAGTTCTCACTTGTTATCATTTAAATAAAGCACATAGCGGGAAAAGCTATGGCGGTCACCGGTGAACAATGCATGGGCTATAATTTATCTAATCTCGAAAGCAGTCAGAAATGCAGCCAACTTGAATCACGTCTAAATACCATTTAAAAGTTTCTAACGTACAAAATTTAATATACATTTTTTTTATAAAAATGAATGATAGAATTGAATTGAAAAACAAAGGTATCTTAATAATATTATAGTGTGCAAATTTTTTATTTTTGAAATGCAATCAGTAATTTTAAGCGCATCTAGGACAAAATAAATAATTTCTCAATCAGCCCTAGAATATAGTATTATTGACAATTGTATAAACAAATTGTTAATAATTTGAACAAATCGCTCTCGAACAACAAGTAAATAGTTTTTTTTCGAAAAGTATAGCTTCTTAAGAATTATTTAAAAATAACAGCACGACTTTATATCTTTTCGTTAACGAGATATTAATAAAACAAAAATCTTATTCTGAATATTCAATTCGCGATTTTTTGCAGAATAATCAAAATTTTGCAAAAAAAAATTACACAGTTCAATTTTACATTTGTTCCACTACATATAAAAGTGTATATCGAAGAAATCGCAGCAATAATTTTTTTGGGTGGCCCGCTACACTTATTTTGACTCAATTCATACAATTCGACTGATATGCGCCCTTATAAAAACTCATATTTTAAAAAGTTGTGTCAGGAATTTCGATTTGAATACATATACATTCTAAGGATTGATTGAAAATAACATTACAAAAAATAAATATGTGTCCAATTTTATGTTGAAAAAACATAAAAAATGAAACTCGCTTCTGAATATATATATTTCTTTAAGCTGAAATTTTGGTTATTTCCACTGTGGATTGCGTTTGCCCCTTTATCTCTTTTGCAATCTCCCTGTCCCCTTTTTGACGCCATTGACAAGGCCTATGCAAATATTTAGTAAATGAATCAGCGTTTTGCAACTCTTATCAGTTATGTACATTCTGACAATCCCGACAATACGGACTGCAGTACAACAACGATAACAACAACAATCATTCTGTGTATGGTCAACGTTCTGTCTTTTTGTTTGTTATACGTTCGCTCGTTGGCTTGTCGGTTTACTTGTCGTTTTGTTCGTAGTATTCGCATTCATCAGTCGCCGTGTTTGTAGAATTGTATCGTATAGCATTTGTCATTTTGCAGCGTTATATATCTTTGCTGTAGATATGGTAACCAACTACTGTTGTTGTTTTTATTACTTTCGGCGCTGCTCAGGGCTTCATTTCAAAATGTATGCTATTTGTCTATGTCTATGGAGCCTAAAGCTGCCACTACCGCTGATACTGCCGCTATGCACAAATTATACTCTCTGGTGATTGTTTTAGCCAAACACACGCAAGAGCATATATATGCTATGTATGTATTCGTGAGTTTGCTAATACACATACACACTCCTAAAATTATTATTTACCACAAAATGTGTAATTTTTTATGGTTTTATTGCTTTAATGAAAGATTTTTAGATTACTATCTACCCCCCCCCCCAGTAACATTTACCTCTTCTCTATATTTCGATGAAAATATCTATGGCCACAAGGAATAACAACTAAAGCTGTGATCGCAAAGTAAAGGAACATAAGCTCCTCATTTGGTCAGCATAAATGTATCGAATTTAGCTGTTATTTTTATTGTTGCCACAGATATCTCTAAGAATAGAATATTCATTTTAGGCATATTTAAATTTAAATTCTTTCAATGCATTATGATTCGATATATCATTTGCCTCGGTGCAAATTTGGATACTTTTTTACCCAGAAACCATTTACTGTGCCTAGATACTTGTTACATGGCTCAATATTGTTTTGTTAAGAAAATGTTTCTTTTCTAACAGGTTGGATGAGTACCAATGCAGCCTAATTGCACTTGGTAATTTTTTTACCTAAATGCTAGCTTTGGTGCACTCTTGCTGTTCGACATCTCACTCTGATTCATACAATTTTAATTTGACTGATGGCAGCAACAAAAATAAATTTTGATTTGGACAAATATTAAAAAGGAGGAAAATAAAACTATAAGACTAAATCAACCAAAGTACAACAGAAACTGAAAAAGGGACAATATAGTTTTTTTTATAAACCTTACAGACACTCGGCTATTATAATGTTTAAAAAATGTAAATTCATAAAAGAAAAAGTCCAGCAATGATACTGAAATGTTCAGATCTTCGAATTTTGAAGAAGAGTACGTACATATATTTCCAAAATTTAAAAACAAAATAAAAATATGTACGTTTTTTAAGGCCACAATTTCCGTGCACCAAGAAAAAACGCAGTGGTGGTTATCTTGATCAGTGGTTACCTGATGGCGAAATGGGTATGGGGTCACAAAAATCCACCACTGAATATTATCAATATCTAATTACACAAGGTACAGTTTAAGAAATTAATATTGAACACACAGTAAAAATTGAGCGATATTGTATGTATATGCATGGACTCCGGACTTAAATTAAGTGTTTTTTTTTTGTTACAAGAAATATTGACCAATCCCAATGTATCTTATATTTATGCAATCCAACCAAACTTTACGTGCCAAGTATTTTAACTGCGTTGAAATTACAATGAATCCAAATCTTTTTCCATGTGTCTAGCATATTTTGCTATGGTCAAGCAATTGAGCCATATATCAGGTTTTTAAGGTTGAATATTACTAACTTAATATCATTTACCAATTATAATTTTATATTTGTATTGAGTTATTGCAGGAAATCACCATATTGGACATATGCGATAGAATTTTTGAAACGTATCAATATTTTTCGACTGTGTTTAATTTTTTATGAAAATATGACATATTAGTAGCAATTCACTAGTGAAATCACTCCGCAAAGTTTTGGATCAAAAATAATTTTATTTTTCGACTTATTGTCAAAAACATCTTCAACCTGTTATTTGTTTCTTTTTTTTGTATCTCACGAACCGCTTAACCGATTTACATGAAATTTGAGTACGTTGTATATGGAACATGGTAGTTGTTACTATTTTTTTCTGTTTTGATTGTACCAATATTTGTTTATATAATATCGAATTGTTTATAAAAAATCACCATAGAACTACTTTCTCCGTCATGAAAAAGTCCGAAAAATATCAGGCATAATTCCCCTAGTACAAGTAAAAACATATCAAAATTTCATAGTGTGCGGTTTTTTAGTATAGAATTTATAGCTATTTTAACTCAGCGTTTTATAGTATTTTGAAAAAATATAATGAAATTTGGGCTTGAATGTACTTTAGTACAAGTCCTCCAATGTTTACATTCCGGTAAAAAATGGGTTAATATAAAAAAACTTAGTACATCTGATACACCATTTTAAAGTTAATAAATTAAGTTTTTTTATGGTGCTAAAAAATTTATATGCTAATTATAATTTTTTTTGGATAAATTAACGTTTTTTAGAAAAAAAGGGTCAAAATTTTACAAAAATCGTTATATCTCGAAAACTGTACAACAAATTGTAATTATTTATATGCCGATTTTAGGCCTTATTTAATTACCTTCCAAAATTTTAGATATTTATACAGGATTTTCCAACTTATACTTATTTTTATAAAAGCTATATCCGCAATTTCCGATAGCTATGTCTCCGAAACTAGATCCGTCCGACCCTCTTTTTATAGCGCTACATTTTCTTAAAATCTTAAAAAAATTGGAGGACTTGTACTAAAGTAAATTTAAGCCCAAATTTCATTATATTTTTTCAAAATACTATAAAACGCTGAGTTAAAATAGCTATAAATTCTATACTAAAAAACCGCACACTTTGAAATTTTGATATGTTTTTACTTATACTTGGAGCATTATTCTTGATTTTTTTCGGATTTCTTCATGACGGAGAAAGTAGTTCTATGGTGATTTTTTATAAGCAATTCTATATTATATAAACAAATATTGGTACAATCAAAACAGAAAAAAATAGTAACAACTACCATGTTCCATATACAACGTACTCAAATTTCATGTAAATCGGTTAAGCGGTTCGTGAGATACAAAAAAAAGAAACAAATAACAGGTTGAAAATGTTTTTGACAATAAGTCGAAAAATAAAATTATTTTTGATCCAAAACTTTGCGGAAAGATTTTACTAGTGAATTGCTACTAATATGTCATATTTTCATAAAAAATTAAATACAGTCAAAAAATAGTGATACGTTTCAAAAACTCTATCCCATATTAAATTTTCAGGATTGAAGGCAAATATTTGTAGCTTTGTGACGTTACGGGAAAGGGGGGCAGGGGGGGAGGGGGTTTGGGCTTATGTGACAGGTTTACACAAGAAAAACCACTAGCTTAAAAAGGATCAAGCACGAATAGGCGACATACTCATCACTCAACAAGAAACAATGCTGTAGAAACAGGTGCACAATGCAGAACTTAGCTTTACTAAACAATAATTTAGTTATAGACAAAATAAATTTTTTGTGTTGTTTAAAAAAAATTGCCAATAACACACTCAATAGAGTTATTTAATTTGTGTCCTAGTATCTCTGATACTGGTGTACCATAATGGGAAGATCACAGTAAAATTGAGACATCTTAAGAAATAGGTACTCGTTGTTTGTACATATACTATTTAACTTGATACTTATTTGATGTGGATACTTTTGGATACATTTTTGGCATTTGGAGGGATACTTTTATTAGATATTAAACTTAAACTTTTCATTGCATAACTTTGAAGATATAGTGATCAATATTAAGGGCTTATACTTATTTTTGCAAAATTTGGATTTTTTAAATAGTTATGAGAAAGTGAATTTCTATGGAAGTGTTTTTTAAATTGCGATTTCTCAGTAAATATTTGAAAAAAGTTAAGGAAATTTTCGTGATAGGACAAGAAATGTTTTTCAATTTATATGAAATAAAGTTTTTATAAAAACTTTATTTTTATTTTTAAAAAATTAAGTTTTTAATAAGCAAATAGAATCTAAGCAAACTTCTCAGAAACAAAATTTTTCCAGAGAATTATTCTGTTAAGTGTAAAAAAATTTTTGGTGAAAAAAAATTTTAGTACGTTTCATAAACAAAAAAGTTACGACAGCTTGAGTGTCGGCACCTACGCCATTTTACTCCTGCAAACCATCTGATAAGAAATATTTGAATTTTACAATTCAAATACAATTCAAAAAAGAAAAAACAATTCAAATTTTTCTTATCGGATCATCTTGATATCATGATTTTAATTTGGTTCTACGCCTGGAGTTAGCTTTGCTGACCTTTTTTTTTTGTTTTTTTAGTAAAAAATAAGTCACAATTCAGTAAATTTCCACAAACCCAATTTACTGTAACTTACACTTTAACTAATTTATCCGTAAACACAATTTCTTAATTTACCGAGACTCCATTACAGTTTTTGAACATCTTAACATTTGTCACAGGTTTCAATGTTGACACTTGCATTTTCCTCACAAGCTTTCTTAAAAACACGTTCATGTCTTCTTTTGAACTTTTCTAGCCATCCATTACTGGCTCAGAAATTAGCCAATCTAAATAACTTAGAGCACATTTCGGATTTTTCTTGTAACAGTGGTCCACTTTCACTGATATTTTGATTTCGACACTGCTTAAACCATTTCAGTAAGTACTCCTCCAAGACGTTGTCTTTTGCAGGACAAATTGTGACAATTTTCAATTTTTTTCATGATGTCTGCTAATCTGATAATTTTTCAATCGACAATAATAAAGTAACTTCGCTAATATTCAAATTAAATCACGTGTTAACGTCAGTCATAAATTCATTTATCGTTTAATAGAATTGGATTATTATACAAGTAGGTTTTTACATTGATTTCTAAGAAACAATTATATACATTGTCTGCATATTCTTAAAGTCGGTATCTTATTTTCTCCGAGCTATAGAGGTAATCATTTCAAATAATCGAGTTATGAAGGTTGCAAAATCAAATATTGCTATGTTCGAGATGCAGAGGTCAAATTTATTTTTTCGAGCTAAAGAGGGAAAATATGTACTACACTGGAACCTCTATAAGTCGAACCTCGATAAGTCAACAACCTCCCAAACTCGAAAAAATGTTGTGTTCCCTTCCCTTCAAGCCCTAAAACCTCCATTGCTCGAAATCTAACCCCTCTATAAGTCGAAATGATTAGTGCAAGTAAATCCAGTACATATGCAAATTCGTGATGCTTGTGGCATCAGATATCTTAAGAAATTACACCTCTAATGAACTATGCCAAATACCGATATCTAAGCTCAAACATATAAGAAATTTCCTAAAAGAATTTCCTCTATCTCAATTTTACAGGTATTTCAACAAATTGACATAAACAAAACATTGATTATCTCGAAACGGGTATTTCCATGTAAATGTGGACACGGTATAAGATTATATTTTTATCGTTTTTCAATCTTCAACTATATCCAAATTAATGTTTAATAATAGTAGTTTTGCCACCAAGTATCAAATTAAAGATTTGACATAAAAATTCGTCATTATTTTCTGTTTTAGTTACTGTGTGTACGCGTGCTATCAGTTTTAGATAAAACGCTTTTTAAATCTCTGTGTTTTCTGTGTTTCTTGTTATAGTTGGTGAATAAGTTTCATGTACCTTATATTACATGAAGTCATGTTATCAACAATGCGTTGCAACACTCACTTTGTGAAAGCTGAGTGCTTAAAAATGACGAAAAAAGATGCCCTTGCATTTTGTAACGCGAGTTATTGTCCAAGAGCCGGCTGTAGAAAAATCGAGTGTATAAGATTACAGGATGGGATGCATGCCAAATGATACAGCTCAACGAGCCTAAATAGAATATGTAAGGTTGCCTTGCCAAAGCCTGTCCCGATGGCCGAGAATGCCCGAATTTCAGCCAATTTTGTTGTTCTAATTGAAACTGTTTATTTATGTCTAATATATCTAATGAAATTTACTTTATGAACATGTTGTCCAAAAATTGTACCACGAGTTACCAACACAATTTATTATTTTACTGGATACATACTATTTTAACACTGAATTTTTAAACTAATATAGGACAAGGGAAATGTTATGTGTTCACAAAGAATCCAATTCTATTAGTTTATCTAAATAATTAAAATTTATGGTATGATTAAACTATAAAATACTTTATGGATGTAACGCGAGTTACCATGTAATTACCCAAACGCATTTTTTTAAAATATGCCCTATTCGATTCTGAAGACAGATGCATATTTAAGAAAATAAAATTTGACAAAGTTAAGTTTACTGAAGTGGGAAATTACTTCATATGTAATCTACATAATTCTATGTGCTTAGACATTTTAATATTATATAATAACATGCAATATGATATTTGCCATAACATGCTTTTCTAATTTTCTTTCACAGTTAATCATTTAATTGCGAAAATTTCAAATGAAATTAAGTAGCAATTATTGTTTAAAACCATCAATTACAAAATTTCCATGTACGCACGAAAACTTTTAGTAACACCTCCACTTGAAATAATGCTGTTAATTTCAAACAACACGATTGTATACTGCTTCTACAAATCCAAATTTTTCACACATGAGTTCTTTCAGCTCACTATTTTCTTCTACTCTACTAGCGCATCCACAATTTTTAATTAAAATTACGATTTATATTTATTTAATTACAATACATTCACTATCTTTAGAATAATTTTATAATATACGAATTAGTACTTATGCTGAAAATGGCTTATATTTGATTTAATATGGCAAGGACGTTTTGCTCTCTACAGCTAAAGGTATTAGAGTCTAACGAATATTAAATATTTAAATATATTGAAAGGCGATTCAAACTACCAACTAAGGACTGTCCCAGAAAAAACTTGCACTTTGTTTTTTAGTTATAAAAAAATACCCAGCAATTTTTTTGGTTTTTTTTATTTTTTTATCAATAATGGCTAGTGTTCAGAATATAAATATCTAAAAACTAATTAACAATTTTGTTTTTTCTATAAAAATTTCTTACTTTTTTTTTAAGGCCCTTCATTAAATTTTGCACAGTTGTTTCATCGACAGTACGGTACGATCTTTTCCACTTAAGTCTGAAGTCTTGAACATTTTTTGCAGTCCTGCCACTCTTTCGAAGATCTCTTTTCATTAGAGCCCAATATCTTTCAATTGGGCGAAGCTCTGGGCAGTTAGGCGGATTTGCTATTTTTGGTACAAAATTGATCGTTTTACTTGCATACCATTCCATCATAGCTTTAGAGTAATGAGAGGTTGCTAAATCTGGCCAGAATATCACGGTACCCTCATGTGCACGAATAAATGGTAGAAGACGTTTTTCGAGGCACTCGTCTATATAAACTTTGGAATTGATTGTGCCTTGCGTAACAAAGAAGCTGCTTCTGAGGCCACAGGTGCATATGGCCTGCCAAACCATATATTGCTTCGGAAATTTCGAAATTTTTTTTTCTTTGAATTTACTAGGCACATTCCCCTTCTTCGGTGATGTATAATATTCGTGCCCAGGTAGCTGCTTAAAATCTGCTTTAACGTAAGTTTCGTCGTCCATAACACAGCAGTCAAATTTAGTCAGGTACCTTTCATACAATTTTCGGGCTCGCATCTGAGCCATCAACTGCTTTTCATTAGAACGGTCTGGTACTTTTGTCTTTAGCTTACTTTTCTCCTTTATCCTTTGCACAGTAGATTTTGTTGTACCTGCTCTAGCCGCCACATCTCGCACTGACGTGTTGGGATTCTGCCTAAAAAGGCGCTTCACCTTCGCCGCTACCTTTGGGTTAGAAAATTCTGGTTTTCTGCCTGAACCCTTTTTTCGTGAAACAGGTAGACCCTTCTTATAATTAGAAATAACCGTTTTGACAGTTCTTTCTGATGCACCAACTATTTTTGCTATAGCTGAATATTTTAACCCTGGATTTTGCAGGTATGTGGACAAAATCAGTTCGCGGACTTTTTCTTGCTTGCTAGACATCTTTGTCGTTAGAAGTGCCATCTTCAAGTGTTATACATCATATCAAACGTCACTTTATATGGAATAAATATTTTGTCTTTTTAGACCTATAAGATTATCAGGTAGAGTATAATCTTAAAAAATAAAAGTGCAAGTTTTTTCTGGGACAGTCCTTAAATAGGAAGCGTACCGTTAAAATTAAAAACTATACTTTCGGGATCATTTCTGTAGTCTGTCTTTATACACTTTCATTGCAAAATGAAAGAACCAAGAAGAATTTTTTGAATTAATTATTTTCGTAATAATAAAATATAAATACGTTGCATACTATTAATCAATGCATAGCAGCGTATTATCTCGTTAATCCGTTAATCGTTAATTAATGGTTTATATGGCTGGAATCGTATGACAGAAGTCAAGTGGATGCAGTAAAAAAATGTATAAAAAGAAGATAGAAGAGGCGTTACGACAAAAAGCAGCCGAAAGTTCGAAGAACAGAGATAGTTTAAGTGGCGGCGGCAGCAACGCGAGTAACAGCGACGATTATGAAGAAGACTTTTTCAATTCTGTCAAGGAAAAACCTTAAAGCCAGAAATCCAGTAAAGCTCAAAATCTCGTCAAAATGTGGATGGACATGTAATCGAAGAACTTGTTCAACGATGCGCTATTCCTCGGGGAACAGATATTGATAAATCTGTTTATTAAATATAATACTGCTGTACCCTCAAGCGCTGCGGTTGAAAATCTTTTTACTATGGGCAAAGATATTTCAACGCCTAAATATGCCTCGTTTTCAGACGAGAACTTCAACATATTAATGTTCATGAAGTGGAATATCCATATTATGCTAGATGAATAAATTACAAACTCCAATTATAAACGTCATTTTTATACCCTACACCGAGGGTATATTCACTTTGTCCTTCCGTTTGTAACACATAGAAGGAGGCGTGGCAGGTATGGAAAAGTACATATATTCTTGATCAGCGTCACCACCTGAGTTGATTTAGCGATGTCCGTCTGTCTGTCTGTTGAAATCAGGCTTACGGGAAAATTACGAATGCTAATTGAATGAAACTTTCACATATAGGTTACATCTTCTTGCAGGCATCTTGCTATTGAAAATGGGCAAAATCGGTTCGCGGACACGCATACCGTCCATACTATATGTATATTTACCCAGGCCAATTTTGAAAAAAATGCAACGATTTTGATGAAAATTGGTGATTTGATGCACATGTGAACAAGATCACGATTAGGCTAGGTTTCAAGTTTTCAAAGCTTCCTACAGGGGCGTGGCACAGCCCTAAACTTTAACCTTTATACCACCATATCTCGTAAGCCGTGCAAAATATTGCGATGAAATTTGGTAAACGGGTACATTTAAAAGATATCTTGAATTGTGATTGTTTTAGTTCTCACTGTCAGATTACAAGTGTCTTCTTTACTGTACTTCATATTATGAGAGATGCCATATTTGTTACTTACATACAAAGTTGCCATATATATATAACATCTCTCTCTTAAAGCCTACAAACTATTAAAGAGATTAATTCATAAAGTAACAGAACTTCAAAGCTTAAAATACAAGATAGTAATGTAAAACGTAAAGATAAGATATTATAGAAAAGATTTAAGAAAGTTGATTTTTGCGACTGGTTATTTTTATTATAATTAAACATTATGAACTTACAGTCATTTTAGCAAAGACCAATATTGTAAATTTTACTTATTGATCAATGCTATTTTTTATTCAACAAACATGACAAAGATAACAAATGGAACAATTTAACCTGGTAATTGGTGACATATGTTTCGGCTATTACCACATAGCCTCATCAGACCAGTTTTTTGGTTAATGTTGTACATGGAGTCGATCCCCTGACCGTACATGCATTTCAATTGCATATCTGATATGCATATCTGATATGCAATTGAAATGCATGTACGGTCAGGGGATCGACTCCATGTACAACATTAACCAAAAAACTGGTCTGATGAGGCTATGTGGTAATAGCCGAAACATATGTCACCAATTACCAGGTTAAATTGTTCCATTTGTTATCTTTGTCATGTTTGTTGAATAAAAAATAGCATTGATCAATAAGTAAAATTTACAATATTGGTCTTTGCTAAAATGACTGTAAGTTCATAATGTTTAATTATAATAAAAATAACCAGTCGCAAAAATCAACTTTCTTAAACCATACGGAAGAACACGCCAATTTCAAAAAAAAATATGTGGCTGGCAACACCACAATTTTCGAAAAATAAAATCATAGCAAGTCTCTAAGCCAATGGCTTAGCAGCTGTGACAACAAGCGAGAAAGTGACAAGAGATAATAAATGGATATACGCAATTTGTACAGTTCAAGGTCAGTTCCTCAGTAGCTCAGTTGTTAGAGCGGCCGTCGACAGATATGCAATTGAAATGCATGTACGGTCAGGGGATCGACTCCATGTACAACATTAACCAAAAAACTGGTCTGATGAGGCTATGTGGTAATAGCCGAAACATATGTCACCAATTACCAGGTTAAATTGTTCCATTTGTTATCTTTGTCATGTTTGTTGAATAAAAAATAGCATTGATCAATAAGTAAAATTTACAATATTGGTCTTTGCTAAAATGACTGTAAGTTCATAATGTTTAATTATAAGAAAAGATTTAAGAGATTTCATTTCATTTGTTTAAGATTAATTCATAAAATAATAGAACTTCAAAACTTAAAATACAAGATAATAATGTAAAACGTAAAGATTAGATATTATAGAAGTATAGCTAGGTTCTTAAATCCGTTTACGTAACCAACGGCTATTCCTTCCAAAAATAGACCCATCCTCCAGCTTTATCCAGTATGATCTAGGGGCATCGTGAGACTTCAATGCTTTTACCCATCCTTTTTTATTGTGATGGTACCATATCTTTTCCTTCTTCTTAAAGGGCTGCTTACAGGACGTACTGCGATCATAATATCTCTTATAATATTTATTCTTTGCTTCGATGTTCTTATTTATATTCGGAATCACTCTAGGATTGAATAAACTCGTTCGTGCTGGTACTAGCGTTCTGGTTTTTCTACTCATTACTATCTCCACTGGCGACGCATCACTTCCTTCAAATGTGAATTTCTGTATTCCAGTAAAGCCAGCCACAACTCTTCTTGGGTTTCACTGGATTTTTTAATTAGATTTTTCGCTATTCCTACATATCTTTCGGCAAAATCATTTGATTGGGCTTAGCCAGGACTTGTTGTTGTAAGTTAGATTCCAGTTTTTCTGCAAAAATCTTTAAATGAATTGAATGGCATGTTGTCACAAACAACTTCAACTGGTATTCCATGATTGGAAAAGTAAATTTTAAGTTTGCTTATACACTCATTTGCTGTTTTTGAGCTCGTTGGGATTATATCTAAGTATCGTGAATTATAATCAGCAACAATCAAAAAGGTCTTTGATGCATACTCGCAAATGTCTATACCAAGCTTATTATAAGGTAGCTTTGGAATAGCATGTGGCAGCAGTGGTTCCTTTGTATTAGATGAACGGTATTTTTGACAAACTGGGCACTTGGCAATCATATTTTCAATTGCTTCGTCAATCTTTGGCCAATACACTAACCCTCGGGCTCTGTTTTTAGTTTTCTCATTGCGTTGCCTTCAATAAAATTGTATATCTTCACTTAATGAATGTTTATCATTTGGACATCCATTCAGCAAAACCTTGAACCCGAGCGTATTTAATTTCTGTATCAGTTAGACTTCTGGATGCAAACGCAATAGGCTTACCATTATGCATAAGACAACTACCAAGTCCAAATTTTGACGCATCAGTCTCTATTGTGATTTCTTGTGTTTCATCAAATGACTGCAGCGTGGGAGCATTTGTAATCAACTGCTTAATAGACTGCAAGCAATCATCATGCACAGATTGCCATTGATAATTTCAGCTAAATTTGGAATATACTCCCTTATATAGTTTATCATGCTAAGTAGTTTTTGCAAATCGGTTTTATCTTTGGACTTGCCTATTTTCATAATAGCTTTAACTCTGTCTGGGTCACACCTATTCCACTGTGGGATATTATTTTTCCAAAATACTTTACTTCAGCTACTCTAAGTTGTATTTTGTCCACATTGAATTTGATATTAAGCTTTCTTGCTCGATCAACAACCTTTTGTAAAATCCTGTCGTGTTCTTCGCTACTGTTCGTCGCAACCAAAATATTGTAGCGAAATTTGGTTTATGCCAGAAAATTCTCAAAATAAAAACCAACGAAAGAAAACTAAACGATACTAGCTAGCATCACTGGCTGTATAAAAATACTTGTACACCATCTAGCGGCCAAGTGTAGTTTTTGTACTAAAAATGATAAACCGAAAAGGCGCTGCAGTACACTATAAAAGTCGACAACTGAGAGAAATTATCGCCGTCGTAAAACGCCATCTAGCAGGTTTGGTAACATTCTGGATAGTTGTGGATTCCACGTAAACGCCATCTAGAAGGTTTGGTAACATTCTGAATAATTGTGGATTCCACGTAAACGCCATCTAGAAGGTTTGGTAACATTCTGGATAATTGTGGATTCCACGTCTATAAACTAGAAGGTAGTAGACTATTCGAGAAAGTGATGACTGTAGTATAAAAAGGTTATCATCAGTGGATTTCAAGTAAAACAGTTGTCTATACAGTGCCAGATTAATATTAGAGTTTGAATGTTAATAAAATAAACAATTGTACCGTGTAAAAACTAACTTTTGTGATTTAAATAAACCATTTTATAATTAAATAAGCTTCTGTGTTTTTGATTGCTACACAATCCAGTGATTGAACTCAGAAAAGTGTAACAAATCGAAATTATCGTCTAAGAGACAGGAATTTCGTAACAATATGACATGTGATTTTCTAATAAGATGTCATTATTCACATCTTGTGGATCAATGCACAAACGTAGTTGCCCAGTTTTTTTCTCAACTACTATAACCAAATTTGATGCGCGTTCAATGGGTCCGTCAACGAGCTCGATTATGTCTCGATCAACCATTCGCTGCAGCTCTTTATTTACGCGTTCACTCAATGACAAAGGTATTCTTCTTGCAGCTTTAACTACTAAATAGACTCTTTTTTAACTTTAATTTCTAAATTTCTGACAAAAGTTCACAAAACATCCCAAACCTTCAAAAATATCTTGATTTTTCTGAATGAATAATTCTTTTGTTGAGTTTTGCACATTATTGATGCGCTTTATCAAATTTAGTTTTTCACATGCCTCTAGACCCAGCAATGGCTCATAGACTGTATCCATCACTGTGAATTTCAAAATTCTAACTTCATTACGACACATTACAACGCAATCAGCAGTTCCTTTATAATCTAAATCTGTGCCTCCGTAGCTTTGTGGAGGGAAACCACCCGTATTCAATTCAACGTCTTTCATGTATCTTAAATATCTGTATGGTAGCACACTTACATCGGCACCAGTGTCCAACTTAAAATTTATCAAACAATCGATTACACGAATTTTTTCTTACCACCTTTTTCTTTCAATACTGCCTACAGCGACATTATGCAAACAAGCTTCATCATCTTGTGCTTCTGGAGTATTGTACTCTTTTATTTCTCGAAAGCATAACAAGCGATACTAAAATGATTGAAGCGACCACAGTTATTGCAGCGTTTACCGAATGCTGGGCAGCGACGATTAATGTGTGTGCCCTTGCAAAATTTGCAACTGTTCTTTCGCTCACTATATTCAGACGAATTATTGTTGTTTGTTCTTATTGATCATAAGTTTTTTGTCTGATTTTGCATATCGTTAGCATGTTTTTCAACTAATTCCGATGCACGTGCAATTTCTATTGCTCTTTCTAATTTTAGACTTTCTGTTTCTAAAAACTTTTTGAGTATTTGTTGTCGTTTATGCCAACAACAATATTGTCTCGAATCATTCTATCGGGATTACTATAGCCGTAGCTTTTTACCAGTTTTCGCAAATCAAGTAAATAAGCATCAAAAGACTCACCTTCTTCTTGCTTTCTGGAATTAAACTTAAAAGATTCGTAAATTTCATTCTTTTTTGGTGTGCAAGAATTTGCAACCGCATTCACAACAGCACTATACTCCTTTTTCTGCTGATCTGTCAAGCCGAATGTATTAAAAATCTCAATAGTTTCTGGCCCGCAGGCGTTTAACTTGAATCTTTTCATCTCTTTCCTCTAGCCCAGTGGTCGGCAAACTTATTTGCCAAAGAGCCAAATATGTACATTTCAACGATTAAAAAAACTTTGAGAGCCAAATGATTGAACACTCAAAGCGAACAATGTTCTTGCATGTCCTTGGAAATTTTGAGTGTGTCAGGTTTTTATGTTGTTGTTTTTAATTTTCAGCACGATCCCAGTTTTCCTCAATAAGACGACTTCTCAGTGTACTCTTGATAAAATTCATGCTTGAAAAAGATTGTCCATAAAAAGGAAAAAACAGCAAACGCGAGTCATGTCTTTCTTCTCCATGTCAGGCAAAGCAGACCACATGGGTTGTGAAATAAGTTCACATTTGTTCTTCTCCAGTAATCCCAATTCAACACAAGACGTTAAAACTTAGAGCTCCATATTTTCTTGTGTTTTAAATCGAGCAATTGTATTTCATAGTTAGGTTAGGTTAGGTTAGGTAGGAGTGGCAGTCAGTTACAAAAACCGACTCACTTAGACCAAGTTTGGTCCATTGTGATACCACAGGGTACTTGACTATACCCTCTCATTGAACCATCCAGATTTCGTTATGAAACTAAATAACTGACCTATGCTAACATGTCTAAGGTCCTCCAGGTCATCAAACAAAAACGAGCCAAGTGTTTTGTGGCGTTTTCTAGCAAGTGCAGGGCAGGAACAAAGAAAATGTTTAATGTTTTCCTCCTCCTCCACATCCCCACAACTTCTACAGTAGTCAAAAGACCGAATACCTAATCTCTCCGCATGTCTGCCGATAAGCCAGTGGCCAGTTATTACTGCAACAACTGACGAGACACTGTGTCTAGTGCGGGATATCAGTTCTAGAGATCGCTTAGCGTTCCATTCCGGCCAGATTTGCCTTGTTATATTGCAAGTTAACCCTTGGGTCCATCTTATGTTAGCCTTTTTTATCATGTCTTCTTTAAGCAGTAACTTGCAGGTAGCAAGTGGCATGCCAACACCTTCCTTGTCTTGAGGAATTTGTGCAGTAGTCCCCTGCCTAGCAAGTTCATCAGCTTTGCAATTGCCATCAATGTTCCTATGCCCAGGCACCCAGATGAGGTGAATGTTAAAATGCTGAGCCATCTCATTTAGAGACGAGCGGCATTGTTGGGCCACTAGTGAGTTTAGGAAGACTGATTCTAAGGATTTAATAGCAGCTTGACTGTCTGAATAAATATTAATACCCTTCTTGGATACCACATTTATTCTCAGCCAGGATGCTACTTCTTCTATTGCTATAACCTCTGCCTGAAAAACACTACAATGGTCTGGTAACCTCGCAGCAATACTTATCTTCAGTTCCTTAGAGTAAATACCATAACCCACTTGGTTATTTAACTTGGAGCCATCCGTGTAGAAATTATTATGGTTCCTTCTCCCCGGGATTCCTCCCTTCCAGTCATCCCTAGATGGGATATGGGTTACGTAATCTCTCTTGAATGAGATTACTGGAATAGTGTAGTCCAATTTAGAGGGTACGGAATTCAAGCTATTAAGGATAGTTGAGTGTCCTGTACTTCCCTCGGACCAGCAAGCAGTTTCCCTGAGTCTAATGGCGGTACATGCTGCCATTCGTTTACCAAACAGGTCAAGGGGAACGAGATGAAAGAGGACCTCCAAGGCATCCGTCGGTGTGGTCCTCAGTGCACCACTGATGCACATGGAAGCAGCTCTTTGAACCTTCTGCAATTGTCTGTAATAGGTGACCTTGTCTAAGACATGCCACCACAACACAATGCCATATAACAGAATCGGTCGAATTACCGCTGTGTAGAGCCAATGAATAATACGAGGTGATAGCCCCCATCTTCTCCCCACAGCTTTTTTACAAGAGTATAGTGCTACAGTTGCTTTCCTAACTCTCTCAACAACATTTATTTTCCAACTTAATTTCCTATTCAATATCAGACCAAGATACCTTGCACTACTTTTTAAGACAAGTCTAACGCCCTTTAGCGAAGGTGGTACTATAATTGGAAGTTTGTGACTCCTAGTAAAGAGTACTAGTTCAGTTTTGTTCGGATTTACGCCTAAATCAGCCTCATCTGCCCATGAGACGAGTCTGTTTAAAGCATTCTGAAGAATTTCACACAGTGTGTTTGGGAATTTACCACATGCAATTAATGCTACATCGTCGGCATAGGCAATAGCTTTACAGCCCAGCCTTTTCAGTGACATGAGCATCTTATTTATTGCCAGATTCCACAGTAGAGGAGATAGCACTCCACCCTGCGGCGTTCCTCTGCGGACAAACCTATTAGCTTCGGAAATGCCAAGATTTGAGGTAATGGCTCTGTTTGTCAGTAGCTTTTTAATCAGCTCAACTATGGAACTGTTGATACCCAGTTTCTGCAGTTCATTACCTGGGTCAACGTTGTTAAAAGCTCCTTCAATATCCAGGAACGCCGCCAGGGCGAATTCCTTACATGCAAAGGATTTTTCAATGCTGCTCACTAGTGTGTGAAGTGCGGTTTCTATAGAGCTGCCTTTCGTGTAAGCATGTTGAGAAGTAGACATCAGATCAGGTTTGATACTGCTGCGAACATAGATTTCTATGAGTCTTTCCAAAGTTTTTAAAAGAAAAGAGGAAAGACTTATTGGTCTAAAATCCCTTGGATTTATGTAAGAGCTCTTCCCAGCCTTTGGAATGAAAATGACTTTAGTCATCCTCCAGGCTAGAGGAATATAGGAAAGGTTAAGACAGCCCTTGAAAATAGCTGTCAACCAAGGTATAATTAAGCGAGCAGATTGTTGCAGCTCAATTGGTGTCACACCATCAGGTCCTGGTGATTTATAGGGTTTGAAGCTATTTATCGCCCATCGAATTTTGGTTTCCGAAATAATGTCCCCGAGAATAATTGAGGACATCTTAGGTTGAACATTCAATTCCTCTGGTTCATGCAATGAGTTACCAGGGAAGTGAGTATCTAGTAAGAGGTCTAAGGTCTCTTCGCTAGATGTTGTCCAGGAGCCGTCAGGCTTTTTTAAAAGACCTAGAGTAGTGGGCGAGGTAGATAAAATCTTCCTTAGCCTAGATGCTTCTGAAATCTCTTCAATGTTTCCACAGAAGTTCCTCCACGACTTACGTTTAGCTTTTCTTAACGAACTCTTGTAAATTTTGAGAATAGATTTATAATCATTCCAGTCATTGTCCAAACCTGATTTTTTGGCTTTGTTAAATAAATTCCTACTTCTTTGTCGAAGAACCTGAATTTCATTTGACCACCATGGGGGTTTCTTCTTTCCTCGAGGTTTACTTACAGGACAAGAAATCTCCAGGGATTTATTTAACCCTCCCGTTAAGTTTTGAACCAGCCTGTCTATGTCGTGGATAGTTGACGGCTCTACGGGGGTTGAGATAGGCAGATACTCTGCTATTTTCCTGTTATATATTCCCCAGTTTGTCCTTTTTACATTTCGGTGAATAATCGGTTCTGGGGGGTTAACAGTGAGAACAAATTCTATATAACGATGATCTGAAAAAGAGTGCTCGCTTGAGACTCTCCAGTCAACGATACAATCAAAAACAAAGTCCGAGACCAATGTTATATCCAAGACTTCTTCCCTGTTCCTTTCTATAAAGGTTGGCTCACAGCCTTTGTTGCAGATAAGTAAGTTAGTGTTTAAAATGTATTCTAGAAGTGACTCACCTCGATCATTATCATCTGTGCTACCCCAGACAGTGTGATGCGCATTTACGTCACTGCCTATGATTAGCCCGGTTTTGTTTAAGCGGGCCTGCTCTACAGCCGCCTTTAAGTATGTCGGTGGTAAACCACTCGCCATGTCGTGAGCCAAGTAACACGATGCTAACCAAAAGCCTCCAGCTTTTATCTCCAGGCTAGCAACGACTGTATCTAGGTCACTGTAAT
This sequence comes from Tricholauxania praeusta, assembly GCA_949775025.1. Classification (NCBI taxonomy): domain Eukaryota; kingdom Metazoa; phylum Arthropoda; class Insecta; order Diptera; family Lauxaniidae; genus Tricholauxania; species Tricholauxania praeusta. The sequence continues at coordinate 66,939,279 of OX459029.1, read as the reverse complement.
TAGAATGCAAAAACAAGTTAAGATTAGTCTTTGCCAAAATGCACGCTCTAGGGTTACCTTCCACATTTGCCACCAGTAGCTTATAGCCAGGCGTCCTCAGACCACAGACTCTCCCGGCATGAACCCAGGGTTCCTGTATGAGGACTAAATCATCTCCGCTTTTACTTAAGCGGATCAGTAAGCCGGCGGACGCCGCTTTTGAGTGGTGGAGATTAATTTGGAGGACCCTCATCGGATTCCAAATCACCTCCCCTCTCTACGACTGTTATGTCCGCCTCGTCTTCATCATCCTCTTCTAAAAGAAGAGCTTCTTCCAGGAGGCCCCCTACCTCCAACGACCTATCGGCGTCCGTGAATTCGGCTTCTTCAAGGGACGCCTCAGGTTGACCGCTTGGAGTGCAGTTGTCCCCCTCTGGCTCTACCTCTTCATCCCCAACCTCCATCTCCACTGGCACTGGTGGTGCAGTGGCGATGGTCCCCGGGGAGGGAGAGATAGCACCTTTGGAGGCCAGCTCTTCGTCCTTACGGTAAACCTTGAGCGTCACCTTGTTGAATCCATACTTGACGACCCCCTTAGTTGCCGCCAGTAACTCCACGGATTCCTTGTTCAACAGGACCATGGCCTGCATGGATGGTCCGACTGGTGCTTCTAGCTTCCCAATCTTCCAGTTTTGAGTTGGAAGATTGGGATTGCATAGTCGGAGCATCCGCAGAACCCGACGGTGTGCTCGGTAGCCAAACGCGAGCCCGGGGCCTGGTAGGAATTTCATCCTTCTCCACAGCCTCCAGTTTCGCGCCTGGATACACCTCACCTCATCATCACAGGAGATGAGTTTAAAAAGGCCCTGATGCCCGCCTGCCTCCTCACATGATGGCACAGGACCAGGAAACTCCTCTTATATCTGGAAGAGGGTATTTGCCAAGGCAGCGTCTACCCACTTCCATTTATCCCGAGGAATTGCCCCGTCCTCCGCCGCCCTGTCAAGCACAGCCAAAACTCTCCCCTTACAACCTTTTACAACGTCACTAAAAGACAGAGATTTACCAGTAGTCTTTTGACGTTTAGACTCCAACATCTCGTCTTGGGATCTCTGCCTTTTAGGTAGTTTTTCTAAAACGGCCTGTTCATGGCCTTTTTGTTCAAGGACTCTCTTCGCCCATCGAAGGGAGTCCTTGTCCTCCTTGAACAGAGAGCTGGGATCAGCAGCTTCCATACGACGACGAATTCTATTCGCCGCCTGCTTGTCCGCGATTTTCATTTTAGAGGGTCTAAGACCCTTAAAACCCTCCCCTAAAGGATTCTGTTCCTTCTTGGACTCCCCAGCCGACTTTAACTGGCTTAGCCGTGAGGCTGTGGCCGATGCCGAACTGGTTTGTCCTCGATTTGACAGCGAAGATCCCCCCTCATGTCTGGATTCCCCAGCCGACTTTAACTGACCATGCCGTGAGGCGGTGGTCGATGCCGAACTGATTGGTCCAGAAATGGGCCAAGGGCCCCCCCTTTTTTTGAAGGGTTGGTAGGGTTGGACGTGAAGTCCAACGCCCTTACCTTCCCTCCCACCTTCAAGACAGGTCCAGCCACCCGAAGGCCAGCGCCAGTCCCACCTGAGGTGCATGCGATATCGCGATTGCAATCATGTTGAGTCTCTGACTCAGAAGTCTTTGTTTTTACATTTGTTTGTTTGTTTGTTTGTTTGTTTTGTTTATTTTTCAGTATATTTTCCATATTTGGTCCCACGAGTACAGGACGAATATGTCCACCCACACAGAGGTCCAGGTGCGTGGGTAAAGCTACTTAATACCGGAGGGCGCCAGGTATCCGGTATGCTCCGTTAGCGATTGGGTTAATTTTTATGAAAACAGGGCTCCCAACCTGAACGATCCTCAGCAAGGGTCGCATAACACTTTGATTCAGCCCTCGCAAGGAAAAAGGAAGGTCCATCCTCACAGAGCCTGCATGTGTGGATAAGGCTAGGTTAAAACGGAAGTTTGCCAGACTATCCGAGTCCGCATATTATCGACTAGATAACCCACTAGCCATTCATCCCTTAGCATATTCTGTTCCACCTTGGATTGGGGGCATTTCTGCCTGAAATACCTTCAGGAAGATACCTCAGGCATTTGAGGAACTAACCAAACCCCTAGCCTAGCTATGCTAGCCAGCCCTACAGTCAAGACTTAACTTCCTGGAGAGCCGTTTCCAGTGGCCACCAGCTTGGAGGTCATAGCTACACTACCAATTATCACTGATTGTGGCACGACACGCATGTACTAACTGTTAATCATGGTGTAACGCTTTGTTCCACTAATCAGTGCAATCGGCTGACCACCTATTTCATAGTTACCAATGTCAATGCCAAAAAGGAGAAAATTTCAAATATATTATAGTAGTATAAAAAGGTTTTCGGCGAATGCTGAAACCTGTTGAGAAATGCTTTTCTCATACTTAAAATGTATGCTTCAGCAGGCTCGGAAAGTGAAACACTAGACGTGTTTCATTGGAATTGGTTAAACCAAAATTTCATACAAATGCGTGAACCAGCTCAATTTCCAGTTCAATTGGTTGAATTTTTTCTTGTCTTTGCTAAGGTTTGAAGCATCATAGACACAAACCTAAAATAATCAAAAATATATGGCAACTGTGCTGGAATTTCGAAGAAGCGTTCTATAGTTAACTATAGCTGTATTTATCTGTTCAAATCGCTTAAATGCAATATACCTGAGTAATCTTTAAGTATCCTTCCCAGTAATAACACAAGCGGCGAACAGCTATCCAACACAACCAAGCCCTACAAGTGAAAGAGACAGCAGGCAACCTGAACGCAAAATAGGTTCAATTAACTCACTGTTCGTAGCATCACAAGAAGAGTATGAATAGACTACGAATGTCATCAACTTCGTATTGTTGTACTTAAAGTGTTCATAAGTGGTAGACAATAGACTTAATGTTTCATCATGAGGTGGAGGAAAACAATCTCCTCAGGAGACATTAAAAACTTGGAGTACCTGGTGTAAGCGAATTTATCAATGTGAGCAGATACAATCCATTTCCTGCTAGGTATTGAGTCTAACCATCTGGATATCGAAATACTCAAGCATATTTACACAAGATATACCTTCAGCAGTCATATTTCCATTATGGACGTCTTTATCCAAGAAATCCCACGCCAACTTGTACCACTTAGAAGCATCCTCCAAAAACAAAGGAGTGTCTTCATTAACCCCTAGAGGCCGTGTTGCCGATTTGACCTGAGTGTTTGTCCATTGTATTTTTTCCAACTTCTCAGCTCCTGTAGGAGGAGGAATGAAAGGCAATGATTATTTGTCAAACATTTCATCAGAGGTGACGAATTGTCAACTATCAATGAACAAACCAGACCAAGAATTGCTTAAGTCATGTTTCCAATGTGCTCTCCAGTGATGTAGATTTCTCAAGCAGAAATGCTTTGATTTCTGGTAATAGTGATGCGGTTTGCGAGCCTGTTCGAGGATATTTGCGGAAGAGCCGCACTTAAGGGGCCAAAAAGCCGCACGCGGCTCCGGAGCCCCACTTTGCCGACCCCAGCTCTAGCCTAATAGCAATAGCAAAAATGTCAAAATTTTGTTTGAAGACACTCCAATTTTCTGTTACATTTCCATCTAGCTTTAATTCGTCCGATTTTTGCACATCAAAATTTGCAGATTTCTTTTCGGGAGGCATTTCCACTTTAATTTCACTTTTATCATCAACTTGTGACCGCGTCTTAACCATTTAATTTTATAATTTTTCCGTGACGGCTACGCCATGTTTTAGTTCTCACTGTCTGATTACAAGTGTCTTCTTTATTGTACTTCATATTATTATCAAACGATTTTCATAAAAATTTTAGAGATGATGCCAGTGAAAGCAGTCATCAACCAAAGCTCTGCCACTTTACTGAAAAAACTCGTTGAAGGGCGTGGCACAGCCCAAAATATTTATAAACGTTATATTAAGAGAACTAAAAACGTAATCGTTATGAAATTTAATAAGGCAGATATACTTTCTAGAAGGTATGTTTTTGCAAAAAATTTGGTGCAATGGAGCATGTGGGCGTGGCACCTCCCATAGAATATAAATTTAACAAGTGGAAAAAACAGTAGCAAGTACCTCCACATTACCCCCCTCCGAAGATTCAAACATCCTTTTGAAAGCCAACAGTTTTCAAATCTTGATTAAGAACAAATGCTGGCTTGAGTTGGTCAATATATACTTTTCGACTCCATTCATTATTAGCTTAAACATTTTTTTCTTTTCGTTTCTTGACAAGGAATGGTCCTAAATAAGGTGCTTGTAAAGCTGTCTTGACCGCATCTACTCTAACAAATACATGTGTACACTTGAAGAAATCTTGATATACGAAGGGCTTGTATTTGTTTTGTTTACTTCCAGCGACTGGTTTTAATTTTTGCATTTTTTTACGTAGGTCCTTAACAAAGTCTGAATGAGGAGTTTTATATTTTGTTTCTACGAAGAACTCAGCTGGTAATGTTATGGTAGAACCATATACTAATTCTGAGGTACTATATCCAACATCTTCTATAATAGTAGATCTCAATCCGAGAAGAATTGTCGGAATAACATCGGTCCAATGTTTATTAGCGTGGCATCTTATAGCAGCTTTGAGAGTTCTATGAAATCTTTCTACCATACCGTTTGAGCTAGGATGATATGGTGTTGTTCGTATGTGCTGTGTTCCTAAAGACTTTGAGAACTCCCGAAACAATTCAGACTCAAATTGGCGATCTTGATCAGTTGTTCCTCTTAAAGGTACTCCAAATCTGCAAATCCAATTTTCATAAAACGCTTTTGCAACAATTTCCGCTTTAATATCGGCAAGATAAATTACTTCTGGCTATCTTGAAAACTTATCAACGCAATTTAACCCTAACCGTCCTGACAACATTTACATACGTAGACTCCTGATAAGGGTACCCGGGTACCCGTGAGAGTTTTATATGGGAAGATAGAGAGTCATAGCGTGTACTTGGTATTGTTTAGGCCTAGTCAATGAAAAGCGGTAAGCTTAATGCTATCATTAGAATTTTGCTGCTTATAAGTATAAATGGCACTAGCGATGATCCTCCTTCAACTTTGTGGGACAATCGCAGTCATCCAAAGCCGTTCCCATCTCCAATATTTGGAGTATACTGATCACAGATGGCATTTGGACTTTGTGAAAATGTACTGTTTGGAAGTTTGAAATGTACTTTTGAAATGCCAAATGTATTTTTCCAACATGTAGATTAAAAAGTTACCTAAAATTACCGAAATTGAGCAAAATTTCAACCTTTTTTAAAAAAAAAATTAGCAAAGTTTACTCCAAGCAAATTTCGTGGTAAATTTACTTAAAAATTACAATTTTTAGAAATAGTCGAATTACACTGAATATGTACAGAAAATGTACTGAAAATGCGCCAAATGTACTATAAATAGCCCAGGTGTACTGCAAACTTGTCGGATGTACTGACGACGATTTTTCACGACGTAAATGGATGAACCAATTTTACCCAATACATTCCGTCGAAGCTAGCAAAATGTGGCTTTTGGTTGTGTAACACAGTCGACAGCTTTCCTCTGTTTGAAATAATTTACACAGGCAAACAATCTGGGGGTCAGCGAGATGTAAACGCTCGAGAAAATAATGTTTTAGCTCTGGTTGATTTTTGCAAACAATCTGTTTCAATTTTCTTACTTCACTTCCGTTGGACAATCAAAGCTCATTTTCTAAAAGCCAGACCCCACAGACCATATATGTAGATATGCATTCAACAAAAATGTAACTCTTTTATCCGTCGTGACCAAGAAAAAGAGGGTTTTCTTTCTGTTAACTACGCATTATTCAAGGGGGGAGCCGGCATTAAATGGAAAAGAGGAGATAAATATCTTCCACAACAAAACCAAAGGTGAAGTAGAAGCTATGGACCAGATAATGTCTAAACATAGTACCAATCGTAAAGAAAATAAATGACCATTGGCCATTTTTTCCAACATGATCGACGTGACTGCGTTGGGCTCAATTTGAGTCTATTCCAACCTACACTCAAGCACCAAAAAAAAGCAAAGGTCTCCTAGGGGCTTTTTGACATCACCTTGCATAGAGTTGAAAACAGAAAATGATCGAAAGGGTAGCTCATAAGCGAACAACTCAATACACCATGCTCCGGGCTGCTCTTGAGCCCTTTTCTTTTTTTTACATTATTTCTAGTAAATTAAAGTTTAATTTAAAATATCTTTTAATTCTTTATAATCTACTAAGCATGAATAAAAACAAAAACAAAGACGAAATTGATCATTATTTCTTAATTACTTACTTGGGTGGCCATAACAACCCGTTACCGGGTTACGGCCGACCTCAAAAGCTCTCTCCAGGCGCCTCTGCTTTGCGCACGCCTTCTCCAATCATTCACACGAAGCGTGGATAGGGTTTCCTCGGCTTGGTCTTTCCATCGGAGGCATGGTCTTCCTCTTCGTCGTCGCCCAGCGGCTTCCGCATCAAACACCTTTTTCGCCGGAGCTTCTTCGTCCATACGCACAACATGTCCCAGCCAGCGCAGACGTTGAATAGTGATGCGCTTGACTATGTCAATGTCAGCGTAGAGCTCGTACAGTTCGTGGTTCATTCGAATTTGGTAGTCGTCGCCGACGTGAACAGGACCGAAGATTTTGCGAAGAATTTTTCTCTCAAACACCCCAAGCGTGGCTGCATCAGTCTGCGACACAACCCATGCTTCTGCGCCGTAAAGTAGCACGGGTAAGATGAGCGTCTTGTAGAGTGTCAGTTTTGTCGGGCGAGAGAGGTCTCTACTACTCAATTGCTTACTGAGACCATAGTAACACCTATTAGCAAGAGTTAGTCTTCGCTTTATCTCCAGGCTGACATCGTTTTGAGTGTTCACGGCGGTGCCAAGATAGGTGAATTCCTTGACAACTTCGAAAGTATAGTTGTTCGCAGTAACAAAGGATCCAATACGCCGCGTCTCCCTGTTTATGGACAGCATATACTTTGTTTTGCCCTCGTTCACCGTCAAACCCACTTTCGCTGACTCTTTTTCGATAGCAGAGAACGCAGCAGTAACATCTCGCTTACAACGTCCAATGATATCAATATCATCGGCATATGCAAGGAGCTGGACACTTTTGTAGAAAATAGTGCCATTACGATGTACACTGGCTCTTCGCAACACCCCTTCCATCACAAAGTTGAAGAGGTTGCAGGATAATGGATCGCCCTGTCTGAAACCTCGTTCGGTATCAAATGGTTCGGAGAGGTCCCTTCCTACTCTGACGGAGCTGGCTGTGTTGCTCAACGTCATTCTGCAAAGCCGCACCAGCTTCGCAGGTATACCGAACTCAGACATGGTGGCATACAGGCAATCCCGTATCGGGCTATCGAAAGCTGCTTTAAAATCGATAAAGAGATGATGGGTATCGATCTGTTTTTCGTGGGTTTTTTCCAGGATTTGACGTAGTGTGAAGATCTGGTCTATGGTGGACTTACCAGGTCTAAAGCCGCACTGATAAGGCCCAATCAGTGTGTTGGCAAACGGCTTAAGTCTTTCACACAGTACAGTCGACAGGACCTTGTAAGAGATGGCAAGAAGACTGATTCCCCGGTAGTTAGCGCAGATTGTCGGGTCACCTTTCTTCAGTACAGGACAAAGGACACTGAGATTCCAATCGTCGGGCATGCTTTCTACTAGCCATATTTTGCAGATAAGTTGATGCATACACCCTATCAGCTCATCGCCGCCGGTCTTGAACAATTCAGCAGGCAGGCCATCGGCACCAGCCGCTTTGTTGTTCTTAAGTCGTTGGATCACAACTCGTACCGCGTCATGGCTAGGTGGTGGTACGTCCATACCATCGTCGTTGATTGGTGGCATCGGGTTAATTTCTCCAAAGAAGGGATTGGTGGAGTCATCGCCAGCAAGCAGCTTGGAAAAGTGTTCCCTCCATAATCTCAGTGCACCCTGCGTATCCGTAACCAGATTTCCATGTTCATCTTTACAGGTTGATGCTCCGGGCTTGAAACCTTGAGTCAGACGCTTGACTTGTTGGTAAAATTTTCGAGCATCATTCCTGCCCCGTAACACTTCGAGTTTCTCACGCTCGTGCCTTTCACGAAATCTATAAGAGGCGTGGCACCGCCCACTAAAAAAAATGTTTTAACTTAAGATCCAATCTATCTACATACCAAATTTCATCAAAATCGGTGCAGTGGCACCCGTGATAGCGTTTTTTCCCATTTGAGGCGATGCCACAACCCTTTTTAGAAATCAAAGTTTCAGATAATCTTTCTTAGGATTCAGTCTATCTTCAAACAGAATTTCATCAAAATCGGTCCATTAGTTTAGCCAAGGAAACGTTTTTCCTTTTTAGGGGAGTGGCACCGCCTACTATTGAAAAACAAAGTATACATGTCCCCCCTTCTCCTTACAACCTTTCCAACAAAATAAAAATTGAGCGATTACGTTGTGCTATGGCTGAGAATAAGTGGTGCAACCGTTTAGAGATTCCCTATTTATGTATATTTTTTAGTAGCACTTTCTTTTCAAACACTTTTTTTGAGGTTAGAAAGCTATTTTTTCGAAAAAGACCAGACGGCATCAAGAAATTGAGAAAATTTCTGATTTTTTCATATGCTTGAACATTTTTTTTTGTCAAAACTGAAATGGGCAGAGGGGGTGGCCTTTTTGACAAAGAACTACCCATATATATATTTTTTTTTCACTTGGTGAAGCACTTCTGGAACGCCTGATCTCTGAAGATGTATTGTTTGTTAATAACATAATTAACTGATCAAGTTTCTTTTCAATGTTTAAAAGAGATGAGGTAGGAGCATCAGAAGAGACTTTAAATATTTGTTTCTTCTGATTAGTAACTATCATGCAATCTGCAGCTTCCAAAATTTTATCTTGAATAGTTATTTTACATATTCAATATCGCAATTCTAAATTTCATGTTCAACAGCAATTCAGAAGCGTAGTATTTGTTTAAGTCTTGAATATGTAGATTTTCTTTGATATAATCTTCAATTCTGATGATCTTGTCAGCCTTGCGTCCACCTAGAGGAAGATTCCATTTTTTTGAGCAAAAAGGACAATTCTACAGTGGAAAATTGCGCAACTGTTTTCATTTTTAAAACGGGGTCACCACATTTGGATATATATTTAAATCCAAATTATTATATTTATTTTAATTTTTTATAGCGAAGAAATCGTTCTGTATATTTCGTTTAACAAAATTTCAATAATTAATTTTTATGACAATTAAAACTTGAGTAACATAATTTTTAATGAATAGACATAAATGAATAGAATATAAATTTAACAAGTGGACAAATCAGCAGCGAGTACCTCCACAAGGATAATGTTCATAAAATTTGGCTTAGAGGTGTCGGCTGCTATGGACTTTGAAACTAAATGAGAATTGACGAGATTGCGATAGTGGGCGTGGCACCATAGAGTTGCAATCGCTATATTGATTGAACTCTTGCAACAATCGGTATGAAATTTAATTTAGGTGGTTTACTTGCTAACAGGTATACCTGAATCAAAAATGGCACTCCCCATACAAGTAAAATACGGTAAGTGGCATATCTTTCGAAATATGTGATCAATCATACTAAAATTTGGTGAAAGAGTGTTGCTTATTAAAAGCTATTTGTGGATAAAAATCGGACCATAATTACACCAGTGGGTGTGTTACCGACATAAATTTTAAGACTAACTACGGCATACTATATATCGCAAGCTGCACAACCTATGTGGATGTCAATGAAGGATATAATTTAGTAACCCAAAAGTAGGCGGAATTGGGGGGCGTGGCACATTTAAATTTCTTAGTTTTTGTTAAAATTTTTTCAATATTTTCCATATTCTTTTGACTTTATCAACCATTTAACCTTTTTTAATATCCCATTTGCGCAAATCCGCCAGAATTAGCGTTTTAGCTAGCCTCGTTTTTTTTTTTTTTTTTTTTGTTGAGTACATCTTTCTGCCATAGTTTTTCTTGAAGCTAGGACTGTCTTGAATTAATATTCAAGGTTGTTCAATGTGATACTACTACTTACTTTCAGCTTATTTTTAATAATAACATCATTTAGTACCGTTAATCTGCGATGTTCCTCGCAAAGTTACAGCCATTTAAAAAAGGCATGAATTTGATCCCCTACGGTCAAGATGAAATAAATTTGTAGCCGGTTGGCTAATATTGTTTGGTCGGGGATAAAATTCATGTCTTTTTAAAATGGCTGTAACTTTGCGAGGAAACATCACAGATTACCAATTGAAAGCTCATTTTGAAGAAAAAGAACGGTACTGAATGATGTTATTATCAAAAATAAGCTGAAAGTAGTAGTGTCACAGATGGCTGGCAATGTTGAAACAAAAATTTAAATATTTATTTTTGGAAAAAAAAATTCTCCTTACCTCAAATTAAAGACATTTGAGGTAAGCTGTAAGCGTTTATTAAACTCTTATTATCTCTTTTTTATAGTAATATAAGTCCAAAATAAAACTTTAAGCGAAAAAAGGTGGGATATTTCATAAAATTAGCTTTGTTTTTTCTCATATAAAGCGCTATAACTCTGCTAATTTTAAGCTATTTTGATTTTTTCTTAAAGATTCTAACAAAAAATAAAAAATTCTATAAGAATCAAAAGACAAAAGTTAGTTTTTTTGATTTGGATGGAAATGCCGCTTTTTTGAAACAATTTTCAGCCTAAAATGGGCATAACTTAAAATGGCCATAACTTCGTAAAAAATTTTTTAATCAAATCGGGGACATATGGGTCCCCTTATACCCTTTGAAAAACAACATATTTAATCGGCAACCAATTCCGTAAGATAAGATAATCCGCAATCTGCATGGTTTGAGATGGAATTGGTCTAGAGCAATGCTGTCAAATCGTCTGTTTCGTGAGATAATGCGTTCCGAGAATTTTTCGCGCAATAAAGTTATTGTTGCATTGGCTGTATGGCATGTGGTACCGTCTTGCTGGAACTACATGTCACTCATATCCATATCATCCAATTAGGACCACTAAAAGTTTGTTGCCATGGTAAGACAGCATTTACCATTCATAGTATGAACTTTACTAGCACCATTTTCAAAAAAAAAAAAAACGTTCCAAGAATTCTTCCAGCCCAAAGACTGTCTTGGGCTTACATTGGCCCAAAAGCGATAGTTTTGTATATTAACGATCCGCTGAAAATGAGCCTCGTCACTGTAGATGATTTTATTTGAAAACTCGTCATCAAGTTGTCTTCGCTCGTGCTTCCAATCGGCGAACGTACGGCACTTGAATTGGTCTGGAGGCTTCAATTTCTGCGTTTACTGAATTTCGAAGGTGTGCATACTCGAATCTTTGGTTGACTCTAACGTAATGTATTTCTTGGGAGGTTAAATGTCAGCGCACGATCACGAGTTAATATTCTTGGGCTCTCATCCACACTTTCACGTTACATGACAGATGTCAACATGACAAAATTTATTTTTATTTATATTTTTTTCGTTTATTACTAATTAAGTAACAAACGGCAGTTTTTTTATGGCTTTTTTCAATTTTGTAGATAAGTAGACTTTTCAATTGAAAGCAATTGACGACAAAAATTTATTACATTTCAACAGCATTTTACTGCATCTTAGAAGATGAAGAGAAGCAGTCTCAAAACAAAACGCTGAATAAGTCCGCTCTTAATATGAAGAAAGCTAGAATTCGGAGTAGACAGTTTGAATCAAGCACAAATTAACTTTAACTTCAGAAGGGAATATATTGAGTTATTTTGTATTTAGAATTCTGATCAACACAATTCAAAAGTTTAAGTCGTCGTACTTAATTGTTTCCTAATATAAGTTAAAGCACATTGCATCAAACGTGCCAAGAACCCACATTTTTATAATTCCCACGCGACCTTTTTTTGTATTTCCCATGCGGCCAGCGTTTTCTGCCGAATTAGCAACATAAATTTTGTTTCGCAAGACAAATGATAAATCAAAAGCGCAGTGTTATATAACTCGCTGCTGTTATGCAGCTGTGAATTTTTATAGGCAAGAATGAAACTGTGGGTTCCTTCATCAGTTACTAATTATTTGCTCAGTCTACATAGTTGGTATTTATATAGTCCTACTAAAACATATTAAAAATTGTCAATAATAATAAACAAATATAAAATTAAGCTTTATTTGGAACATCAAATACTAACAAAGTAAGTACTCAAAAATAATTCGACAAACTTACATAGCAAGTATTTAAATATAATTTATATATTTCATTCCAAAATTTTTTGTTTATTGACTCACTACTCTTCATCCATGTGTCTGTGTCACTCCAAATTGAAAGTTAGACAATTACTAGCTATTTTAGCTGCCAAAAGATGCAGCAGCAGAATCACAATGTAATATGTGCAAAATAAAGTCATCCCAAAGACAAAAATGCGAATCCACAGTGTATTTGAGTTTGTGCGTTGTGTTAATGCTCCACTTGGACATGCATCAAAAATAACTTTAAGCGGAAGTTACCACACGTACACATACAGTCACACTTACATATATACGATTTGATGCAGAGCAATAAAATATAAGACAATAAAAGAATGCGGCACCAATAACAATAACAACAACGGCATGACCATGCTGCTCACTCGCTAGAAAGAAATTCATGCTGCTCCTGATGGCGCTTCTACTTCTGATGGCAGCTTCCGCTTGCAATGAAACTCGCTGCCAAATGTTGCATTTATTTTGTGAGCTTCCGTAAGGCTGATGATAACGGTTGACGGGGCGATGTGAGCTTGAAAAGGGACACAAAGGCACCAAACAATGTAGCAGAGTAGCGGTATGACCATATGTTACTTACATGAACACAATCAAATGTATACACGAACGCACTTACCCAATAAGAAATGATGATAATATTTACAACTAATGCTTAAAGGGGTATAAAACTCAGAAATCATCTAGTATCTTTGATTTTGCTATAAAAACAAAGTAAGAGAGATACACAATTACATATTGCTCTCCTTTACAAAAATGCAAGGAATCTAAACATTGCTTTACAAGAAACTGTAGTTACAGTAAGGACACATTTTTCTTGTTAGCTCATTACATGCAAACAAAATGTACACTTTTGAAATAACAAAAAAAGAAAAAAAAACTGTTAATGTCAAAACAGGGAATAACGTCGTCCTTGCGTCAAAGCAAGCATCAGCGACCATGAATATTCTATCATTTTATTTAGTATAGACTAACATTTTTTTAATCTCTTTAATTACTACATCCAAACTGTATTTCCTTCATGATTTTGTATTGCTGAACTAGTATAATCTGGTATAAGTTTATACCAATCACTTATTTAATAATAATTGAATAAAGCACACTTTTTATCTTGGAGTTTTCGTATTAATTTGGATTAAGAGAAATAAAGAAAACTTTAATTTCCGGCACATTTTTCTGTGAAAAAAAGAAAAATTAAATAAAATTAATAGAGAAAAGTTTATTTTTTTTAATTCTTACGAAAACAAAAATTTTATATTTTGAAATGCTAGTACAGAATTTCCCAAACTTTTTTTTCTCATAGACCACTTTCAAAATTTAGCTGGTTCCGGTGGACCTCCTGCAGCTACATTGCTTTTCTATTCCCAAGACTCGACAAAAAATGTGAAGATTAGATCTAACTATCGAAATTTGCGTTGCAGCTGAGTTCCGACACGTTGAACTGAATATGGAATATGCAAGTTTTTTCAAGTAACAGTCGATGAGCTTCTTAAAATATTATCTGCCTACATTGATAGGTGAAGTAAACCCAACATTTTAATTCTTCACTATCGAAAGCAGATACATTTTCGTGGACCTCCGCTTACGAATTGTAAGCTCAAATTTTTGGTCTCACGCCAACGTAGACTCCTGCCGAGTCTCCCATGGTCCCCTGGGGGTCCACCATAAAATCTTTTTAGAAGTATTTTTCTGAAAACAAAATTTTTCCGATTTTAAGCGTTCCCAAGGAATTCAAGATATGAGAGGTTTTCGGCAAATTTCCCTTTACAATATGATTTAAGAGGTTAAGATTTGTCTACAGCATTGGCAACATTGACAAAATTGACGCAACAACTAAGAAAATCTCCAATTCACTGTAGCCAGTGAAGAAAAAGTGAGCCAAATAATCCTTTCAGAAAAATTAAAAGATCAGATCACCCGGCCGATCGGGCCACAAAATTAGAGAAACTAGCCAGGAATAGAAGATGTAGGATTTTTTTAGATTAGTATAAGAATTATTGGCCAATTACGCCAGGATGTCATTCTGAACTTATCCGTTATTATCTTTCACAGATAGATGTTATAGCATTATTCACTAAAGAAATCAAAATCATTTTAAGACAATAATTACTTCATGTATGTATGACAATTTTAACATACATCATTAATTCTGTTTCGATAATTACGTACAGTGCAACTTCGACAATCCGAACACATAAAGTTTAAGGCTAGTTCGGATTATCGAGTTGTCCGGACTATAATGCCGTACTAAGCGAAAAAGACGAATATCAAAAAAAAAAAATATCCGAGATTCTTATGGCATCGGATAGCTTAAGAAATTACGCGTCTAATGAAATACTCCAAATGTCGGCATCTTAGTTCAATCATATAAAAAATGTACTAAGAAAATTTCCTCTATCTCAATTTTACAGGTATTTCAACAAATTGACATAAACAAAACATCAATTATCTCGAAATGAATTTTTTGAGTTACGTCTTTTTCGCTAAGTACGGCAGTATGGTAGTGAAAATTTTTGAAATAATCAAAGTGAATTTATACATGAATTTAATCTCTTGTTGCAGATATATTTATTACAAAACAAAAATAATATTAAATATAATCCATATTTGTATATACATTTATGTAGATACATATGAAAATACATACTATGATTTATTAAAAAACGAAGTTATGTTGTGCTGACTAACTACATTTTTAATGTTAAATATTTTTAAAACTTTAACCATGTCGACATCATTTTCTGATAAAATATGGTGCAGTAATTGTTATGTGTAAGCAACCTTTACATTTTGTATTAAATACTGATCCATAGGCTTTAAGATTGCCTTAAAATTTGGCGGTAAAAAAAGAACTCTGAAATTCGGGTCAATAAATTTCCTCCGCATTGGGATGTGAAGAAAGCATTGTCTAAGATTAATTATGCTTTTAGTGGTCTTTGGTTTCAGTGGCTGACCTGTGCTAGAATTTTTTTACTTCGCGAAAAACAAAACATGCGAGGTAAAAATGGTAAAACAACGATATCTGATTTTTTTTCTTGCTTAAAAATAATTTTTCCGGGATGTAGAGGTAAAAATTTTAAATTGTCCGAAATGCAAAAGCGTCCAAATTATTGGAGTATCCGGACTGGCGCATGTCCGGACTATCGAAGTTGCACTGTATATCAAAACAGTCAAAAACGTCAATTCAGCTGTCAGATATTGCCTTGTCAAATTAAAAGGTATCAGCTTAGAAATAGCGAAATAATTAAAATAGATTGAACTTAAATAGGTGTAAGTAAAGTTTTATGCCATTTCATGACTTAGCGATGAAGTGAATATTGTAAAAGTTCCTGCTGGACGTGTTCACTTGTATGTGAAATTGCTATACTTTAAGAAATGTTATTTTTATTTTTTATGCTATATTTTGTTTTTTTTTTGCTTATTTTATGTTGTATTTGGGCGAATAAAAAGTATATACGAGCAGATGCCCCGCTATGCAGAAACATTTCAACGCACACACTCCTAAGCCAACAAGTACATATACTATAAACACAAACACATTTTTACTCACATCTCATTAAGAAGTTTCTTACGAAATAAAAAACGGCGCAAGTGGCCTGCGTACATTTTGAGTTGAGTGTTCTTT
The DNA here is from genome assembly GCA_949775025.1 of Tricholauxania praeusta. Taxonomy (NCBI): domain Eukaryota; kingdom Metazoa; phylum Arthropoda; class Insecta; order Diptera; family Lauxaniidae; genus Tricholauxania; species Tricholauxania praeusta. Next base: position 66,923,359 of record OX459029.1, on the reverse strand, counting down.
TGAAGCAGGGTTAGTGAAAGGGTGGAGCGGGTTGATGCGTTAGCAACGTGGCGGATGTGGAAATGGGAAAGGAAATTTCAAGTAGAACACATTTATACAAAAACCAAACATAACGAAACGAAAAAAAGTAAAGAAATTGTTTATGTACAAATTTATTGCCGTTGGCGCTTTCCGAAAATGAAGTTGAAGTTTTATTAAAGATACCATTGACGAACACACACATGCATATATGTATACATTAGGGTGCTTTTATATATATATATTTTTTTTTTTGAAAATTATATGAAAAATTGATTTGACACCTTTATTTTTTTAAGAGAATTTAATTTTCCTTAAAATGGTAACTACATTTTTTTGTTTCCGTGTAGCTTTTGGAAGAATGTATTTTTGATAGCAATTAATATCTGCACGCGGTTAGAAATCTTGGAATAATTTTTAATACAAGCGAAGTATTACAAAGATTTGTAATACAATTTTGATTAAATTTAATACTTTTGAATATATTACAAAATTTTGTAATTCATTTTGCATTAAATTTTAATACAGTTCAAACATTAAAACGATATTTTATAACATTTGGAACAACTTGATGCTATCGCAAGTATATTATTTAGCCAACGTTCTATAGAACAAGGTTTTTGAACTTTTTTCTGATTTTTTCAATTCTTCAAATTTTTCTTTAGAAATGGTGATGCTCCCATTCATTTTGATATAAAAAGCTACACAACCAAAAGCATTAAATAACTTTCATGCTAAGTGACTAACTGACGACGCACAGTGGGAGATCGTGGCCATCAATATAAGAAAAATTAAAGTGCTAGTGACTTAAAAAAAAATTGCGACATTCGTCAGATAATACTTAGCTATAAAAGTTCGAAATTTTCTTTCGATTTACTACTACAAGGGGCTGAAAGTTGAACTTTGAACATCAAAAACATTATATGGAAATTTTAACATTAGCAACTGTTGGATAAGATTCTCTAGATAACTTATTTGAAATAAAATGCACTAATGTAGCATATCGAAGGAAAGTACATATGTACGTTGTTTTCAGCTTACAAAAAAATATATATTTTTCTATCGCTTTGAAATGAGTCGAACGGATTTTTTAAAATTTAGAATGATGAATGGTAAAAGTGAATAAATTTGTAAGCTTTGCAAACTTTGACTTTGACGGATTTTTTAAAATTTAGAATGATAAATGGTATAATTGAATATATTTGCAAACTTTGACAAAAAAAAAAAAACGGATTACGTTAATTTTTTTATGTATTATGTGGGGTAGTATGGCTAATTAAAGTGTTAACGCTAGAATATAAGAACTTTTTTTATCAAATTTTTGCCTATTGCAATTTTTGAAGAAACACAACATATTGACTTTTATAAATTTATTTTTTGTCGAAATTTACTAAAATGGCATATCTTCAAAAAGTAGGTACATACATTATACTTCTCAACAAAAGCTTGTGTACGTTCTTATATTTATATACAATAACTTTTTACGTATAACCAGCGACTTATATGAGACAAGAGCGTTAATGGTGAAATTTATAAGACATAATGACCCATAATTATAGTCGTAAAATAAAGTTAAGACCTGGGTTGTACCCAAAATCTGAAATACAGACTGACCCCATTAAAAAAGAAAAACTTGCATTAAATTATGAGAAAATTTAAAAAAAAAGATAACCCTACGTTATTGACACAAAACATTGTAGACACAGTGAACAAAGGGAATAATAAAAAAACTAGAATACAGATGCCAGCGGGGCGAAGTGATTAGGACTGTGAACTTATACATATAGTAGCTCACAGTGTCGTCAAATCAAAATCGTTGTTTTGCTTTCGACGCAAGGAACCTGCATTTTCGCGAGCCACTTTCGCTTTATCCATGACAATAAGTTCCCCATTTTCATCCTTTAAAACTGCAGTAGCCAAACAAGAAGCGATTCTGCCTCTGTCTGATACCAAACCTATCACAAATCATGGGAAAATAGAAAGCATTATATCTTTTACAATAAATCCTTTTTCTTGGCTGTCATGCGTTTTCATGGTTGGTGTCGCGAAGTCAATATCCGATTCAATATCCATGTTCGATGAGCTAGGCTTATAAGCAAAGTCGTGACTTGCTGGTGGCAATGTTGAGAGTTGGTCGACAGTGTTTTAAACATATTCGGAAATCCAGTGCTTTTCTGTGCTATGCTGGTCAACCATAAACTGTTGCAGGTCAAAAGGAATCGACCCACAGAAGCAGGGAGCTGATTTTGGACCCTGACACGTTCCAATGTAAAACATATCGTTTATTCTTATCAAAATTTGTGAAGAACTGTTGAATCAAGACTAGGTAAATTAAGCTCACCTAAATCACTTGGTAAGCCAAAGATCAAATAAGGCAGAAAGCTAGATCGTCTATTGTGAAAATTCGAAATATCAGCTTACTTTGTTATCTATTTATTTCATTAGATTGTTTTTTAAAGAACATTCATAAGCAAATTTTGAGGTCGACTTGCGCGGAACAGGGATTTATTTTAGGACCATGGTTTCTAAGGGAAATTTTCTGAGGATTTTCTGTAGATTACGATTTTGCTATACCATTTTTTTCCACCCATATAAATCAACCCGCACTAAAAATTAGAACTTAAAAAATTATACATAGATTATTGAGAAATTTTTCAAATTTTCAAAGTAAAAATGAGTAGATATAAACGGATGTCCTTTTCATTTTTTAACATGTTTTATGAATAAGTAAGGTTAACGTAAATCCAATCCAATCATATCCACAAATTTTTGTTGTTTTAACCAAATGGTTATGGCCAACGTGACATACAAATCTATCTACTGTGCGACATGAATATTTGTGAAAATTTGCATATTTACTAAAACGAAAAGCTTTTTATCGATTCGACTAAACTTCATAGTTTGTGTATAAGTCTCGGTATTTAAAATTAAATTATTTAAAACTATGCTTGCAAAAGTTTCTGAAATGTACTAATTTTTATAAAATTTCTCAAATAAACAAACATTTTTCACTCCTAAGAAATTATTTGGGAAGGTGTACACTATAAATTCTAAAAACCAGTATACCGACCATAGTTTTGTTTTTCGCAAAATGTTGAAAAAGCTTAAGCATTAAGTTTAATAAGTCGAAAAAATATGGAAACTAACTTATATAAAAAGTTGAAAGAGGTTGAAAATCTGGTCTGAATAAGTTGAGAAGGATTGAAAAAGTTGAAAAAATATGGAAAATGTTGAAGGGAAATGAAACCGTTGCATAAGGCTGATATAGTCTCTAATTTATGGTGTTGAATTAAGTTGAAAGAGGTTAAAAACTCGAAAAAAGTTGAATAAGCCGAAAAATATAGAAAATATTGAATAAGTTGAAAAATGTTGAAAAAGTCGTATATTTTTAAAAATTTTTCATGTTTCCGTCTTTTATTTAAAATATGATGATGAGTTTCAATGCAAAATCGAAATTTTAAGCAAATTCCTTTTTAATATATAATTGACAAATCCAGTGATTACCTCGAAGTAAGTATAACTGCCATATTAAATTTCATAACGATTATGTTACTAGTTCTCTTGTTACACGTTTATAAATATTGTGGGCTATGCCACGCCCTTCAACAAGTTTTGCCAATATAGTGACTTAGCTTGCTATGATAACTGTTTTTATTTCTGTTCTTTTATCTTCAAAATTTTTATGAAAATCGTTAATGCCATTTTTGAGTAATATTGAATCAGAATTTTCAATTATTGAAAAGTGTCACGCCTGGGTCACATTTAAAATACTTTGAACTAACGCGAAATATACAGTAGCCTAGAATCGCACCAGTCCTTAATATAGCGATAGCAAAATTCTGTCTTAACTTTTATATAGCGGTAACCAAATACTGTAAAAATTGAGTAATAAAAGTTGGGTCTTTCCCAACAATAAAAAATTAATTGTCTTTTCAATATCATACAGATCCAATGCTAAATGCAGCATCTATAGTAGTTTAAACAAAATAAATAAATAAAAAATATGAAAAAATCGAATTTCGGGACTAAAAATTATCTATAATAGAAAAAAAATTTAAATTTTTTTAACGTCAAATTTTTTGCAAGAGCGCACCCTTTAATTTTCGAGCAAATTTGGGTATCCATTCTGTGAAGGAATAAAAGTTATGAGCAAAAACACGTTTTTTTAGCCAAAAATAACCTTCGGGAGAATCAAAAGTGCTCCATAGGTTTTTCTCGGAACGAAAAAAAAATGATGCAGGTATCGTTTTTAAGGGTTCCTCTAACTTTTGAATCGGTGTCTGACTGACATTATTTTGCTTCATACAAATCGACCCAGTCTAATATACATATATCAACCAAATTAGTTTTAAATATAAACTAGTTTTATCTAGGCCAAACTATTTCTTCCGAAGCGTGTTAGGATGAAGCACTTTTGCCTAGGAAAATGTTTGTACGTTAGGGTACGAGGACGGACTTTGGCCGCGGCCAAGGCTTACATCCTCCAATGCGTCTAATTACGGCTTCGCGGCTGCCTTCGGCCATAGATCATTATATTATATCCAATGGCGGTGTGATAGCGAAGATCTCTTTGAACATAGTATAAAAAGCCAGAAGGAAGTTTTTTCCGATCGAAAAAAAAAATTTCCGGAAATCGTTTTGAAGAGTCCCTCTAACTCTTCAGACCTCGTCGGGCTGAATCTAGTTTTCGACCCGGTTTGTATGAACATATTTATTAAAAAATATCATGTAAGCCGCAGAGGAAAAACGATTAAAAACAAAGACCCGATTAAAATATGTTCATATATATCTGCCTTTCTTTAAGAAACTGCACATTTGACTTTTTTGAATATTTTTTGAACAATTTTCGAGAAGAAATATCTCAAAAATTATGGGGAATAGAATAAAAAACGTGGTGTCATTTCTGTTTACAAATGCTTTAGTTTTATAAAAAATAAATAAGAAAACAACAATATTTGATTGGACTTCAGTCATAAGCAAACACCGATACTCATGTGAACTTACAAAAAAGGTATGAATCAAATTTTTACACAAGTGCTGCTCTGTAACTAGTTTTTTTTAGTTTAAAATGTAAATTGTATGAAAAGACTTTATTTTCTATTCGTTTTTTTTGCGTTGAATCCAAATCTGACCTCAGAATCAACCTATCACGTCAGATTGAAATATTTGAATTTAAGTACTTAACAAATGTTTTTTTTTACTTTCAAAATTATGTGTAAGATACAGAAAAAATTATTCAGCTTATTTAATAAGAACATCAGTTGGTATCATCACTCCTCCATAATCACATAATGATAAAGTGAAAACATTATCTTTAATGCTTATGTTCACCTGGGAGGCTACAAGTTTAATTTAATTAAAGCATGTGTTAAATGTAGTCAATACATTAAAAAAATATCCTAACTTTTATGTCAAATTACAATGGCTAGTAGGAAATACCATATGCTGAACCGTGGTCGAATGCTTGTTTGACCAGGGTTCTCAGATTGGGGGTTTTTTTCGCAATTTTAGGGAAAAAAACTTGCTATGAGGAAATATTGGGGAAACGGAGAGTTTGGGGAAAAGGCTTGGGGAAAAAAATTTGCTCTGGGGAAATTTCGGGGAAAAAATAAATAAAAATCCAAAAATAAATATTGCTTAAAATGCTCGAGAATTAATAACATCTTTAATGAATGCTATCACGACGCCTTCTGATCGTTACCGAACTAATATGTAAAAAAGCGTTAAAGCGAAAACCGTACAACACATGGATATTTGATGTATGACGGCGTCATTTCAACATTATAAGCAGTAGAACAACCGCCAAGGAAACTCCTTCTGAATAAGAATAAAGAAAAACTAAGTAATTGTATATTAAATGAATGTATTTAAAACAAGTCTATGTTAAGCAAAAACACAAACTTACAGTCTCTATGTTAAACAAAAACATAAAATAATTATTCTCTATCTCTATGTAAAACTAAAACCTTAAACAACTATACTCTATTTTAAACAATAACTAAATTACTATTCTCTTAGTTAAACCAAAACGAAATTAATATTCTCTATGTTAAGCTAAAACAAACTATTCTCTACGTTAAACAAACCCATTAAATAACTATTCTTTATGTTAAATAAAATTATTCTTCACTATGTTAAGAAAAAGCAAAGCAACTTTTTTAAAATAAATATTTATATTAAATATACATATGTAATACATATTATGTATGTATAAATAAATAAATTAATGAGGAAAATGGTTAGAAATTGCTTCATTTTGGGGAAAAAATTAGCAGAAGATAACATTATACATACATTAAAGCTTATATTTTCCAAAAAATAATTATTATGAATAGTTTTTTGGGGAAAATTTTTTGAAAATTGATGCATTTTGGGAAAAAAAAATTTGTTTGGGGAATTTTTGAAGTTTTCATCTGGGAACCCTGTGTTTGACACAGTGGGCTCACAGTCGATTGTTGGACACTAAAAATGCTCTATGGAACTTTTTACATAAGCAACTGTTAGATAGAGCGCTCTATATAACTTGTTGGAAACAAAATGCGATAATGCAGCTTACTGGCGGACAGTACATTGTTTTCACTTGACAAAAACCTAATTATTTTTCTTCTATCGCCTTTACGAAAAATGTACTGATTTTTCAAAAAAAATATAATGATAAATGGTAAAAGTGGAAAATTTTTTATATATTATACGGGAAAGAATGAGTAACCAAAATCCAAACTTCGAGCTGTAGTTTTTCGTTATTTTTTTTTATTTAACTATTCTTTATGTAGTCTTTAAAGGATCAAAATATATTGACTTTTATGAAATTCTTTCATTAATTTAAGTATTTGTATAAGAAATCTCTAAAATAGCATATTGACAAAAAATCTCATACATTTATAATTTTGAAAAAAGGTTTGTTTGAGATTTTCTATTTTATACGTAAATTATCGTCGCTCAATCGTACAACGGCTAAGTCCAGCTTATTACATATTTCTGAAGACCAACCTGAAGTACACAAGGAGTACATATACAATAAATTGGATTTAAAAAAAAATGCCAATAAGGGCAGTTGTACAAGTGAGCGACGTTATACTGATTTTTTTAAAATTAGAACTTAAGAAGTCATAATTGAGAAATTTGGCAAACTTTAACAGAAAAAAAAAAACATATACCTACATCCTTAATTTTTTTTGTGTTATATAAAAAAGTATGATGATTAAAATCCAGAGTTCCAGCTGCAGTTTCTCACAACACTTTTATATGAATTTTTTCTATTTCAATATATGAAAGAAAAAGTATCTAATTCTTCACATTTTGCAATCCCTTACCATAATTGTTTCTCCTGTTAAAGCTTACAATGTGAGAGTAGGTACTTAAAATCAGAAGCCGCCGCTTCAGCATTACAATGCATTTAGATCCTAAACGACTGTGCGGCCTATTACGAGTATCAAAGTTAGTATGGAGTATAAAGATGATCTAAGCTTTTTTTCATGAGCTTAGAAACAATAAAACAAATTAATTCTAATTTTTTCACTTAATATTTTTTATTTTTGAATTCCAGTTGTAAGGTTGAAAATGTCAGTAAATGAAGTATAAAATCCGGTGGTTAGTTTATTTTACAATAACTTTTTTAGCTAAATAATGGCATATGAAGTATAACATACCTAACAATTACTCAAATGTTCAAAGACATATATTTTATAAGCCAGACTTTCCATTTTAAAAAATATTTTTTACCTGTGTCTAAGTCATTAAGAGGTAAAATAAACTTAAATATACATATATGGATGTACATATCTATATCTCGATTTCCCGATTTGATTAAAAACATTTTTTTACGAAGTTATGCCCATCTTAGGCTGAATATTTTTTAAAAAGAGCAACGTTTCGAAATCAAAATAATTAACTTTTGTCTTTTGATTCTAATAGAACTTCTTATTCTCTGTCAGAATCTTTAAAAAAATTTCAAAATGGTTGAAAATTGACAGAGTTATAGCGCTTTTTATGAGAAAAACATAAAGCTAATTTTCTGAAAAACCCCATATTTTTTGCGCTTAAAATTTTATTTTGGACTTGTACAAAGATAAGAAAGAGGATGATATAAGTTTAATGCGCGCTTAAAGGCATTTGGGGTGAGGAGAATTTTTTTTTTCCTAAAAAAAATATTTAAGTTTTTAAATTTTTTCTCACTTATTTGACAAAGGCTTGTTCGATCTTTTTCGATTTTTAGTTCGAGTTTAAACAAGAAAAATAATTTAAAATTTCTTGAAGCGCCGACGTTTCGAGGATTTTTTGTCCTCTTCTTCAGGGCGTCGATTATTAACTAAACAACATTGAAACAAATTTTAACATGGTTACAAGTAATAATACAACAATAATTAAACATACAATATACATTTTAACATAATTTTAGAGATGAAATTTTGAATATAAGTTTAATAATTGAGAGGAAAATGTAAATTAGTGTAAAGCTAACAGATAGTTTGTGCTGATATTGTCGCAGTCCTCTTTTCTGTTCATCGTTCTGTTGATATTTTTTTGTATATGTAGGCTCTCCAGCGTCATTCTAATGTTGTAACAAAAAGTATATATAATATATATATATACTTTTTGACTTTGACTTTTTGAAAAAGTAAGCAGAAAAAATAAAAAAGCGCTAAAGAAATAGAATATTTTCTCTTTATAATGCGCCAATATTTGAGAGAAATAAAGAATAATTCGCAAAGTTATGAATAGAAAAACTTATGTCCACATATGTGGACATTTACCCCGAAGAGGTTAAGGTGTGATGTAGTGACTTGTACCTTATTCGTGTGTTTTATTTTTATGTTAGTGTTGCTCCATACCCACAACATGCACTGTAAATTTTTTCTAATGCTTATGCCATGTAAACTTATACTTGTAATTATTCAAATATCGATATTTGTGTACATATTTAGATGGTTTTCGCGCTGAGTTGAGAAAGTGCGAAAAGCTATGGAAATATTTTTTAAAAAAATAACAAGAATACCTTTTTCATTTCAAAAATTTACCTTTAATAAGCTCTTTACATCATTCAAAGCATCAAGCTAAGAAGTCTTTCAACCAGACCTTGATACTTTTATACTTTTATTCAAAAAGTTTTCAAAATAAAAGTTTCTTAAAACTTTTTTGTTATAAAAGTTTTTATAAACTTTCTTCAAAAACTTTTATTGAATAAAAGTTTTTCCAAAAAACTTTTTCAAAAAGTTTTTACATAAAAGTTTTTTCAAAAAATTTTTATGAAAAACTTTTTCAAAAGACTTTTTCTGAAAAACTTTTAGAAAAAACTTTTATTTTATGAAAAACTTTTTCAAAAGACTTTTTCTGAAAAACTTTTAGAAAAAACTTTTATTTTATGAAAAACTTTTTCAAAAGACTTTTTCTGAAAAACTTTTAGAAAAAACTTTTATTTTATGAAAAACTTTTTCAAAAGACTTTTTCTGAAAAACTTTTAGAAAAAACTTTTATTAAAAAAAGTTTTTTTTGAAAGTTTTTTTTGACTTTTATTAATAAAAGTTTTTTTTAACTTTAAAATTATAAGTGCATAATTATCATAACTTTCTTTCTATGGGGCCGTTCATAAATTACGTAAGACAATTTCATGACTTTTTGACCCCCCCCCCTCCCCCGAGTAAGATTTAGTAAGATTCTCACTACCCCCCCTGCCCCCCCTTCCGAAATCTTACGTAAGATTCATAATTATTACTATGTATATTTAGTTTTAATATACATATGTTACATATTAAATAAATATTACGAAATTACAAACTACACATTTGTTTTTCAAGATGAATAAAAAAGTCATCGTAAGTCATCGTTAGTTCATGCGCTTTTCAACCAGTCTGATAGTGAACCTACAATTGGCACACTCGATTCGTCTGTTGAATTTTCTGATTCACATTCAAACTCTGTAACATCAATATCCTCGTCGTCATGCCACTCTGCAACTTGACAAATCTCCGATTGTTTTAAAATTCAAAGGCTTTTCCTCTTTCCACGTTTCAAAATTGAAACTGGTTGAATCATGTGAGTGCGACTACCGTCTTTTCCATGTAGTTTTTTGTGCATTACAATAGCTTTTTTCGAGGCAAGTACTGGTCACAAATATTACAAACTCGATCAGCTAAGACGTTTGCAAGCGAAGGACAAAAAAAATCGTAAGGCATGATTTTGAACTGTGGATGTACTTTTGACCAATGGTAATTTAACGCTAAGCGAAGAAATAGAGGACAAAACTGATTGCTGTTTTGGTCTCCTGTTGAAGAAGGAATCGAAAGCGAATCTTCTTGTTGAAGACGACAAGTGCAAGGGGGTGGTAAAGAACCGGGACAACATCAACAAAATTTCAAAGTCGACGTATCTGCGTGTAAATGCCTGAATAATAGCAAACTTGTGAGACGGTGTTACAAGTCGACCCTGCGTGTAAACAACATACATATATTTCATTACATAAACAGAAGAGAAGTTGTCCCGTTCAGAGTCGATTACTTAAATCGATTGTAATCGATATTTCTGAATCTTTCGTGACTGTCGAAAATTCAAATATATTTCATTACTGTCACAAATGACGATGCGTTAATACAACTTTAATGTATGAATACGCATTTTAAATCTTACGTAAGATGATCATTCACCCCTCCCCCCCCTCTCGTAAGATGAAGTAAGAATCCGCCGACCCCCCCCCCCCCCTAAACGTCTTACGTAATTTATGAACGGCCCCTATTCAGAAACATGTGAAGACCTGAGTTGCAAAACCCGCCAAGTCCAAAAAATGAAAATGTGAGATATTGTAGGAGGGGACAGAAAAAATGTTTGTCTACAAGCCTGTATACTCTTAATTTAAAAAAAAAAATTTTCCTTTCACAAAATTTTGATTGCAAAAATTTCTGTTAAATTCTTTTTATCAAGTCAAGTCCACATTTCTGAGAATCAAAACCCGCCAAGTCCAATTTTATTTGTTATTTGGAGCGAAACATTCATTTGTGAAAAAATTATGGGTATTCCAAAAGCTGTGAGAAACAATCCAAATTAAAAGTAATCGGTCCTTATTACTATGATATGAGAGTATTTAAATCATAAAACCACCTTAAGAATGTTAAAATCACAAAATGCAGAAAAATTGTCGATGTTAATTTGGCACATAGTGTAGAAATTAATTTTTAAAACAAGCGTTAATAAAAATATAGTAATACATTAGTGTCATCACTAATACATTAAGTATTTGCGCGGAATTCTAATATAAAGATGTACAAAAGGCTCTTACAGAAGTACCGTCTGCTCTAGACCTAAATACATTAAGGTCATTGTTTTCGTTCCTATAAGATTTATGAAAATGGTGATTACAAAAATCGATTATAAGTTAATATAAACTGTTAAATACTATTTTCTTTGTAAAAATATACGTTGTTTTGAAATTAATTAAAACTTAGCCATTTTAAAAAAATGATTTCGGAACCTTTTACTATTATTATTTTTCAAAACCCGCCAAGTCCCGAGGTTTCACTTTCAAAACCAGCCAATTCCACGTTTTCAATTTCAAAACCCGCCAAGTCCACTGTTTTTGTTTCAAAACCCGCCAAGTCCAAACGTTTTTTTATTATAGTCCTTATAAATTAGTAATGTAATGAAATGAAAATGTAATGAAAAATCAGAATTTTAATAACTTTTGACAACTATTACAATGGATTAATCTACTCTTTTACTGTAGTTAAATTTCAGTGGAAAACAGTTTTTTATTTTCCCAAAAATGCAAAATATGGACTTGGCGGGTTTTGCACCTCAGCTCTTCATGTTAAGTATTTTCCTTTGGATTTTATTATCAATAATCCTAAGTTTTCTCCTTTGAAAATTTTTGCTTAGTGATCCAAGATATTACTTTAGGATTTTCCTCGTTTTTTCATACAAAAAAAAATTTTATTTTCGCCTTTTGAAAAATAAAAGTCAAAAAAAACTCTTTGCATGTGACTGTTAAAAATATAAGTTAAAAAAAACTTTTATTAATAAAAGTCAAAAAAAAACTTTTACTTTTATTTTCGGATATAAAAGTTTTAAGGAAACTTTTACTTTTATTTCACAAAAATAAAAGTTTAAAGTTAACTTTTACCTAAAAAAAAACTTTTATAAAAATTTATTTCAAGCTCTGCTTACAACCGTTGTTGTAGGTTTTTTGACACCTCACGCGTGATTCGCTCCAAATAAATATTTGATTCACTATTACAAATTTTTTGTTTTTTTTTTCAATTTTCGAAAACCAATCGCTTAAAAAAGCACCCTTTAGTTGTAGTAACTAAACTCTATTATTATTATAGAGTGAACGTTATGATTGTTTCGCGAGTTAGTGATCATAGGCGATGACGGCGCACCGCCTAACTTCAAGTCAAAAAGCTTATTTTTCAGGGTCCCTATAGGGAATGAGGTGTCAACAACAAATATAACAACATGATCCGATTTACAAAAAGTCTTCAATTCAAAATCGCAACAGAAAAAAAGTAGAAAATTATCATTCCTGTAAATCGGAAAAGCGCTGAGAAATTTTTGAAGCACTGTAAATACGAAAAAGATACATTTCTGAACATATGCGCGAAAAAGATAGGTGCATATATTCTTTTTCCCGTTGGACGAAGCGATATGCGTGCATTTCTTTTAAAGAAAGTGCTTTAATTGACTTTTTGAACTAAGTTCTTTTTAATTTAAGCTTTGACCAAACAAAATTTTCTCCATTTATAGGATGTCAAAAAGAAAGAAAGTTTCAACAAGAAGAAAGTAAGTAGTACTAAAATCACTTAAGTTATTGTGTCAAAGCTCTACACAATAAATTTTTATTATAATTAGAGCACTTTGCAAAGTTTACATGGCAAAAGCGGCTTCAAATACTTTATTTTATTAGAATAATTCAGTTTGTCTCATTTTTTGAAGCCGCAAAATGTTTGCTGGCAGCACAGCAACCAACAAACTCTTAACCAAAAGAAAACTTTGCAACATTTTAAGAAAATTTGCAAGTAAATGCGAGTATGTAGTTGGTATTATGTACGATAAAATTCTGACTAAATATAAATATAGAGTAGTAGAATTGAGACTTAGGCTGTGACTCCCGGCCAGACCAACCGATAAAACAAACAACCGAACAACCACATAGAGACTGACACATATACAAAGTGAATTCAGTTATGGCAGCATTTAAGTAAAGTGACACTTTTGTGCATAAAACCATAGGGGAGAGTTCTGAAGTAGCAAATCGGAAATGAAAATGAACTTATATTCGGAGTGATGGTAAGGAAAATTGTGTTTCTTCAACGCTTAACAAAGTCGTTTGAAACAACTGCTGCCAGCTGAGTAACTGCAGTGGCAACGCATGTGGCCAAGAAAATTACTACTGATTCCGAGACAAAAGGGCACCACAAAAAGAGTAGGAAAAACGTAATAAAAATACAATAAAAGTAGTAAAAGCATATTGAGTATGGGTAGTTTCTTATATGTAAGTTTTAGTTATTTTGCAAACTGCTTGGCCTTCAATTAACGCAAACGTTATAGTTGAAGTTTATTCACAAGTGACTTAATTTGTTCTAAGGCGAATCTAAAACGAAGTATTAAGAATAGCAGCAACACCACTTAAGATAATTAGGAAAATTCAAAAATGAGTCACTGATACATAGTTGATACAAATTGAACTATAAGTACGGTGACCATCCGTTCTGTTTTTAGCAGAACAGTTCTGTTTTTGAGGCGCTTGTTCTGCGCATTTTTTTTTTTAATGGAAAATTACAAACGTGTTCTGTTTTTCGCAAATGTTTTGTTTTTTGTTCTGCTTTCAAGCGCCATGCAAATCTACTATTTACTAATCTTCAACATAAATCTATTTCTACTAACGGCAACCCTTTGTTGATCGATATGTAAGTTGTTGTCGATATCAATTAGCAATCCCTATCAAAAAGCTGATTGTGCAATGTAATTACCGTGACGCTAAGTTTGTCGGTTTGAATTTGAACCCAAATTTTGGCTGTTTTTTCGCTGAACGCAAAGGTGAAATTTTCCTACCTTTCTTGATCAAGAAAATAATTTCGGAGTTTGAAAAAACAGGAACTGAAAACCTCATTAAAATGAAAGATTGTGTCAAAAGTTTTTATAATAATTGCATTGATTATCTACATCAGTGGGATTACGCATTTAAAGAGGTTGAAGTGATGGAATGGGCACTGTTGCGTACAATTCCATCTTTTAATAAGGTTGAAAGAAATTTAAATTATATTATGGGACAGAGGAGCCGAATTAAAATTAATTACAGCGAACTATTTTTTGAGCTTACGTGTGTTAAAAGTCATGTGACTTGTGAGAAACTAAAGGAATGGACAGAAGGTGAAAAACTAGTCGAGAATAAATGGGTTGAAATATTTTAATATTTAAAAATAAAAAAATTCATACCTTTTCAAAATATTTTAAACATAGTAGAATTTAATTTGTGTTTACCGGGTTCAAATGACTCCACCGAATATATATTTTCTATTTTAAGCAATATATGGACTGACAAAAGTTTTATATGAAAATTGAGACTGAAAAATCAATTTTAATAACGAGATGCAACTACTTATGATCTTATTTGCTTAGAGTTTATAGTCTAAGATCCCACGATACATCGACCTTCACCCATCTGCTTGACGAATGAAACTTAATTTTTATTAAATTTCGTATATAGACGAACACATCCAGGAACACATCCAGGAACACATCCAGGAACACTTGCCTATTGAAATATGGTCATGGCTATTTTTAATTAAAACTATTTGAATTAACCGGTTTATTGGAGGCAATACTATACCATCGTATTTGTAATTAAATTATCTTTATTTCGATATATATTTCGATCAGATCAGTTACCTATCAGATCAGTGCAGTTACCCATATTTACTTACCTGTTTATACCTGCTTGCCAGGTACTCATGACCAGAAATGAGTACGCAATACTACCTAGGCATGTTCTTTATGCTTCAAACTTTCGGTTCGAATAATATTTGTTTGGTAAACAAGTGGGTGAAGAATTCGAAAAAATGTTAATTAAAATAGTTTTAATTAAAAATAGCTATAACCATATTTCAATACTTGCCTGTATGTCTTCGTCTATATTCGAAATTTAATAAAAAATAAGTTTCATTCGGTAAGCAGATGGGCGAAGGTCGATGTATCGTCGGATCTTGCACTATTAAGTAATATTTACAAAGTCAGGAAAACATTATTAAAAAAAGTTATACCTCAGAAGATTACCAATGATTTGCATTTGATACATATATTTTTGTTACACTATTCTGCCGTACTAAGCGAAAAGGGCGTATCTCAAAAAAATAAATATCTGAGATTCTTATGACATCGGATAACTTAAGAAAGTACGCGTCTAATAAAATACTCCAAGTGCCGGAATCTTAGTTCAAACATATAACAAATCAAATTTTCTCCATCCCAATTTTAAAAGTATTTCAATAAATGAATTATTTTGAAACAAAAGTTTTTGAGGTACGCCCTTTTCACTTAGTTCGGCAGTATTGTTAATTAAAATCAAAGCCAATGAAATTTTATCTGTTTTTTTTAGTGAATTTTTGTTACTTTCAATACAAAAAAATACGTTTCAACAAACTCAATTTTTGTTCTGTTTTTTCAATTTAAATTTATGGTCACTGTAACTATAAGTAATGTACTTACTTATTGATTACAACGCCCAAGAATATCAAGAAATTGCAGCCTTAGTTCAAATTTTTTTCCATCAACCTAAAATTTAAGTCCTATGCTTAGTTAAAATCTAGAAAGTAAATATTTATAGCTGCCTTGTCCTGTCAATCCATTTTTAGCAGATATTCTTAGTAACAAAGATAATTATTTTCATTAAAAATAATTGAAATTCAAATAAATTTAAAATTCGTTTAATTTTTTTCAGTTTCGCCTTTACAGTTTATTGACTATTTTTGGCATACTACTTACCTTACCTTTTTGGCATACTACTTACCTTGTTTGTTAGATTAAGGGATTACATACCTTCCAATTTTTTGAGTAATCGAAAAATTTTCGTTGCGTAGTTATTAAGAAAGTATGTAGTCTCAGGAATGTTTATCTATGGTAGCGGGCACTATTAACAAATGTAAATATTTTGGTTTTCATACAAAATGTATGCAAATTTGCACATTTACTATGATCTTTGAATTTGAATAATACGATATAGCATGATTTGCCAGAGTTTCTTTGATTACAATATTTTTGGTGGGAACCTATAACCCAGTTGCTAGGTTTCTTGGTGATCTTGAAATTTCGTAGCAGAAGTGAGTGTAAAAAAAACAAAATAATATTTAAATCTTATAAGTGAAAATGGCAGATAATAATAAAAAAATTTAAGAGTACGAGCTATTTTTAAACGCCGAAAAAATTAAAATTGTCCAATGTTCAGGTTATCGTATGAATTGCAGGCAGAGTACTAAGAACCTTTGATTGCCAAAATGGACTCGGAAGAGGACAATATGGAAACAGAGTTAACAGAGGCAACAGAAGGTGACATAATTGAAGAGGATGTATCAGCCTGAAGGATATGATGGGGAAGCCTCTGATGCAGAAATCGAAGCATATTCCGTACAACTCTGGCAAGGGAGCGACTCAGAAAATAAATGAATGAAAAATGACGATACTAAACGTTTTGTTCCGGATAGAGATGATCATGGTCATTCGAAAGTAAAAGGTTTTTTCCATATGTCCTACCAGGCCCGTGCGCAGGAATCATCCATGGGGGGGGTTTTTAACTCGAACATTTCATGTTAGATTATGTTCATAAAAAACGTCAAAAAACTGTTTACTTTTAATATAGACATTTGATAATAATTAAATACATTTGTGCATGTGCTTATTAGAGATGTTCAAAAATATGTTATAGAATACTTCAAGAACACTCGATTTTTGAGAATTTATTCAAATTCGAGTATATCTCCATTTAAAAAATAAAAAAAGAAATAGTCCTAGGGTTGCTATCATAGCTGCAAAATTTTAATTTTTCGGGACTTAGCGAAAAAAATAAAGGAAATTTGATTTTCTTCTTATTTTTAATATTTTTTTTTTTGAAATTTTTTTTTTTTCGATTTTCCTTATCTAACATAAGGAAGTATCGAAAAAGAACTAACCGCCTATTTACATATAAGGAAAAAAATTGTGGTCTCTCCGCGAGTAGAGCTTTGGTGTTTCTTGTGTAACAGCTCAAATCCTTTGTTGCTTTCACTGCATTCACCTTAATATACTACAATTTGAAGTGGTCAATGCCACTACATGAATTTCTATTAAAAAATAAATGAGAAAAAAAAATAAAATTTGATTTTTGGTCCGAAAATTTTCAAAGTATTTTATAAGCAAGTAATTACAATATTTGCTTCAATAACTAGTCACATGACACAGTGCACACAGTTTAAAAAAAAAATATAAAAAAAATTTAATTTTGAATGAAAATATTTTTTTTATCATTTATTTTTTTAATGGAAATCTATGTATTTGCATTGACAATTTCAAGTTACAGTGTATTAAGGTGATTGCAGTGAAAACAACAAAGGATTTGAGCTGTTACACAAGAAACACCAAAGCTCTATTCGCGGAGAGATCACCGATTTTCTCCTTATGTATTAAAAATAGCTTTAAAAATAGCGGTACATTTTTTTTCGATTCTTCCTTATGTGTATATAAGGAAAATCGAAAGAAAATTAAAAAAAAAAGTATTATATATAAGAAAAAATCAAATTTTCTTAAATTTTTTGGCAAAAGTCCGAAAAATTAAAATTTCGAATTTGAATAAATTTTCGAAAATCGAGTGTTTTTGAAGCATTCTAGTACATGCCCTATATTTGAACAAGTCTAGTGTTTATGTTATGATTCGATATTCAGTTATAATTACGTAAGTACCTAATTCTCTTTCCACATTGATTTCGATATCGCGATTTATATTTAGCGAGGCTAAGCCATTCAGCCGATCTTCGATCTTCTTTAGTTAATCTGAGGCATGTATTTAGACGACGTAGCACTGAAAAGGAGCGGTCATTTGTTACTGTTGTCACAGGAAAAGTTGCCATAACACGAAGCATTTAATGGACATTTGGAAACGCGTCTTCATTGCAAATATCCAGTGCTTCGAGAGAATTTTTGATGTCTTGCCCGGCAATGCGTTGACGCCAAAGTTGAACTTCATTTATCCACATGTCACGTGAACCATTATGCAAAATTGACGTGAATAGATTTGTGCATGAATTTTCAATGAAGCTGATTTTTTTGATGCCAAATCTTGTCGAAAATTAAAAACTCGGGCTTCGACGATTTATAGGCATTTTATTTTTTTCATATAAAAAAAAAAAAATTTATTGTGTCTTTTTGATTATTCGTTCAAATGTCAATAAAAGCCTATGTGCGAAAATTACCAAGGGGGGGAGGGGTTTGAACCCCCAAAATCCCCCCCTTGCGCACGGGCCTGTGTCCTACCACGAAGAAGCTAAACAAAAAAGTACGGCTAGGAAAATTTGAATCCAGTGCAAGAAGCCGGTTTAAATTGAGCTAAGCAAAGTTCTAACAAAATTTAAGGCAACAATTTAAAATAATTGTAAAATCAATAAATATTTTTCAAGTGATAAATTTTTTAATACGTTTTTATTTAAAAATGCCTTCTAATTATTTGTTAATATTATATTAACATAAAATATGCACATAAACTAACAAAATCTTTGAAGTAATATTAAGGTTAATGTAAATAGTACCCGTTTATGGAATGAAAACGTCAGTTTTTCAAAAAATTACGGAAAAAAATTAAAATTTACAACGGTTTTTAAGTTTTTTGAAAAGAGGTCGAAAACTTAGTCACTGAGTTGAAGTTTTATGAAAATCGGATCACGAATAAATAAATTGCATCAAGTTATAAATTGCGATATTAACATACAGTCTGTCAAGTAATTGTTTGCAAAATATATTATGCTACACAGTTTTCACTTTCTTATTGAATAAAAATAAGAAATGTGTATATTTTTTGGATTTTTTATTGTACTCAATTCTCTTACTCATTCCTCATAAGGAAACAACAAAAAAATTATTTGATATAATCAAAAACAAAATTTTATGGAACAAAAATAAAAACGCCAGCCATTTCATGGTAAGAAATAATTCCTTGCAAAATGCAAGGATTATATGAAGAAACTTATAAAAAAAAAATTCAATACTTGATGTGTCCACCACGTATGTATATCAAAACAGGCTCCAACAAGTAAAAACGCTCTAATAAGAGTTATTAAGGAGGAATGGACAAAAATATACAGGAAGAATATGATTTTCAAAAACTTAGTGCATTTATTATAAGAAGGATACAAGCCGTGGTTGATTAAGCGAATGTTATTCAGCCAATGGCGCCTAAAGCTGCATTTTCAGGTTATCTTTCTTGATCTTCTACTATCTCATATCACAGCAGACTCGTACCTATCCAGGAGCTAGGGAGGTCTTTGCCCCTCCACTCGTTTTTTTTTTAGGAAATCTTAAGGAAAAAAGCAATTAACAAACTTATTTTTATAGTTCATACAGTTTATTTTTTCTAGAACAATAAAAATAAATAATTTTCTAAAATAACTGTACTTTGCGATCTCTCAATGCATTGAATCTTTTAAAGCCATGTCTAGATCTATGGACTCAAGTCGTTTGTGCTCGAAAGCTAGAAATGATAAAAAAAAATTTCAACCAAAAAGTTATTCAATAAAATTTTTTTTTTTCTTTTCTCAAAAAAGCTCCAAGGATTTGTCTGAATTTTAGTGAGCTTTGATTCAAAGAAAAAATTATGAATTTCGAACAAAATTTGTGCTCTCCAGCTATTTTTGAACCAAAAAATATTAAATTTTTTTTTGTTCCAGTTTTTCAACTTGTTTGATTGTTCATTGTTTGTAAGAATTCCATCTATGTTTTCTTTGGTAATTTTGAGCTCAATTTCACTTGATAATTGGATACCCAAATCGGCCAATGGCCGCAGCTTTTCCAAATCCATTTCATCAGCTGTATCAATAGCTGTGAGATTGGTATTGTTTGTAACAAAGCGATTGATCATTTCAATTATTGCGATATCGATTGCTTCGTAGAATATTGATTTCAGCATGGTGGCCGATTCACTTCGCTTACCCAGTGTTTCTCCAACAACAGACTTCTTCAACATTTTTGACTGGTGCCTATTCCGAATTGGACGACTTGAGGCGAAAGCTGATTCTGTGAGCTATAATTTCTTCAACAGATCTGTCGTTTGAAAATAGTATTTATCGAAACTCTTGTGAACTCATTTTTTCAATCATCGTATAAACAGCTCTATTAAGTGACATAGAATTTTTGTTTCCAATCGCTCAGCCTTAAATCGTCATTATTAAATATCCCAATGCGCATCATAAGCCAAAATCGCATTTGCCCTGATTCTAAAACCGTTGGTTTCGCAAAATAAGAACACATCCCAATAACCGCCCAAGTAGAAATTTCAGTCAGCGTTCCGTCACTGTTACCACACATTCGGTTTGTTTCGGTTTAGTATTTGTGTCGATAACTACTCAAATCCAGCTATATTTCGTAAATGGCACGTAACCGTTACCAAGTGGGAATATGGATGATATAGGGATATGTGTAGTTATTGTTACTGATTATGTTACTGATTTGTGACCACAATTTGTAGTTATAGCGATCCATACGCAGACGTTTTTGTGTAGAAAATATTTTACTTTTAAGTTACTTTTATCATTTTAGTATACATACATAAATGAATACAATGGTAAGAAGCATTAATATGTATGTGTATTATTATGACTTATAAGATTTTAACTTATTATAAAATTTATTCCCCAACTTTTTATATGAACTAAATTCTGCATATTATGCGTAGAAATTCAAACGAAGCTCATTTTTATTGTAAATATTAATATTCTGTTGAACGAAAAACTTATGCGCTTAGTAAATATCGAATATTTAGTAATATATTAAAAATATTAAAAAAAAATTTTTAGTAATCAATTGTTTTTTAAAATGCTGGAATGATCTGATAACGTTTACTAGGTGTTTTAAATGTATGATTTTAGCTTTATTGAGATAATTTGAGCCTTAAATTTGCATAATAACTTTTTTAGAAATTATGTACAATTATAAATCAAAATGGATGTCTTATGAAAAATGGCTTCAGGCTTATTTGTGACTGCATCATATGTTGTGACCGATTGTTTCTACACTGTGACCAATCAGTACAAAGCTTATGTTCTGTTATCTACACAGTGTGGTTAACATGCCTTAATTTACAGAATCGTGCTCAAACCTACACAATAACTACACTAAGTAGTTCGTGTGTACCTTTAAGGGCGAAGCTGTTTAATCTTAAAAATTTCAACCTAACTCATTATTAATTAGAGTGATTAAAAAAAAATTGTGTTTTTTACGATGTGTAAGCGGATGTCTATAGCATTACACATCTTGACAACGCTCCTCAAAAGATTTCCATCAATATTGAATACTGGATTAGCGCCGCCTGTTTGAATTCGTCAATTCAACCCCTATCTTGTTCGAAAATTCGATAACCCTTATAACTTGAGCAACTTTTAAAATCAATCTATTCCTTCAAAAGCTAACAACTTCAAACAGGCGGCTCAAATCTTTTACTGATATTGTGCCTAAAATATCGTGGTTACGAACAGGTTACTTTTAAGAAGAACTGTGTAGTTATTGTTTCTAAAATTTGACCCAAATAGGATCAATTTGGTACACAAAAGTTACTGAAATGTTACCATAAAGTCAAACTGCCCTTTTCAGTATTTTGGCAGCTAATAATCGGTTAAAGTGCCTCAATACAGGAATAGTGACCTTATTTACACAAAATTTAGTCACAATAACCATACTGTGACTCGCACGCGAATTTTGTGACCTTAAAAGTCACAAATTTCTACTTGGCAGACAAAACCGGGAGACGTTAAATATAGTAAAATTTCTTTGCCCCCCCACGCAAAATCGGGTTGATACGGGCCTGTATCACAGAGGATATCACAGGCAAATAGCAAATGTATGCCTATTCAATCTCGCGTTCGTCAAGCGCATTAGGTTCTGCTCGCATGCTCTTTCTTTCTTACAAAAATTTGAAAGTAGAAGATCAAGAAAGATTACATGAAAATGCAGCTTATAACATTTGGAAAGCGCGATATATCAAAAAATTTGCATTTAACAGCGTTAATTTCATCCGCTTCACTCGGAAACTTTATAAAGTTTGGTATCTTCAATGCTATTTGCCTGGTAACATTTTTGATAGTTCTAGTAACAGTTGGCTGGGACAAACCATGAAGATCAGCTAACAAATAGCAATAGTAAAGTTCTTATAATATTTGTACTTTTCTATGTATATCACTATAGTGGACATTACGCCCCAACAAACGTAAGGTGCATAGCACTTGCAAATTATTGTTTTTCACTTCATTGATATCTAAAATTTCAATAATGAATTTTGATGTGTCCTGTACCGGGAGTAGAAATCGTCATCGTCATCGTCCATTCGAATTCAATGCGTTCTTTGTAAGTTTTAGTCTTCCTCGTTATATTTCGTCCAAAATCTTCAAAATTATCAAAATCGCGTTAAATTTTCTCCATATTTTCTTTTTATTTCTTTTTTGATATCGACTTAACAACAACTTCATCTATAAACTATATTTTTAGTTAAAACTAAGCTTCGATGCCAAATCGATTATGACTGACTTAGTTATTGCTAAAATAAAGTTCTAACTTAAGATTATACCAAAAATGACTATGAATATGCGGCAAATAGTTTAACATATTTTTTTATGTATTTTATAACTTTTCCTTATTATGATTTCTGGCATTTTTAAGGATATTTTGGATCAAAGGTATGACAATCCTTTTTGAATCATTGCCAAATAAATTAATTTTAGTTTCATCATTCCATAAGATACTACGCCACTTTTTCTCCTCTCAGTTTAAAAGGATTGTGATTATCTAAGACAAAGAGTTTCAAGTCAGATTCACAAAAAAAACATTAACACGGAGGCGGAAATATTATGTCATGACCAGTTTCCGTAATCCCTTGCAAAATTTAGTCATGTGCTCAAATTTTTTTTCCGCAAAAAGTAACTTTTTTAACTAAGCGCCCAGGTATGTTAGTCTTTAGTAATTGTTTGAGCACTAATCACGTTTCCAATTACTGCTAAAATTGTCTTTGAAGACTTATATGTGTCTATTTTTCGATAGTCTACCACGAGTTTCTTTTTGCAGCTTATTTTTTTAAATGCATTTCTCACGAAATTCTGTGATTATTCACAAACCTACGAATGCATCTTTTTCCTTTTTTTCAAGTTTAAATCCAGTCTGGATTCCTCAGCAGGGCAATATGACCTACGACCTATCTCAACGAAAACTTTCACTGTCATTTCTCTGTATTTTAAGTTAAATTAGAGAAAACTTTCCGTTCTTCTAAGGAAAGCTCAAAATAGATAAAAAAAAAAATATCATACAAAAATTTGAATCAACATGCAGGTGTAAGTATTATTTTGAGCAGGCAAATTAAAATTGTATTTCACTACACGTTTTAAAAAATGTTATTTATTGGGTTTCTAATAAAGTTCAAAACTTTAAACATTTATTAGGATATTTAAAATGTAATTATTTTGGGCTTTGGTCTTAAATGTTTCCTTTCCCAATATTTTGACTTAATTTATAAGCCATCTTCAATGAAGCTGAAGAAAATAAAAAGAACATGCACTTAAATAAATCACAATCAAATTATTTAATTTTTGCTAACCTTGTCAATTATTATATAAAATAAACATTTTAATTGTGGTCTTACATAAAATTCCGTCTAAGTGTTTTGCTAAGCCATCGTCAACTGTTGCTAATTTGGAGTAGATGTCTGTAAATATGTGCGCAGTTTTCTGTGTCAGTATTAAAGTTCAACCGATTTTGTGTAGTTGTGTTGATATTGTATACCGTTGGTTATAATTCTGTTCTTATTGTAGTATTTTCGTACCGTCGAAGTCAGGCGTATGTCCTTTTTTAAGAAGTGCACTGTGAGTGCTGTTTTTTGATGATTTTTTGATTTAATAATAATAATAGAGTTTAGCTACTACAGCTATTAGCCTTCTTAGCAATTTAGCTTGAAGCTTTAAAACCAAGTAAAAGCTTATACAATAAGGGAAATGAAAAAAATTAGACATGAAATTAATTTGTTATGTTTTTATAATTTTTTCTTAGCTTTATCGCACTTTCTCAACATATCCACTTAGATCATATGTACATATATATTGCATGAATGTAATTGTATGGATTTAATCATATTGACTAATGGATGAATGTTAGAAATAATTTACCCATCATGCTGTGGGGCCCGGACAACACAAACCTAAAGACCTTCAACCATTAAGGGTGGGGTAGGGTTTTGCCAAATTTTGTTTTTCCAATTTTTTTTGTTGTTTTATTTAATAGTATAAATCTTCAAAAGTATCCTGTTGAAATTTGAGGTCGATTTGAGTAAAACTGACGAAGATATAGTGTCTTGAGTCTCGATGATTCTGTGTAAGTATATGAAAAAAAGACAGTGCTAAAACTTTAAACGTGATTTCCTCGAAACTAACTTTTCAAAGTCGGTGGACACTTTTTCTCAAAAACTACTAAGCCGATTTTCTTGAAATTTGACACACTCCTTTAATACATATAAAACCAGGTACTGACGAGGGCTTTTTTTTTTTCATTAAATCCAGTTCTGCAATAATAAACGTGCTGATTTTTGCCTTTTTTTCCAAAAAAATTCGTTTTTTGACTTAAAAATTATGCCAAAATTTTAAAAATCGTCAAAGAAAAAAAACCCTTCGTCAATACCTTTAAAAACTTATAAGCTTAAGAAAGTTTTTTTTTTTTTTTTGATTTCAGATGATAACGTGATGAGATATCTTGTCCACCGCAAACCACCTTTTTTTTAGGCGTCCGCGGAAACTTGCTGCCAATGGCTTATTTTCCAATATTTTTAAATTAAATTTTTACAGAATACTCTTTAAGCATTGTACTTTTATATGCTTTTTAAATAAATCAATTTACTTTTACCGTATCGTTAAAAAACATTTTTAAACTTATGCCAAAAATGTAGCGCCAAAAACCTACCCCCTCCTTAAGCTACAAAATTAACTATAGATATTTTTCAATCTAAGCTTGAGTTGACCTTTTGACAAGCTAATATTATATACATCGCAATTGTTAATGAGAGTAGTCATGCGATTAAAAGGAGCTGTAGCCATATAATTACGGGCGATGATTCCACCAATTCCGCCCAGAGAGAATGCAGTACGATACCACCAATCGATGATAACGCAGTGGAAGTACCATCACCTAGCCATGAAGAGGTTCGAGTTGCTATCCAGCGACTCAAAAACAACAAAGCAGCGGGTGCTGACGGCCTGCCAGCTGAGTTGTTTAAAGCTGGTGGCGATGAATTGATAAGGTGCATGCATCAACTCATCAGCAAAATATGGCTAGCGGAAAGCATGCCCGACGATTGGAATCTCAGCGTGCTTTGTCCTTTAATAAAGAAAGGAGACCCGACAATCTGCGCCAACTACAGGGGTATCAGTCTTATTTCCATCGCATATAAGATACTCTCGAGCGTATTGTGTGAACGATTGAAGCCGTATACAGAAACGCTGATCGGATCCTATCAGTGTGGCTTTAGACCTGGTAAGTCCACCATAGACCAGATTTTTACACTACACCAAATCCTGGAGAAAACCCATGAATATCAAATCGACACTCACCATCTCTTCGTCGATTATAAAGCTGCGTTCGATAGCCCTATGCGGGATTGCCTATACGCAACAATGTCTGAGTTCGGTAAACCTGCAAAGTTGATAAGGCTCTGCAGGATGACGTTGAGCAATACGTGTAACTCCGTCAAGGTAGGGAATGACCTCTCCAGAAGTTTTAATACCGAGCGAGGTTTCAGACAAGGCGACCCGCTCTCGTGCGATCTCTGATGATATTGATATTATCGGTCGGAGTAAGAGAGATGTTACTGCTGCTTTCACTGCTATTGAAAAGGAATCAGCCAAAGTGTGTTTGACGGTAAACGAGGGCAAGACGAAATACATGATGTCTACTAACAACAACAAGAGAGCACGGGATCTAGACTCTCATGTTACAGCGGGCAACTGTAAATTAGAAGTTGTCAAGGAATTCATTTACCTTAGCACAGCCGTAACCAGCAACAATGATGTCAGTCTGGAGATTAAGCGGAGAATAAAAATTGCTAATAGGTGCCACTACGGTCTCAGTAAGCAATTACGTTGCAGAGCTCTCTGTCGATCGACAAAGCTGACACTCTACAAGACGCTCATTCTACCTGTAGTAGAATTCGTAGGTAGTTTCGACAACAGACGCAGCCGCTCTTGGGGTGTTCGAGAGGAAAGTTATCCGCAAAATCTTTGGTCCTGTTCGAGTTGGCGACAACTATCGCATTCGAATGAACCACGAGCTGTATGAGCTCTACGCCGACATTGACAAAGTTAAGCGTATAACAATACAGCGACTACGCTAGTTAGGTCATGTCCATCGTATTGATAAGGAAGCTCCAGCGAAAAAGGTATTCGAAGGGAAGGTCCCCGGTCAACGACGAAGAGGGAGACCATGCCTCCGGTGGATAGACCAAGCTGAGGAAGCCCTAACCGAGCTTAGCATTAACGATTGGAAAAGGCGCGCGCAAAACAGAGGCGCCTGGCGAAAGCTAATGAGGTCGGCCGTAACCTGACAACGGGTTGTTATGGCCATCTTAGTAAAGTAAGTAGCCATATAATTAGTTCTACTGACTGGTTGGTAAAATATCTAATTTGAGTTACGATTATTCCTACGATTAGTGTTAAAATGAATATAATTAAGAAGCTCTGGTGCAGCATGCGACCCAGTTACAAGCTGATGCAAGTAAAGTATACCCGCAATATTTCTACGGGTGCTCAAAAACTGTATGCGTAATAACTTCAAACGATCCTCATAAGGAGGAAGGTTTAAGAGGTCAGTCCAATTTAAGCCTTTGAGAGCAACCCGAACAAAATTTTTTTGAATTTTTTCTACTCTAGCTATATGTATATAATAAAATGGAGACCATACTTGGCTAGCGCACTCTAAGTGAGGACGCACAATTGTGTTATACAAAGTTACAGTTACTAAAGGGCTATTAAATTCTTTTGCCCACCGTTTTATAAATTCAAGTAATGACGAAGCCTTTTTACAGATAATGTTAATATGTTCATTAAATGTTTATTTTGCATCAACATGTATACCAAGGTCTTTGACTATATCGGCACGGCAGATTTTCTTATCATTAAGTGTATAATCAAATTCCACATTGCTTTTCTTTCTAGAGAAGATCATAGTTTAGTATTTATCAGGATTTAAAAGTAAACTACATATTCTTAGAACACCAAACATCAAATGATTTCAAGTCAGACTGAAGGACAAAGGTTTCGTCATCCACCTTCACAGTCCTGTAAATTTTCATATCATCAGAATATAATATATAAGCAGATGAAGGTTTTTGATTATATGAGTAACATCATTGATAGCTAAAACAAACTGGAGTGGCCCCAGGTGACTTCCATGTGGAACACCTGAAATCGCTGTAAAAAGGAAAGACAACACCCCTCGAAATCTTATTCGATAAAAACGATTAAACAAATAAGATTCAATCCATCTGACAAAATTTATAGGAATCCAAGCTTCTTTAATTTAAACAGACAGAATCAAACTACTGATGTGGTAGTTTGTCAAATGCTTTACTAAAGTCCGTGTAGATACAGTCCACTTGCGACCCAGAATTAATTGAATTTGAAGCAAGAGACGTAAAATCAAGAAGGTTCGAAACTGTAGATCTGCCATTAACAAAACCATGATGACGCGTTGTTATAACTTCACCACAGCACACCTTTACTTGATCACAAATAATTCGCTCAAAAAGCTTCAGTATTGATGATAACTTGGCTATGGGCCTATAATTAGAAACATCATTTTTTAATCCATTCTTAAAAATAGGACTTTTAAAAAAGTCCTTCCTTTTGGATCCAATTTATGTTATGAAATGTGTGTCCTTAGATTTGATTTAGTTGTGCCAACGTAAACTTTTTCACATGGGTCAGATGTGACCCCTTGCATTTTATTTCATATATCAGGTTGCATTTGTCCATGTCATCGATTTTGCTTTTTGTGTTGCTGTACCTATATGCTCCTGAGAGTGTTGTATGTTTAGGCGCAATTTGATATTTGTTGTTGTATATGTCCAATTTATTTAATTTTTTCGTGTTACCCCTTTAAATAATTTAGGTTTTAAGCTTGTATTGTTCTTTTGTGATATTGTATTTATTAGTAGTTGTGTTATTGTATGTGCGGGAAAATCGTTTTTATGAGTATTTGTTTTATCTTTTTCTTGTTATTGTTGTGAAAAATTTTGTCGCTGATGTTGAAAATCAATTACGTTGCAGAGCTCTCTCTCGATCGACAAAGCTAACATTCTACAAGACGCTCATTCTACCTGTGCTTCTTTATGGCGCTGAAGCATGGGTAGTTTCGACAACAGACGCAGCCGCTCTTGGGGTGTTCGAGAGGAAAGTTATCCGCAAAATCTTTGGTCCTGTTCGAGTTGGCGACAACTATCGCATTCGAATGAACCACGAGCTGTATGAGCTCTACGCCGACATTGACATAGTTAAGCGTATAACAATACAGCGACTACGCTGGCTGGGTCATGTCCATCGTATGGATAAAGAAGCTCCAGCGAAAAAGGTATTCGAAGGGAAGGTCCCCGGACAACGACGAAGAGGGAGACCATGCCTCCGGTGGATAGACCAAGCTGAGGAAGCCCTAACCACGCTTGGCATTAACGATGGGAGAAAGCGCGCGCAAAACAGAGGCGCCTGGCGAGATCTAATGAGGTCGGCCGTAACCTGAGTAAGTAAGTAATGTTGAAAATCATGTTAATAAAATTTTTGGCTGTGTTGATATGGCTTTTTTGGAGTGATTGGAGAAAAAATTTAGAAGTCTTCTAGACGCCGTGGGCTTCTGGGACCAATCTGTTTTTAAAAAGTTATTGGCCCTTATCACAGTTGTGTCCAAATAGTTCAGTCTTCCACGAAGTTCCTCTTCTTTTTCAAATTGTATTTGTTTGCAATACGTATTCAATGACTTTAACGTGGAATCTATGGCGTCTGTCTTCACAACTGCGTACTTCGTCAAAAGTCTAGGTTTCTGTTCAGGAGTTTCCATAAACTTGTCCAAGACATCCTCCATTACAATATCTGCAATTACGGGTGAAATGGGTGACCCCATGGGCATTCCATTTAATTGGTAGTACTATTTTATTTAAAATAATTGTTCTTTTTTGTGCAGAATTTTAAAATTCCCATAAAAAGTTGTTTTGGAATGTTCATATGTCTATTAATAATATCCCATTTCCTGTCAATAGTTTTCATAGCGAAGTCTACAGAAATTCTGGGGAAAAAGTAGACCACGTCGAACGATATCATTTTCTCATCATCGAAAATGTAAGAGTCATTGACTTTGTTTTTAAATTCAACCGCATTCTTAATTTTGTACTGAGACTTAATGTTGCTGATGTACTTGCACAGTCTACGGCCAAAACCCATAATAATTTCAATTCAATAAACAAAAGAAGGCCGATAATCTACAATTTATTTAGGTAATTCGCCATCTCATATACATGAGACTAAGACTCCAGGACAGCAATCTTTTATATGAAAAACATCTACGTTACTGAGAGAGACAACTGAGTTGCCGTAATTTACGGAAAATTGTACAATTTTGTTATAATTTTATGTTTTAGATGATGGACTAATTGTATTAGATTTGGGAATGAGCGTATTTTTTCATAAATTTGCTAAATTTTTTCATCAATCTAAAAAGACAAATTATTGGGCATTAAGAGAATTTCGGCCCAGATATGTAAATGTGCATCTTAATACTGACACCAGTCCTGATAACTGACTAATAAGGTTCGTATTCTTTTCTTTGTTTTATTAAATAACAACGTAAAATCATTAGCATCAGCACGCAATGAGATTTCTTAATTTATATCAATTATGTCGCGTATCTAATTATAAGTAATGAAAAAGAGTATGACTGATTAAGTATAACGCATGAGTATAAAAGAAATGCTTGCTAACGCTAATCAGATGCTCTATATGCATTCAATATAGCGACAGTTATCGGTTTTTCCCTCTTGACTATGTATGATTATTTTGGATAAGTTTGTTATTGTTTACGAATTTTACGTTAAACAGAATACGGACTGGGACGGGAAATCGGAAACGATTACCCGCCGTCAAAAACAAAAAACCCCCGTTGGAATAGCCAACTCGTAGGACGACAGAAAATTCATCTGCCATTTTGTTTTCATTGACATTTCTAACGTAAATATAGAAACCAACTGATTCGAAATGCAACACTGATCGTCTCCCGCCAACGATGAAAATAGAATTAAGTTTAATTCGGCGGGTATCGATCTGGGCTCGAAAATTGACCATCACATTTAGTTTTTGAGAAATTGGGGGTTGAAACCTTAAAAAAGGATTGTTTGCCATTTTTGGATAAGCGTGGGCACTAAGCCCGAAACTCTAACACCTTTCAAAGAATTTGAAATTGGAGTCTGCCACTTCCCCTACCAACCTCAATAAACCAAAAATATGTCGCATCTGACATTGAAGCCCTATGAGCCTGTACGCTCAACGCACCCACTAAAAACCAACCTTATGATGGTTACAATGTTTGAAAAGTTCTTAGTCGAAAACTGGATCGGAAATAGTTTTTATGGCCGCCAACAAACAAGCCCTGGAAACATTATAAAAACAACCCTCAAGTTGAATTGCCAATCTCATCTTAGTTTCTTATGTTTAAAAATAAGCAAATTGTATCGGCTTACTTTTCATATGCGGAGCAACGATAGTAACAGTGTTCACCTTCACATTTTTCACATTCTGGTAATGTTAATTTGATCTTATCAAGGTTCGATTGCCTTCATAAGTAGCCTTCCCTACCCACTAGGCATTTTTGCATTTATTAGGCTCTTCAAGAGTTCGATATAATCATTCTTTAAAAGCAGAACTCTTGAAAATATTCGGTAAAGAGGTTTTAAAACATAGAATAAATCCTACTTAAGACCAAAAGGGCATCTTCTATGGGGACCTTCAAGAAGTTTATGTAAAAGTTAGAAACGAGGTTTTCAAAACCTATAAAAGAGGTCAATAAATTATTTGTTTTTTGCTGTTTAGAGGTCTATAAATAATTTGAGCTCTTGCAAATATTTATACACAATTTTCTGTAACCCATTAACGCCGGCTCCCTTATTCGTGGACATGGAGAGTTTAAACTTCGAAGAGGATGTCTTAGGAACACTCGTATTCTGCGCACAAAAAATTAGCCCCCTATCCCTACTCACTACCCATGTAGGAGGTGTTGCGTTTTCGCACCCGTCGGCGTCAGTGAGTACATTTTTACTAGTGGAAAGAGTGGTTATGAAATATGTGGATTATAAAAGAAATTAATGAATCAAGTCAAAGTTTAGATTAGATTTATTTAAAAAGTAGATAGTAAATGCGTGTCGGAATATATTAATTCAGAGTTTTCGACAAAATATAGAAAAAAAGTCATGAATATTCACTAGGCTCTACGTTATATCTAGTTCCCGGCATGGTATGTCACTTTGCTCTTGGCACAATAGTAGAGGGTGTGGAAGGCACAGTGGCAACAACGGAAGCATTTAGTCTTCTTTTCACTGTTTTGGTCAATGTTATCCACTCCCAATTGTTTTTGAGAGGGTGTGTCTTGAGTTTTGGGACCAGGATGATGTGCTACTACCTCACTTTGCGCCAAGGAATCAGTCACAATGTCGCGGAATTCTAATTGGCTCATCTGCCTGAATTCCTTTTTGGAGCTATCCCTGTTAGACATTGCATTTCTGCGCTGGTAACTGTGGATGGAACTGTGTAGCTTCCAAGCAATGACCATGGCAGAATCGAGACCATTTGTAATCAATGGCTAATGCCATTTTTAACCACGAAGAGAAATCTGGTAATTGTTCATTGCATTGTCAAAAAGATCAACGCCTCGTATTCGTTTGCCGTATTGATGAATGATGTCTGGCTCCTCTACCATTACTATCTGACGTTGCCTTGTTTCATAACGCCACATGCGGTGTTTTGGTTCGACTTGCAGATACTTGGACAATACAGTTACGGCCTGCAATTAAATAAATAAAATAATCAATCGGTAGGCCCAGCATCATCATAGAATATGTGGTCGTCTGGGACATCTTCGGTATCCGTCGAATCGTCCACAGCATCTGGCAGCGAAACAACTATAACAATAGCCAATACGTTCGGCAATTGTTTTTGGCCTTTGCCATTCAGTTTCATCATCCTCAGACCACTCATTTTCAATTAAGGCTTCAAATTCACGAATTAAAAACACTTCCATTCTCGAAAGCACATTCGAATACGTCGCCATAACTCTCCTCGAAAACACAAACATTCACAATCTTTAGTACAATTACAACCGACTGATGTGCAAAAAACACAGAACGTACGCACATGCAGCTGCAAAATTTTGCCTAGTAAAAATGTACACTTTAGCGCCGATGGGTGCGAAAACGCACAACATGTACCTGTGCATAAACGGTATCATGTAAAAACTTGAAATTATTGTGAGGTATACATAGGCCTAAGGGCTACCGATCCTCATCATTATATATTCTCTGAACAATTTTTTTCTGTGTGTTTTCTATGTTAAAATGTTTATTTTTTCACATGCCGGAAAACCTGCATCTGACGATGCAGATATCATTAAGTAGATGACGTCATATGACTTACTTGTCCAGAACGCGTATGTAGTCCCATCTATGTTTTATCCACATCAAAAGACGGCTAAGCGATATTATTAACCTAACACTTCCTATGAATTTTCAATTACACCTCTGTTTTTTGTTGCGTTTTCGCACACGTCGGCGTTAATGGGTTTAAGGAATTTTAATGAGGTTTATTTTGATTAAAAAATTGTGTTTATTAAGCTTTTTTGGTACTTTTTTATTTTTTAAAATTTTTTAAATTTTTTAAAATATAGCCAACGTTTCGTCGCTATTTGGCGACCTCTTCAAGGCACTGTTTTACAAAAAATAGAAAAACAATTATTTAAAAAATATCACAAATGAAAACAAAAAATTTAAACAAAGAAAACAAATATGTACGTTACTTTTCACAATATTTAACACTTACTTTAAAATTTATAAAATATAGAAATCTAAAAAATTGAAAAAGCACTTTTTGTGAATTGTTCTAAGAATTATGACCAACTAAAACTAAATTATACAGACAGCTAACATTTTCCGAATCTTCTTTCTTGTTCAAAAGCACCAAAAAATCTTAATAAACACAATTTTTTAATCACAATTTAAACTGCATTGGTCTTATCAAATTCCACTATTATAGGTTTATTTTATTTTGACGAAGTTTAAATAAAGATTTGATTTTTGCTATACATACATACATTTTGCAGCATTATAAAATTAAATAGATAAAATGGAAATATAATGGCAAGTTGAACATGATGCAATGAATAATTATGAGTTTCGGCACAATTATTGATCAAAATTTACGTGCAAGTAAAGATTTATAGTGAAGTTTGGGGTTTTGCTTCGAAAATCTTAGCTCACTTCCAAAGTATTACCTTTTAGAAAAATAAAATTTGGACGAACATTTTTTTTAGTTTTTTCTTTAATATCTATATCTCACAATATGTTTAAATGATTTTTTAGGTAAAAACATATCGAAATAAAAAGATTAAGTGCAGAAAAAATCATTACTCATATAATTTGTTGCTGTTGTCGGCTGGTCGATTGAAAAAGATGTCCGAAAACGCCATTTGTTTAAAATTCCTCGATAAATGGCCTAAAAAAATTAAGGATTATCTCAAAAGTTTCATAAGAGGTACTTTAAACTTAAGGATTAGCAAAACTTGCCAGTTTAAGTTTGTTAAAAATTGTTTATTTAAAATGGTTTTGGGTCCATTGTTAGGGTTACCATATGAACAAGATGCAAATTAAGAAAGTAGCGCTTTTAAGCTATTTTTGTGGGCTGTTTTCTTCATAGAAATCTGAATTATAACCAAAATTTGAATGTACATATTTTGGGCCATCTTGCGTTTATTTTTTTTTTCTCTCTCAATTTAGTTTTGGTAATACCTCACATCAGGGGTTGAAATAAGAAAAAATTATTACTGCAGAAAATTTTTTTTGCTATCTATTTTTTAACAAGCTGCAGGGTGTTCAGGGTGCCTTTAGGTTTGCCCAAAATTAAATTTTAGTATAGAATAATTCTACCCTCAGAAGCGAAATGGGTGCATCTCAAAAAAATGCGTTTTGAGATAATTGATGTTTTATTTATGTCAATTTGTTAAAATACCTAAAAATTGAAACAAAGAAAATTCATTAAGGAAATTTTCTTTTATATGTTTGAACTGAGATACCGATATTTGGAGTAGTTTATTAGACGCATTATTTTCTAAACTATCCGATGTCATAAAAATGAATTTGTTTGATAAATGCTCTTTTCGCTTCTGAGGACAGTATAATACTATAGACTATATCGACTTGTTGAACTACATGTGTATTAAAAATATTTTATTTTAGAGCAACATACCTTTCCACTATCTATGCTGATTCTATTGTTTATGTTGAGAATTACAACAAAAAGCAAAGCTCAAAGCTCCGTCCAAAAATTGTATTTTAAAATATTTTTCCATAAAAAGTTAAAAAGACAACAAGCCAACATCCTTGTCAAATATGAATTTAATATTCCTCAACTATCCGTTTGCTTAGCGCATTTGGTACCGTTGAAAGCGAAACACTTGCTGTCAAGCTTTCAAAGTCCTGCTGTTTAATTATTTCTTTGGTAGCCAATCAAGTTCTCATTATGTCCTTTATTACATTCTCGCACTCTGCACTTAGTAGCAAACTATTCGCAGGCAGCGTTACGTTACGTCCAATCTCGTTCGTTTCGCCCACTCTTTCGCCTTCCTTCTTCTTTTTGTCTGTCACTTCCTCATATGCGCGCCCTATTTGTACGGTATGTTGAATGGTGATGATGCGCTCCTTGGCTTCCGGAATCTTTATTCAAACTTTTCTTAAGTTTTCGTTAATTTTCTTGCGTTTGAAGTAGTTTTTCCTTTATTTTTAAGCTTTTGTTCGCTTTTATTATATAATTTCCTGCACTTTGTTGTTGGTAATTTTGAACTGGGCTGTTGAAAAACAAAAAAACACAAATATACAAAGTTTGGTATTCCGTTGGTCTGTTACTACTCTTTCGTTTGCTATTTACCTTATGATCTCTTTCATTTTTGTACAGTGGACTTGTGTTTCTATTAAAATCTTAGAAAACTTGAAATACACTGGACTTACCGGAGGACCAATGTATACCAACGTATTAAAATTTAAAAACTTGTATCATAGAAAAATTAAATTATTAGTAAAACACTATAGCCCATAATTATAGTCGCAAAATAAAGTTAAGACCTGGTTTTTACCCAAAATCGAAGATACACAGTGACCCCATAATAAAAGGAAAAACATGCATTAAATTATGACTTACCACCCCTCTAGCTATTATATATACGCATAATGGGTACTCCTTTTACAGCTGAAGACAAAATTTGAAAAAAAATCATTTCTAAGAAATGGCTTGGAAAAGTCCGACGTTCCATTAGTTTCTTAAGATTTGTATAGTTATTGTTAGTCTCCAAGCGAGTTGGTTCAATAAATAAATATGAAGTCTGCGTTATTGACATAAAATATTGTAGACACAGTGAACAAAAGGAATAATTCAAAAATAGAATATATGAGGCAGCGTGGCGTAATGGTTAGGACTGTAAACTCATAGCCCACAGTACGTGGGTTCGATTCTCGTAAATGTAAATGTTTTTATACCCTACACCGAGGGTATATTCACTTTATCCTTCCGTTTGTAACACATAGAAGGAGGCTTGGCAGGTATGGAAAAGTATATATATTCTTAATCAGCGTCACCACCTGAGTTTATTTAGCGATGTCCGTCTGTCTGTTGAAATCAGTTTTATGGGAAAACCAAGAAAGATAATTGAATGAAACTTTCACACACAGGCCACATCTTTTTGCAGGCATCTTGCTATTGAAAATGGGCAAAATAAGTTCACGGACACGCGTACCGCCCATACTCTATGTATATTTACCCAGGCAAATTTTAAAAAAGTTACAGCGATCTTGATAAAAATTGGTGATTTGATGCACATGTGAACAAGATTAGGATTAGACTATGTTTCAAGTTTTCAAAGCTTACTACAGAGGCGTGGCACAGCCCTAAATTTTAACATTTATACCATTATGTCTCGTAAGCCGTGCAAGTTATTGTGATGAAATTTTGTAAACGGGTACATTTCAAATATATCTTGAATTGTGATAAAAGTGGGCGGAATCGTAAAGTAGGCGTGGCTCTTTGCAACAGTTAAAAATTTTGATTCCATATATCTCAAAATTGGCTCAAACGATTTTCATAAAAATTTTAGAGCCACTGAAAGCAGTCATCAACCCAAGCTCTACCACTTTACTGAAAAAACTCGTTGAAGGGCGTGGCACAGCCCACAATATTTATTAACGTTATATTGTAATTGTTATGAAATATAATAAGGCAGATATACTTGCTAGAAGGTATGTTTTTGCAAAAATTTGGTGCAATGGAACAAAATTTGGTTTAGAGGTGTCGACTGCAATCGGCTTTGAAATCAAATGAGAAATGACGAGATTGCAGTAGTGGGCGTGGCATCTCTTATATTACCATAAAGTTGCAATCGCTATATTGATTGAACTATTGCAACAATTGGTATAACATTTAACTTGGGTGGTTAATTGGGTGGTTTTCTTGCTTTTAGGTATACCTGAATGAAAAGTGGGCGAAATAGCACGAGTGGGCATGGCACTCCCCATACAAGTAAAATACCTTAAGTGGCATATCTTTCGAAATATGTGATCAATCAGACTAAAATTTGGTGAAAGAGTTTTGCTTATAAAAAGCTATTTCTGGATAAAAATCGCACCATATTGCACCAGTGGGTGTGTTACCGCCCTAAATTTTAAGACTAATTACGGCACATATCGCAAACTATACAAGCTATTTGGCTAAGATTTGGTATGTGGATGTCAATGACTAAGGTTATTTAGTAACCCAAAAGTAGGCGGAATTGGAGAAGTGGGCGTGGCACATTTAAATTTCTTGGATTTTACTCGATTGTTTTCAATATTTTTTATATTCTTTTGACTATATCAACCTTTTAACTTTTGCCAATATATCCCATATTCGTTTGACTATTTCAACCTTTTTCATTTTTCTTCATTATTTTCTTTAT
>OX459029.1:66670365-66885674 GCA_949775025.1 Tricholauxania praeusta | reverse complement strand
TAATTGATTATGATCTTATTTAGTTTCACTTATCACCCTCACCTCACTTCACCTCACCTCACCTCACCTCACCTCACCTCACCTCACCTCACCTCACCTCACCTCACCTCACCTCACCTCACCTCACCTCACCTCACCTCACCTCACCTCACCTCACCTCACCTCACCTCACCTCACCTCACCTCACCTCACCTCACCTCACCTCACCTCACCTCACCTCACCTCACCTCACCTCACCTCACCTCACCTCACCTCACCTCACCTCACCTCACCTCACCTCACCTCACCTCACCTCACCTCACCTCACCTCACCTCACCTCACCTCACCTCACCTCACCCTCACCTCACCTCACCTCACCTCACCTCACCTCACCTCACCTCACCTCACCTCACCTCACCTCACCTCACCTCACCTCACCTCACCATCACCTCACCTCACCTCACCTCACCTCACCTCACCTCACCTCACCTCACCTCACCTCACCTCACCTCACGTCACCTCACGTCACCTCACCTCACCTCACCTCACCTCACCTCACCTCACCTCACCTCACCTCACCTCACCACCTCACCTCACCTCACCTCACCTCACCTCACCTCACCTCACCTCACCTCACCTCACCTCACCTCACCTCACCTCACCTCACCTCACCTCACCTCACCTCACCTCACCTCACCTCACCTCACCTCACCTCACCTCACCCTCACCTCACCTCACCTCACCTCACCTCACCTCACCTCACCTCACCTCACCTCACCTCACCTCACCTCACCTCACCTCACCTCACCTCACCTCACCTCACCTCACCTCACCTCACCTCACTTCACCTCACCTCACCTCACCTCACCTCACCTCACCTCTCCTTTGGAATTACATTTAATTTACATTTGAGCGCAAAACAATATTCTATTAGTGCTACATAATTTTGTATTACGCGGTCTATTTGATTTTGACTCATAAATTGTTCCCTTATTCCTTTACCGTTCAGTCCGACCCGATATCATTCTTATGCAAGGCACAACACAACTATATTTTTCGTTTATTTTAAGCAAAAATAAGTTAAATCGCAACTGTAACGCAAAATAAATCAGTTGAACTTCGATTATCCGCGATGGTTGGGGACCGAGCGCACCACGGATAATAGAATCACTATGTTATTTTTTTCCTTATAAATTTTCAAAATTGTTAGTACATAATATGTATGCGAAATTAATGGACGGCCCTTTACAGCACCGTATTTAGTTATAATACTCATTTATTGAAGATCAGCTAGCTCTAATTATAGAAATATTTTCTAATGATGCGGGCATAAAAGTAACACAAAATACTTTTCAGTATTGAATAACTAAATTGGAAACAGCTATTTTTGTATTATGTTGTTTATCCCTACCTCTTACCCTTCCTTAGGATGCAATCTATCTCCATATCGAATTTCTCCAAAATCGGTCCATTAGTTTAGCTGTGAAAACATATTTTCCTATTGGGGGCGTGGCACCGTCCACTTAAGACCGAATACCTTTTCTCAGGATTCAATCTACCTCTGTACCAAATTCAATAAAAATCGGTCCATTAGCTTGACAATAAAAACAATTTTCCTGTTCGGAGCAGTACCACGCCCACCAAAAGAACATAGAATTTTCAGAAATATTTTTAAGGGTTCAATCTATATCCAAACTAAATTTCATCACAATCGGTCCATTAGTTTAGCCGTGGAGACGATTTTTCTTGTTAGGGGGCGTGGCACCGCCCACTCTAAACAAATATCTTTACTCAAGGTTCAATCTATCTCCATATCAAATTTCATAAAAATCGGTGAAGCATTTCAGCCGTGAAATTTCGTTTATTTTCTCCATTTGGGGTTAATGCGTTTTGTATGGGGGAATCATGTAAATATGTTCACTTTATTTTACCTGCCTTAACGGCAACTTATTACACCTGATTTTTTTTTTTCTGCACATCTATGGAACAGTACCTTTCCAATGATATAAGTTTCATTCCCCTCTCTTTATAGTAAATACTAAAAAAGTGTACCACAAGATTCGATGTTCACGTATTAATATATAGATAAATTTACGTGGTCCAATGCATAAATGTTAGAAAAAATTTACCCAGAATGCTGTGGGGCTCGGACAACACAAACAGAAAAATTCACACCACCATTAAGCTACAAATTTTGCTACAGTTAGTTTTCAGTCTAAGCTTGAGGTTGACCTTTTGACAAGCTAATGTTATAAACTTCGCAATTATTAATAAGAGTTGTCATGCGATTAAAAGGAGCTGTAGCCATATAATTAGTTCTTCTAACCGGTTGGTAAAATAACTGATAAGAGTTACGAGTACTCCTCCGATTACTATTAAAATGTATATAGTTAAGAAGCTCTGGTGCAGCAAGAGACCCAGTTACAAGTTGATGCAGATAAAGTATATCCGCAATATTTCTACGCGAGCTCAAAGACTGCATATGTAATAACTTTAAGCGATCCTCATAAGGGAGGAAGGTTTAAAGGGTCAATCCAATTTAAGCCATTGAGAGCAAAACGAATAAAATTTTTTTGAATTCTTTCAATTCTATTTATATGAATATTATAAAATGGTGACAATACTTGGCTGGCGTACTCTAAGTGAGGGCGCACTATTGTATTATATAAAGTCACCGTTACTAAAGGGCTATTAAATTCTTTTGCCCACCTCTTAATAAAGCCAAGCAGAGATGAGGATTTTTTACAAATTTGATTAATATGCTCATTAAAAGTCAACTTAGTATCAAAATGTATACCTAGGTCTTTGACTACATCGACACGACAAATATTTTTATCTTTTAATTTATAATCAAATTCCACAATAGTTTTCTTCCTGGTAAAAATCATAGCTTGGCATTTATCAGGATTAAGATGTAAGTTATTCTTAGAACACCAAACTTCAAAGGATTTCAAGTCAGACTGAAGTGGAATAGTGTCACCAACCCCCTTTACGTTCCTGTAAATTTTCATGTCATCTGCATATACTAACAGATGGGAGTTTTTAATAACATGTGTAACGTCATTAATTGCTAAAATGAACAGGAGCGGCCCCAGGTGGCTTCCTTGTGGAACACCTGATGTCGCGCTAAATGGGGAGGAAAACACTCTCCTAAATTTTATTTGATACGAGCGATCAGATAAATAAGATTTAATCCAGCTGACAAAACTTAAGGGAAATCCAAGTTTCTTTAACTTAAACAAAATCAAATTATGTGGTAATTTGTCAAATGCTTTACTGAAGTCAGTGTAGATGCAGTCAACTTGCCCACCAGAGTCTAAAGAGCTTAATGCAAAAGAAGTGAAATAAAGGAGGTTAGAAACTGTAGATCTGCCATTAACAAAACCATGCTGACGAGTTGTTATGACTTCACCACAGCACACCTTAACCTGATCGTATATAATATGTTCAAAAATGTTCGGTATTGATGATAAATTAGCCACGGGCCTGTAGTTTGAAACATCATTTTTACACCCTTTCTCGAAAATGGGGCTAATGTATGCATTTTTCCAAAATTTAGGAAAATAGCTTTCTTGAATTGATCTATTAAATAAAATACTGAGGGGCTGACTCAGCACAGAGCTGCAGTTTACTAAAACTGTCGCAGGAATACCATCCGGCCCGGAGTTGAAGTCATCATCAACAGATGAAATATATTTCTGTATGAGGTCAGGAGAGAAAGATATCTCATTAACCGAAACTAAAGGGTCGTTATCCATATATTCAAAATAGTTGATTTCAGGGCTAAATAAATCCGTAGAAAACGATTCATTAAATAAATTAGCAAACAACCCGGCTATAACTTGTGGGTCGCTAGTGAGCCCATCAACTGTTTTAAACTCAGATGGAAACCCGTCAGATTTTTTTTTAGAATTAATAAAACCCCAAAAATTCTTGGGGTCATGAAGAATATTCAGCCTAATTTTATTCAAATATTCAGAATAAACCAAAGCTGACATATCTTTAAATTAAAGAAACAGTCGCTGATAAGCAACAAGGTCATTACGGTCCTGGCTACAAACGTATTTATTCCATGCCCTATTACGGCCATTGCGAACTTTTTTCAAATCCTTTGTATACCAGGGGTACGAGGAATTATTAACGTACTTCTTTGTATATGGTACCGACAATGCTATGGCAGAAAAAAGTTCATCATAGAAAAATTTAAAGCAATCATCAAATGTATTGTTATTAAAAAAAGTGAGTAAGTCTTCTAATTTATTTCATAAATTTTCATTCAATTTTAAAAAGTCAGCTTTCTTAAAATTGAATTCGTAAATATTAATGGATGAACATGCATTAGTCAAATTTTCATTGTCAGATTGGTACACAATACTTAAAGGTGGATGATAGGAATCTACCGTAGACAGAGCATGGATAGCATTTCTGACAACAATATTGCTACTATTTGTAGCCAAGACTAAGTCAAGTTGTCGTCCATGGCAATTAGTTATACAACTTACTTGTTGTAAATTTGAAAGTATTTCGTCAACTAAAATTTGTTGTTGTCGAGTTTTTGGACAAGATGCATAAAAATATGTACCATCGTCCGAAGGAGTCCATTTTAGGTCAGGCAGATTAAAATCACCTAACAACAAAATGTCGTCATTAGTGTCTAGTTCATTAATAATATATTCTACGGCCATCGAAAGACATTCGTAGACATCTGCGCTACTATTTGGAGGAACATAAGTGTTAAGAATGTATAAATTAGAGTTACAATGTGTAACCTTAACACATAACAGTTCAATATTAGATGCACATGCAATTTCAACTAATGAACTGGTTAAATGATTTTTTATAGCTATTAAGACGCCTCCACCAACAGAAGAAAGATCTTCCAAGTGTCTGTCTCTTCTAAAAACATGGAAACTTTTATCAAAAAGTTCCATATTGAGAAAACTGTTGTTTAACCAAGTCTCGGTAAACACGATAATATCCTCAGAGAAATTCTGAGTTGATAAAAAGATATCTTGCGTCTTGGAACCCAAACCCCTTACATTTTAATAGTAAAGGGATAGCCGTTTCAGTTTTTTGAATTGGAACGTGCAGTTTTATCATTTTTTTTCGATTTAAATTCTGAAATATAGATATTATCCACCCATGCTTTAGATTTAAGAATGGCAGAAACATGAGAAGATGCCACTGTTATTTTAAAAGACGCATGAGTTGGTTTATAACCGAGTTTCCTGCAAGAAACGAAGGCGTCGGCAGGAATAATTTGATTTTGTCTGATAAAATTTTTAACGCTGTCAGAGGTAGTGTTGGAATGAAGTCGTGAAATAAAAATCGATTTTAACCTTGGTAATGCCTGCAGGGAAACCGGAGGCACAGAGCTATCAATCGCAACATCCACCCGCGGATTAGCCAAAATTGACAGAGGATTATTTATAGTGGAGGAAGGAGATGGAAGATTGCTACTAGAGATTATAGCGGGAAAATTGGGAGTGGGTGAAGAGGTATTTGGAGAGCAATCCACGGGAGTTTTGTCACGACTGACGGCCGCACCGCCCACCCTCCGTACATTACCCAGATTTTTATTAAATTTCTTATTAGACTTTCTTTTCTTT
This sequence comes from Tricholauxania praeusta, assembly GCA_949775025.1. Lineage (NCBI taxonomy): Eukaryota > Metazoa > Arthropoda > Insecta > Diptera > Lauxaniidae > Tricholauxania > Tricholauxania praeusta. The sequence goes on along the minus strand of OX459029.1, from coordinate 66,880,085 downwards.
TTTTTGGAAATAGCTTGTTTAGGTAAAGTGGAGATCGAAGGAGTGGAAGCAAAAACCATAGTAGCCTCGGTAATAGTTTTAGTTTGCAAACTAACATCCGGTGAAGTAGCCTCATTAAGGCTTTTTTCAATTTGGGGAAAATAGTTAAGAATATCTCTGAAATTATTATTCAGATTGTTAAGATTTTCCCCAAATTGCTTAATTTTTTCGTAAAAGACCGACGGGGAAAGGGGTCTGCAAGATGGACAGTACCATTGCAGGCCCGAATGGACAGAGCATAATAAATCAGTAATAGATTTTGCTAAGTTTACACAAGAGGCATGAAACACCTGTTCACAGGGACATGAACAGGAAAACATAGAATTCAATATATTTTGGCTTTTGCACTGATCTCTTAGAGAGCAAGCTAACAAATTTTCAGAAGAAAAATAATCCATCTTGAAATCTTAAAAAAAAAGAAAGCAATTTAAAATATTTTTAGAGCTGTGCAAAAAGGGTTAAAAATCAAGCAAAAAATTCACCCGCTAAGCAGCAACAACAAACACAACAGAGTTTAAAGTCTAGCTTTGTATACGAACAAAGCACAAAAGCGAATCAAAAACAAAACTGTTGCACTGCTTACACTGATTTATTTTGCTTGCAGAAAGTGAGTTAATATGTATGTATGTTTGTGTGTAACGCAAAATTAAAGCAAAATTATTAATATAATCATGCAATTTTTCAGAAACGACACTAAATTAAACACAAAATTTATTAATTATTAACTAAGTAAAAAATTATTAGAAAATAATAATAACAAAATCACAATACACTTAAAAACACTACCGACACTGACAAAGAGACGAAGTCAACTCTAAAAATTAAAAAAGTGTGTCAAATCGGTCTTGTAGTTTTTGAGTTAAAGTGTCCACCGACTTTGAAAAGTTAGTTTCGAGAAAAACACGTTTTAACACTGTTTGTTTTTATATATACTTACTTACACAGAAGGAGGGAGACTCAAGACACTGTATCTTCGTCAGTTTTACTCCAATCGACCTCAAATTTCAACAGGATACAGTTGAAGAGTTAAACTATCAAATAAAACAAAAATGGAAAAACAAAATTTGGTAAAACCATACCGCCTCCCCTTAAAAGTTTTCAAGTTTAATCTTTCATCAACGGATCAGATTTATTTTGAACTTATATTCTTAATCTTAGCTTTTTTTTTCTGAATGTAAATGACGTAGGAAACGATAGTATTTATAGATAGCAAACAACAACCAAATCTAAGAATTTTAAGTTCACCAAATGATTTTCCGTTTTAACGCTAAAGTAAATAAGCAGTAGAAAATTACGCTTATCTTAATGACACCATTTCACGTTCACCTATTTTTATACCTAATATAAAGAGTATTTTTAACTTAATCAAAAGTTTAATTAGGAGAAGTTGAGCTCATTGTTTATATGAATATTGTTATAACAATCTATAAATAGAAAGTTAGTTAAGTCTTGGCATATCGAAAAAAAATCTCCTTACCGTATAAAATTTGACGGAGCATAGGGCCTCTACTTCACTATTGCTAAGGCTTTATTATCTCAACTCGGCATCACAATATGAGGAATGTACTACGTTAAAAGAGGCATAAAAAATGAAACTCTTCAAATACTCCTTGTCAGACTCGAACCAAACTTCAATAAAAGGAGTATATTGTCTTACAAGCAAAATTGACCATCCACAAAAAATAAAATTTTGTGTTTTTGATGGAAAGTGTACAAATTTTAATTGCTAATGTAGACTGAACCAAAAATGTGAATAAATTTTTAAGAAAAAGTTTTTCTTCAAATAATTTCTGTAAATTTTTCTTACACAATAAACAGAAGTTCATATAACCGAAGAAACGTTTCATAAAACTAGATTTATCATAAGAATTGTTTCATAAAATTATTGAATATAATTCTTTTTAGGTTATAAGAAAGTTTCCCTAGAATATAAGATATTGCGTTTTTGAGAAATTTCTGGTATAATCATAAGAAAAACTTGCTTATGGCCTAGGCTTTTTTTCTTAATATTTAAGAAATGTTTATATTTCAGCATATGTTTGAAACCATTTGCTTATAATCTAATAAATATTTCTTATATGCTCAGAAATATATTTCTCTGCCCTTTCAACAAACAAACTGTTCTTTTCATATAAGAAACGTTTCTTGGATCGTAAGAAAACTTTCTTAGCGAACACAGCCATTGTCATTATTTTTGTGTGCAAAAAGTATTTGCTTTGTTTGTGTATGCACAGTCTAAGCGTGCAGACTTTGACAATAATTAGTGACTGTACAATTTCTTCAAAAACATGAATGCTGCTAAAGGAGGACCAAATTTTTATCAAATGTGAACTTGTAATGTATATGTGCATATCCATCAGATTGGGCCTTTTAGCTGGCCTCGTTTTTTTTTTTTTTTTTTTTTGGAGTACATCTTTCAGCCATAGTTTTTCTTGAAGCTTAGGCTATCTTGAACTCATAATAAAGGTTGTTCAATTGAAATTCAGATAGCTATTTTTTTAATGTGCATTTAAAGTAAGAAATACATGAAACTTATCGTGTTTTTTAAAAATTGTCAATTTATTGGGTTTTTACGCTGTAGTCTTAAGACTGTTGAGTACATCTTTCAGATATAGTTTTTTTTGAAGCTAAGGCTGTATTGAACTCATATTAAAGGTTGTTCAATTAAAATTTAAATACCTATTTTTTTAATTTGCATTTAAAGTAAGAAATATGTGAAACTTTTCGTGTTTTTTAAAAATTGTCAATTTATTGGGTTCTTACGCTGTAGTCTAAAGACTGTACATCTTTCAGATATAGTTTTTTTTGAAGCTAAGACTGTCTTTAACCTTTAATATGAGTTCAATACAGCCTTAGCTTCAAAAAAAACTATATCTGAAAGATGAACTCAACAGTCTTTAGACTACAGCGTAAAAACCCAATAAATTGACAATTTTTAAAAAACACGATAAGTTTCATGTATTTCTTACTTTAAATGCAAATTAAAAAAATAGCTATCTGAATTTCAATTGAACAACCTTTATTATGAGTTCAAGATAGCCTTATCTTCAAGAAGAACTATGGCTGGAAGATGTACTCCAAAAAAAAAAAAAAAAAAAAAACGAGGCCAGCTAAATGGCCCAATCTGATGGATTTGCTGATATGTGTAACGTTGTTCTCATAGGGATGAGCTGTGGACTGGGGAGAAAGCAGGTCGGGGCGGGACCCGTCTATTCAGCTAGCTTTCAGTCTGGGGAGGTTCGTGACCGTTTCACCACCAGTACCCATACAAAACATATTTTATTTCAGAGTCCCTGGAATTAATAGAATTTTTCACCATCAACAGAAGAATTAACACGAAAAAGGTCGTAAAAACCTGTACCAAAACAATATACTTAATATCATTAGAATAGTTCACACACACGTTGAGCCGCTAGGTTTTATGCAGGCCCTCGCTTTGTATCCCACCCCACCATGATCTTAGTTCAAGCGAAAAAGTAATCGTAAGATCCTATATTAAATTATCCTAACACCTTTTTACTTAAGGAAAACACCACAAGTATTTAAAGTTCCATTATTTCAAAAAGAATTTTATTTTCAAAAAAGATTCATTTTAGTCTTAAAAGAGAATATCGAACACAAATAATATACAAGGTTAAATAACCTGATTTCAAAAGAATTAATATTTCAATATCATAATTTTATCTGACTTAATCTAACAAAAACAAAACGTTAAATAGAATTTAATAGGTAAAAATTAGAATATAATATGCCCGCAAAATATGGGCTTAAAGAATAAATTGTAAATCATATCATGGACTGCATGATTATTCAAATTCTTAAATTTAACTATTTACGAATCTCAAAACTCAAATTCTTAAATTAACTTTATTAAATTAAGAAATAAAAAAAAACAGAAAAGAAATTTAAGTGGGCTATAGCCTTTAAAATTTGGTTTTGCAAAGATTCATGTCTGCACAATTAACTCCCCATAGACTTTTGTAAACAATGGGAGAGTAATACTCGATTGATAGAAATAATAGCAAATAAAAAAAAATACTGACCGATCGAGGTGAATATTAATAATTTATGCTGAGCAACAGTGTTGCCGAATGGATCCATTTGGATACTTTTTTCTCCTAAATTTTGATGGACACTTTTTATTTTGCCTTAGTGCAAATTTGGATACTTTTTTACACAGAAAATATTTATTGCATGCTCAATATTTTATTGTTAAAAAAATTTTTTTTACCCAACAATTGGATGAGTACCAATGCATGGTGATTTTTTCACCTAAATGCTAGCTTGGGTGCACTCTTACTGTTTGACATATCATTCTGATTCGTTCAATTTTAATTTGGCTGGCGGCAGCACCAGATACAAAATCTGATTTGAACAAATATAAAAAAGGAGGAAAATAAAACTATAAAACTAAATCAACTGAAGTAAAACAAAAACTGAAAAATGGACAGTATAGTTTTTTTTTATAAGCCTTACAGACACTCGGCTACTATAAATAATTAATAAAATGTAGATTTATAAAAGAAAACGGCCAGCAATGATGCTGAAATGTTCAGGTCTTCGGAGTCTGAATAAGAGTCCGTACATATATTTCCAAAATTTAAAAACAAAATAACAATACGTTTTTTAAGGCCAAAATTCCGTGCACCAGCAAAAAACGCAACTGTCGTTATCTTGATCAGGGGTTACCTGATGGCGAAATGGGTATACCCATTGGCAGAAAAACGCAAAAAAGCGGCTTCCTACTTGCTTTATGAAAGATTTTTATTTATTATAGGGGATGTTCATATATTACGTAACGCTATTAGGGGGGTTCGGTAAATGACAGGAGAAAGGAGGTGTCTTTCGAAAGCGTTACTTGACGGTGTTTCTCGTGGTCCCCTTTTTCATCGGTTTCTGTGTTTTCTATGGCTGAGCTGCAAAATGTGCACTCTTTTACCTTAGCAGCTGTTATGAAACCATCTTTATTTATAAATAATAGACTGCAAAATTCACCAATTCGCAAAAATCCATCACCGAATAGTATCAAAATCTAATTGAACAACACCCAGTAAAAATTGAATGATATTTTGGGTATTGACTCTTGGCTCCGGGCTTTAATCAAGTTTATTTTTTTTTTTTTGTTACAAGAAATATTGACCGATATCCCATTGAAATTACAATGAAGCCAAATCTTTTCCCATGTGTCTAGCATATTTTGCTATGATTCAACAATTGAGCCATATTTCAGGGTTTTTAGATTGAATATTACTACATTAATGTCATTTACCAATTATAGTTTTATATTTGCATTGAGTTATTGCAGGAAATTCCCACATTAAAATTTTCAGACTTAAAGGCAAATATAATTTTGTGACATTACGGGGGAAGGGGGGGGAGGGGAGTTAAGGCTTATGTGTGAGGTAAACATAAGAAAAACCACTAGCTTAAAAAGGATCAAGCACGAATAGGTGACATGCTCATCACTCAACAAGAAACATTGCTGCAGACACAGGTGCGCAATGCAGAATTTAGCTTTACTAAACGATAATTTAGTTATAGACAAAATACATCTTTTTGTGTTGTTTAGAAAAAAAATCACCAATAACACCCTCAATAAAGTTCTGTAATTTGTTTCCTAAGCTTATATTTTTTTTTTTTTAATGAATACTAAGATTTCTTGTATCGTCTAATATTTCAATTATACCCTCATCTCTGACGCTGGTGTACCATAATGGAAAGTTGACAGTAAAATTGAGACATCTTAAGAAATAGGTGCTCGTTGTTTGTACATTAGAGGTCTGCATAAGTATAATCGTTAACTTACGAAACTGTTACCGAAGTCAATTTTATTGATTTGAATGCGTATACATAGCGTTTGCTTGTGTTACTGTTACCATCATTATAAATTTCTCTTCTTACTCGTAACCAACTGTACGTAGATGAATGCGTCATGTGTACGGATAATATGCATGTATGCTGCGAGTACAACAAGTTGCGCGATTACTACGCATTTGATATTTTGTACTACGCATTAATGCACTTTAACATGCGTAAGAATGTTTAGTGAGGATCAGTGAAAATTTGATGTGTGCAGGCGAGTGAGGTCTTTTTTTTCTAAATAAATTTATGTTATATTATAAAAACAGTTTTTGAAAACAAATGTGAGCCATGTAAGATTATACATATGTACACAAAGTGAAATATTATATTAAAGTGAACATGTTTTATTTGCTTCTCCTTTATTATAACTTTTGATATTGTTGGCAATGTTGCCACTTTGTTACTTTGTTAATTTATTTATTATTTTTTTTTTTTTAATTTGGTCCAGCATTGGTAAATATTTTTAAAATGTGATAAGTACAGTGAAATTCGACTTTTAAAGTGATTTATAAATTTATTCATAAAGTGTTTCTTTGTGAAGCTTGAGCTTTTTGCATATACTTATGTATGTACATATGTATGTATATCAAAAATCTATATAAATCTTTGTTTAATATTTGTTAAGGGCATTCGGGAGATTTTCGAAAAATAAAAAGACATTTTTTTAAATTTTTTTTGAAGCTGCATTTCATCTTAGACCAAATTTTTTTTACATTATTAAAGTATAACTATTCAAGACTTATCTCTGAAATTTTGGTCCAAAAATATTTATCAATAAGTTAGAAAAGTGCAATGCCATGAACGACCTCAAAATTTGCGGTGAGCAAGATATCTGGAGACTGGACTGGTTCATCCGAAAAAAGAAAATTAACTTTTTTTCGGTTAAGCAAATAGTTATGGGGCGTTTGATCAACCTTTAAAACCTTTTTTTTACTTTTTCACTCATTTTTTGAAACGAAAAAATCAGAAAAACTATGGAAAATAGCATGAAAAACATTGAATCGTTTTTGATAAAAAGTTATGTAATATAAGTACTTTTAAACGAAAAAGATTCCGGGTTTTTTATTCTATTTCCTATAGTTTTTGAGATATTTCGTTACAAAAAGCGTATGTGATTTATTTATGAATTATGTTTATTTATATATTTTGTTATTTCTTTTATATGGACTGAACTAACATTTTTGTTTTATCGTTGTGATTAATAAATTATTCTAAAAAAAACTTTGGACTTTGTAAATGTAAATATATGGCAGTAGTTATAGTCATTTTTCTAGCATCATTCTAAAGATAAAACTACCAAAAAGTATTTTAAACACAATGATGGTAAAAAATTAATATAATCCCGGACATTCGTTTTATTTTAGTTTTCAGATAAATAAATAAAAAAGTTGCGCATTTAAATCTTCTGGCAACGCCTTGGTGCATAAATGAATTCTCTCTTCCTCACTTTCATCGAATAAATTAGCGCGTCATTCAGTTCGATTCATTACCTTCAGTTTTGTTGTGCGTACACATACACGAAGCTTATTCAACTTTTTTTACTCTACGCTATGGTACTCAAAGGAAATGTGTACTTGTAATTGGAGGAACAGAAAAGTGAACGAGTACTGAAACGAGTAAATTTTTGGTATCCGTGCAGACCTCTATTGTACATACAGCTGTGTGCGAAAAAATAGCAGTGTCATATGAAATAATCTTTGCCTTTATGAAAAATAAAAATTATTCATAGGAAAAATAAAATTCCAAATTTATTTGGTTCATTTATGTTTCACCAATGTTAAACAAGCATTTTTTTGAACATTAAGATTTATTCGGACTTCAAACAGGGACAAATTAGGGAACGTTCCAAAATTCAGGTGTGCAAAATAATAGCAGTGCTTAGAAATACTTAAAAAACAAAACTAAAAAAAGTATAATTCAGTATCTAAACCTTATTTATATTAAATCTATTAACAATAAGTGGAATGACCTTGATTAAAACGAACGGACGCACATCTTCGCTGTATGGAATCCACCAAACGCTGGCATTTCTCTACAGGAATGGCCTTCCATGCTGCCCTTACAGTATGCCACAATTCTTTGACATTCTTAGGACATTCCTTGCCCACGGCTTCTTTGACATTGGCCCAAAGGTTTTCGATGGGGTTGAGGTCTGGGAACTGGGCTGACCTCTCCATTACTTCAATCCTATTTGAGGAAAACCAATTTTTCGCCAATTTACTCATGCGCTTTGGGTCGTTGTCTTGCTGGTAAACCCATTTTAACGGCATTTTCCATTCAGCGTAGGGTAGTATAGTTGAGCTCATTATTTCCACGTATAAAGTTTCCTTTTATCCAATAAATTGGACCTGTGTCAGAGGGTATGAAAAGCAGACCCAAAAGTTAATTTTTGCAACACCATGCACACAACACAACAACAACAACAACACTACAACACTGCTATTTTTTCGCACACAGCTGTATGTATGTATACGAGTACTATTTAACTTGATACTTTTTTTCTCTGATGTGGATACTTTTGGATACATTTTTGGCATTTCGAGGGATACTTTTATTTTTAATGCTGCGGCAACACTGCTTATGAATTGTATTTTTTTTTCGTTTAGGCAAATGTCAAAGAAAAGAATTCGAAAAATGAAAGAAACAGCTGCATTTGTTAGAAAGAGATGAATATAAGTAATTTTGCTATCACACGGATAGGAAAAAGTGGTTATTTTTCCCCCGATGCTCTAAGAAATTTAACCGGTAAAATACGAGAACTTTAACGCTTATATATTAAGTTTTATAACTGTTATAGGTTTTGCTGGGTAATTATACAAAAGCAAAGTATTTTATAAACAAGTAATAACAATATTTTGCTTCAATCCCTGCAAGAACGTTTCAATTATATAATTCGTTATTTGTGTGTTATTGCTGCTGAAAGTATTGGTTATAAATCTAAAAACATTCAATTATTTTGTATAGAGCGTTGGGACAAATCTATCTCATACTTTTCTATACGTGTGAGTTTGTATCCCTTTCTGTCACATGTGTTGTTATTACAGTGAGTTACTATGATGATCTCTTTCGCACTTGTCATTAATAACTAGTGTATACTCAATTAGATACCTTATGATTTTGGCAAGCTATATAAGTTAGTAATGTCTCATAAATAACTCCTTGTCTTTGACTTGAGCAAACTGATCAATTTTTCTATAGTTTCTATTATTTGATACAAAATTTCTCATTTCTTTACTTAAAGCATTTCTCAACGTTCATATTTTGAAATTATTTTTCCTTTAATTTAAAATTTTGAACAAAATTTGTCAAAAACGTTTGATTTGCAGGCACAAATAATTTCACTTTGACAAAAAAATCAGAATTAAATTTAACTTCAAAAATAAAGAGAAGAATATATGCTCAAAATTGTTTGTCTTTTTTAGCCATATGTAACTACCCAGTAGGCAAGGGCAGGAGCTAACAGTGCTTCTAGAAGGCCTTCCTTGGTAAGTATAAGGCCTTCCACCCTCCTTTCAAACGTACTTTCTTTTTTATATGAAATGGCCGCAGAAAACAGGCCTTCTTAAGCAGGCTTTCTAAGATCGCTTACCGTAGAAGGACTCTCAGAAGTACTTGACAAAAATTTAATTTTAATAAATTTAAAGACTCTAAATATTAATTTTTTTTTTTTATCCGCGCCATCTCACTTGCGTTGATATTTTTTTAATGACTTTACACAATTTGACAAAGAATATACAAAACTCTACCTCCTTAACATAACATGAAACAACAGAAGACTAGCCTGCACACCTCTCTTAATATCTCACCATGTGTATACTTTTCATGTCGTATATGTTCAATGCATATGACAAAAAAGTTATGCCGAATCATAAAACATTGCAATACATGAAATAAAAAAGAAACAGAAAAGCGCTAAAGTAAATGGAGTCCTTCTTCTTTGCCTTCTAATATCAGGCCTGATAGCACGTCTGTTGTGAGGACGCATATTATGCCTTCTGTGATTGTATTTTTATTTGCATGAAAATCTAGTTTTGAGAAGTCCTTATATAATCGCAGCAGTGCTAGCAGGCCTTCTCCGAGTAAGGCCTTGCTCATTTTCCTGCTGGGTGGGTATGTCAATATTTTGTATTAGTGTTGGTACCGATAAGAATTTTTTTGTAAATGTGTTAGAGAATCGGTGCAGATTTTGTTCATCGATAGTAATATAAGCTTTCATCGATCACATAGACTTTCTATCGCCTCCAGAATACATGATTTTTAACACGGCGATGTCATAGCAAAAGTAGTGTATGATTCTTTGCATTACCGAGTGTGTAAACTTTTCATCGATATAAAAAAAAATTAAAAAAAATTGTCTGACCGAGTATCGAACTCACGCACTTAGAGTTAAGAGCTCACAACCCAAATCATTTGCCCACACTGTCAGTTGTTTTACAGGTATCTATTTCACAGTATGTTATTCATTATTGTGATTTCGAAAATTTGTTTATGCATTACGTCTTCGGTTACCTCATCATGCATGTTTTCTCCATCTAATTATAATATATGAAATCAATGGTTACAAATCGTAAAAATGGTAATGCATGGTCCCAAAAACTGCTGGGTTATTACGTTCTTGCAGGGATACTCCCACTAAATATTGGTATTGTAAATTGTTGGCAAAAATCTAATTAAAACAATTCAAAATCAATTTAAGCAAAGTATAAAGTTCTTAATTAATCTCATTGTACTTTGATTATCCAATAACAATGTACATACATTCTTTTACGTTATTAGTAATTTCAAATAATAATCGTTATATCCACAACAGGTCCTTGACAGCTTCTGATGCAACAACATATTCTGCCGAATATGCAATTTCGAAATTTTACTTACATGCCGGATGTATATTTTCTAGTTTCTGTATCTCCAGCATAATCAGAATCAGAGTATGCATTTAGTTCAATACCTTTTTGTCTTTTGTAAATTAAACCATGATCAACAGTACGTTTCAAATATCGTAGTACATATTTTGCAGCAGTTACATGCGTACAGCCAGGATTTTCTATATACAGTCGAACCTGCTTAACTGAACTCCGCCTAATTGAAAAAACCGTTTAACTGAAACACCAAATTTTGCACGGAGCATTTTTTGACAATTTTCTTATAAATTACTCCGCATAACTGAAACCCGCTTAGCTGAAAAAAAGTTTTGGCAAAAATTAAAGTTTTTCACTTAAACAGCTCCGCATAGCTGAAAAACTTTAAATGAACACGTTTACAAAAAAGTGCTCTTTATTTTTCCTCGTTCACTCTGTGTGCTATGTCAGATTTGACAGTAATTAATTGCATACTTATTTCACGACAAGTTCTCCATCTAGATAACGGACATTTTTTCTAGATTTTTCCAAAAAGGTAGACTTAGGTACTTGCAGCATTGAAAATGGTAAAAAGAGCCTAGTGCATAGTAAGCTTAGAAACTATCAAAAATTACTTTCGGAAGACAGGTTTTGCTGCAAGCATTGACGAAATTATTTCGGAAAATAATGATGAAGAAGAATCTTACTTTTCGAACACACTCAAGCAGGAAATTGAATTGCTTGTAGATTTTGATCATGATTCAACTATAAAGGTTTTCGCAAGCTGTCAAACTCAAAAAAGTCAATAACCAAAAGTCAGATGTACGAATGTCAGAATTGTTAACCAAAGCAAAAACACGAAAAAAACAATTGCAATTCGTGTCACAAAATATATTTAGTGATTTTGAGTTTCATAATAACGCTGAAGCTTATCGTTTGCATGTCATAAATTCCGCCGTTTTACAAGAGAGTCGTAAATGGGAAGAATCAGCGTTATGCCTAGCAGACTGCATACCACTTAGGTAACTTAATTTAATTACTAGCGTTATACTGTTCCAATGTTTTTATAATTTTTCTCATACCACATCTCTAGATAGTCTAAAATTTGTAAATTTACTTGCTGGCGAATAAACACGAGAGCAGCTACTAAAGGCTATAGAAGCGAATATGGTTTACCTTTGCCACAAGGAAGAAAACTCAGATCTTTTAAAATGCCTAGGAATTGGTATGTATTTCATATATAAGACAAAATTATGTGACAAAAATCATATCTCATTGGATAAGTTTTTAAACTTCTGAGACTACAGATATAGCTCGTCGAGACGGTCGTCTCGATGTACAATAAGAAAAAGGTCACTTCAACGACATGAAGAAGACAAGCAGCAAATGTTTGAAGGTAGATTAACGCTTAAAACTTTATTTTTCAGGTATTGTACGTGCCATTGACCACCATGTAAATCAAATCTATCTACTACCAGGTGCGGCTCACGCCATAATGTCTGATGTTAATTGTCTTGCTATTGGTGAAATGCCTTTGCCCACATCGATGTTTACAAATCAAGGGCCAAAAGTAAAGAATACAGCACCTTTTGTTTATAATACAGTAGCTGATAATACTTCCAAATCAATTAAACAAATCTATCATTGTTCAGAAACGTTCTTGGGTGGTAAACAAAAAACTTAATTTTAAGTTTAATCTATTTTTTACTTCATTTTATAATTAAAGTTGAAATCAACTATTTTGTTTTTGTTATAGAATCAAAGAACTGCAAATTATATACATTTTATATTCAGTAACAAGTATTTTTTTCTTATATGCATTGTCCCTCTGTTGTTGACATATGTTTTTCCCAGCCATGCACATTTATGCGCTTTACTTCGCGGGGCTTAGGAAAGTGGCAGCGTACTTTCGCAAGAATGATAGAATATTCATTCATGGTACTTTCGTTTTAATTATATCACGATTGAATATATGCGCCTCACTCGAGATCATCAGCTGCGCAGTGCCAAAAGCAGCCGTCACTGTTCTACAAATAAAAAGATGCAATGAACAATTTATGCGTATTTTGCAACGAAGTAAACGAACCTTAGCAATATATTTTTTCCTTCCAGGAATCCGCGTAGCATATTTCGCATATATATGGCTTATTTCGCAAACAAATTTATTTATGTTTTAAAAAATTCAGCGCGTCACAAATTTATTAAAATTTTAATGAATTTTTGTAAATATTTATTTTTGACAAAAAAATTCAAATCGCTATCACTTTTTGTTGTGGTTGATCAATTCTGACATTAAACCAACTATAGAAGAAGCAGCATTTGACTTTTGCATAAACCTGTATTATTCAATCATGGATTTTGATGTTTTGGAGAAATGACAGATTAAGAAATCATAAATGAAGTAATGCATGAATCTGACAATAATCAAAATGAAGTCGATTCTGATACCGAAGAGTTAATAAATTCAGATTTTGCACAAAAGCCTGTGAATGAGGCTTTGAATGCTATTCGAACTTTAAAGGAATTTTTTTATAGGGAATTCGGAAGTCGATATAGCTATAGATGAACTTGAAGACAAAATATCTCTCCGTAATATGCATACTCATAATAAAAAAAATATGTCCCGTTCGAATGGATATGAAGCCTTGTAAGAAAAAAAAATAATTAAGATTTTGCAATCAAACGAAATCTATTAAAAAGTGATATTATTCCATAACATTTTAAAATTAGTCGCATTAAAAAATGTTGCCAAGTTTCGCTGATTTCAGATTTTCTATAGATGGCCATGAAACACACTTCCATTTTTTGTCCCGTTCGAATGGCTTTTTATTGCCCCTATCTTGGAATCAGTACTACGTCGTGCATCAACTTTACCACTAAATATAGTGCTACCAAAGGGCTATTCCTTGAAGTAACGGAAGAAAATAAAAGTGTTATACTTTGACTTTAATTCCACTTTTAAAGTGTACTTCCGTCCCATTAAACATGAGAGAAATGCCCATATTCGAATATTAGCATGCAAATATTAAATTTTCCGGTTGGATTGTATTTCAGCTATCCAAACTCCATCTAAGTGAAATTTTTTTTCAGTTATCCGAACTCCGCGTTAGTGAAACTTTTTTTCAGTTATCCGAGCTCCGCTTGAGTGAAATTTTTTTTCAGTTAACCAAACTCCGTATAAGTGAAATAACCGCTTAAGTGAAAAAAAGTTTTTGGCAAATTGCCGTCTTAGTTAAGCGGGTTCGACTGTATTTACTTACTTAGTACTCCCATTGCATGTGATATATCAGGTCTACTAATAATAGATAAATAAATTAGAGATCCAACTAATTCTCTGTAAGTATAGTTTTCAACTTTCTTCTCCGGATGTGTTAAGTTACATCCCATTTCAAGTGGTGTAGAAACACTTTTGCACTCTGCCATTTGAAAACGTTCTAATAATTTTTGAGCATATTGCTTTTGATGAATGTATAAGGATCCATCTTTCGTTATTTCCATTTGAAAATTCAAAAATTTGTTAATTTAACATTCTTTTATTTTAAAATGGCATTTTAAGTGTTCCATTAAATCTAGTGAAAGAATTTCATCATTCGATACAAGCAAACCGTCATCGACATATATTGCAAGTACTATTTTTGATCCATTACTATTTTTAATAAACACACACGGATCTGCTTTGCTGACTTGCATATAGAATTTCTTTAAAACATCATGGGGACTGTTTCAATCCATAAATACTGCGATTAGGCTTACAAACTTTACCAGATTCTTGAACATAGCTTACCGGCTGTTTCATGTAAAGCTCTTTTTCATGCTCACCATACAAAAGTGCTGTTTTAATGTCGAATTGCTTTATCAACATACCTTGGCTAACTGCTAGTGACAATCCTTACTGAGTCGTATTTTACCACTGTGGACTAAATGTTTCCTCATAGTCTTGTCCATAAAGTTGCGTAAAACCTTTTGCTACTAATCGTGCCTTAAAACATTCAACAAAACCGTTGGTGTTCAACTTAAGCTAGTAGACCCAGCGACAATCAATAAGCTTTTTATTTGATGGTAAATAACACAATTCCCAAGTTTGGTTCGTCATTAGAGAATTATACTCCTCAACCATTGCACGTTTCCAATAATGAGCATACTTCTTTATTGCTTCTTCATAATTTTGCGGCTCATCATCTCTCACACTATGAAACATACATATCGAAAATATCAACGTTAGAACGCAAATTGTACCTACATACATACTGATGCTTGATTTTCCGTTTGTGTAGCCCCAAGATCTAGATCTGATGTGACATTGCTATTGGGTAATTCCATGGTAACTCGCGTTACATCCAGAAAGTATTTTTGAGTTTAATGATGCCATAAATTTTAAGTATTTAGGTTAACTAATAAAATTGGATTCTTTGTGAACACATAACATTTCTCTTGTCCTACATTAGTCTAAAAATTCAGTGCTAAAATAGTATTTATTCAGTAAAATAATAAATTGTGTTGGTAACTCGTGTTACCAATTTCGGTTCAGAGAGTAAATTTCATTTGAAAGTTTCTCCGAAATTTGTGAGTAGACTGCTTTATATTTCACATAAATAAATGAGAAATATATCAATAAGCTTACCATTATTAGAAACAGCGATAATGGATCGAAATTTTTAAATTAATTCAAGAATTATGTGGTAACTCGCGTTACAAAAGATTGGTAACTCGTGTTACCAAATACTTTTATACCAAAATTAGGAGCTTTTTCTAGCTGTAATACACAAGAATAAAAATAAAATCAAAGTTTAATAATAACAAGGAACTTTTTCAGTCTTTAATGTGCAAAAATTAAACAAAAATTTAAATTAAGCAAAAATTGAATAATAAATCAAATTACTCTAGAATGCATAACTCGGGAATGCAGTGAATTATGACTTAAGTACAGATAATGGTATATTATCCTCAGAACTATAACTATCACTACTACATCCATACACATCTTCATAATAGAAATGTTTTGGTTTGATTGCCATGTTTACTTCCTTTGATGTTTGGGCCATTTGCAGTTTCTCATTTTGCCAGTCAATTAAATGGGTTTTGGATATTCCGACGTTTATAAGGTATTATTTCTTTCTTTTCTGCTTCTAACAAACTATAAATTTTTGCTCTACTCTTTCGGCAAGCTTCCCTATGTGTCTTTTTGAAATCATCGTATTTTCCCTCGACTTTTAATTTTTCCCTTCTTCTTTTAATTGTTTCGGCAGCCGAGAGCGGCATTTGGTCCTAAACCACAAAAAAAATTTCAGTCCAAAGAAGATAGATAAAAATTATCAGAAACTCTTGTTAAATGATGAAGATGCGAGTTACCGGTAACTCGCGTTACAAAAAGTACTTACATTTAATTTAGACTAGTAAAATCAATCGGAGGATGTTTTTACCGTTATTCGGTACAAATTGATACACATAAAGAGAATCTAAGTATATGTTTGAATTAGACAACAAACACCTACAATACTAGAAAAAAATGTACTTATTGGTAACTCGCGTTACAAATAGCAAGGGTATCTTTTTTCTTCATTTTTAAGAACTCAGCTTTCTCAAAACGAGTGTTGCAACGCATTGTTGATAACATGAATGTATGTAATATTAGGTACATGAAACTTACTTACCAACTAAAACAAGAAACTCAAAACACAGAGACTTAAAAAATGATTGTTTTTCAAAACTGAAAGCACGCGTACACACAGTAACTAGAACAGAAAATAATGACGAATTTTATGGTCAAATCTTAAATTTTACACTTGGTAGCAAGACTTCTATTATTGAACATCAATTTGGATATAGTTGAAGATTGAAAAGCAATAAAAAAATAATCCTATACCGTGTCCATATTTACATGGAAATACCCTGACCAATAATTAATTGCTGTTAAAGCAAATGTGCTCTTAAGCGGGAGGCAGCTAAAAAAGATATTTTCTCACATTTATGTACGTAAAAAAATGAATCTTGATTTTGGGCTGGTAACTTACATGCGCCCTTAATCAAATAGGCAGCTATGCGAATTATACTGTATCACCTTACCTTACACACTTAAATATTTAAGGCAAAATACTATTCAATATTACAAAAAAAGAGAAACTGCATTTATGCAAGTTTGCAGGTGGTTTGCTCAATGTGATAAATGAATTCTGGTGTAAATTGTTTAAATTAACAAAATTTGAATATTTTCCTTAAATAATACGAGTATCAGATAGTAACGTTTTTATAATAACTTTTAATTTTTCTGCCACGGTTGGCTTTTTGGCGGAAATACCCATATATGTTGATACAGTTTGGAGGATCACTTGTCTTACTTGACCAGTATTTCTTCAAGGAAATTTAATGAAAAATTGTTCATCAAAAACAGTTCTAGGCTTAAGGCAATCCGTAGAAATATTTGTTATATTGTCTATGCTACCATGCTCCTAGTGCCTAATTTTGAAAGAATTAGACTATTTTAGTCTAAGCGCTGTTTTATAAACTACACTTCTGGCAAAAAGATCTACAGAAAGCAAGTTTAGTGTGGTGTTTAGTGACGCTGCTTATGTTGCTTTCAAGACTCCAGTAATGCCTATACACAATAGACGTTGTAGCCTTTCTTTCTTTAAAAGTAAAGGCTACTTTCTCGAGCCTTCCACCAGATCACGATGCCATTTAGTAAAATTGGCCTTACTATAATAGCGGTGTATATCTAGTTTGTCACCTTGGAGCTAGTCCACATTTGGCTCCTAACATTTTTTTGCATACGTAGTATGTATTATGTGCTTTTTTAATTCGTTCTTCTATATTTGATTTCCAGAATAATTTCTTATCCAAAACTATCACTAGGAATTTGGCTTCGTTTGAATCGGAGATAATAGTGTTTCTGAGTGTTATTTCGCTAAATTTGGGAATTTTGTATTTTTTTCAAAAGAGAACTAGTTCTGTCCTGTGCAACTTTTTTAACCAACAACAACCTATTATTCAATTTACAAGTGTTCACCAACCATTATATTTGCGGAACTCTGAAAATTAGGTGGCCTACGACTATTTTCAAAGCAAAATTGCTCAGCATATGCCGTCAAGATCCGATTAATTTGCACTAATTTTGTATACTGTGCGTTGCTTGCGACTTTATCGTCATCATCGAAAAGAAACCTAATGCTGGCGAGATGAAAGAGTTATTTTAAATAAAAAAATTAAAAATATTAAATGAAAAAATAAAAAATATTTAAAAAAACTCAAACGTAAGCAGAATAGAAACTATTTCAGCAAAACATCGCTTTCCCATTTTAAGTTTCCTCCCCAGCAAACATTTTTAAATGCGGAAGAGCCATAGTCGAGCGTGACCCTAAATTCTAATACGATGCGAAAAATTTCTTTGGAGAAACTGTCAAGAGCTCACCGAACTCACCGAAACGATTCGGTAATGAATCATAAATTATGATTCATAAGATTCAACCGATTGTTGGCAAAATAATAATACTCGGAATTGTTTCTTCATTTTATGCAATGTAAGGCTCATATGGATATTTCATCTGGTTGATTTTTGTGAAGTTTTGTTATTGAAAATGATAACGTTAAACTACTTTTAACATTACATATGTATATGAATACAGAGGACCAAACGAATCCAACTATTTAGGCGCAAGAAGATGTTCAAACCGAATTGAGAATACAAAAGAAAATATTTACTGTTCATTCAGGGTCTTTTTATTTAACATTAAGAACAAAATTTTAACATATTAATAATGTCTGTAAGAAGACTAAAATAAATTATTTTAACGTTAAAAATTTGTTTTTAAACAGAAGATTAAATTTAAATTAAAACAAAGTGAATATACTACTTAATTCTACCGTACTTGTTCAGTAACGTCTAGTAATTATTAAAGTTAGTGCAATTTTTTTTATATATTTTTTGTGTCTTTAATTTAAATTTAATGCTCTGCGTTAGAACACATTTAAATTAAAATAATTAATGTTAGTCGTTTTCAAAACATTTATATAACACAATTATTAGTTTGTTAAAATTTTGTTCTTAGTGTTAAATAAAAAGACGGTGCCATGACATACCCCCACGGACAAAATCCCCATTTCGTAAATGAGGATTATGTCCGCAAATTATTCGGACATAATCCCTATTTTTGGTATAGGGACCATGACCGCAAAACTTTCGGCCATAATCCCCATAAAAAGCGGACATAATACCATTTACGAAATGGGGAGATTTCGTAAATGTGGATTATGTCCGTGGGGTTATGTCACGGCACCTAAAATGACCCTGATGAAGTGAGGAACGACTCACGAAACGTTGGCCAACTTATAACCAATAATTTTTTGAAATCATTTGACCTGAGCCCAACAGCAACAACTTAATATTAAACAAAGTCAAACACAGTTGAATATATAAGAAATATTTAACTTTACTGATGACACAAAAGAAAAAACTTCATTCATGAAAATATAAATGTTTATCTACTGTTTAATTAGTAAAAAGAAGTACATTGTCCTGCACTTCGAACTCGCAATACAACGGGCCAAAAAGAAATATGATTGGTATGTAGTTATGTATATAAATGCAAATGCAAATAACAAAAAGGAATATCGAAGGATAATACATTGAATTATTTGAAACTTAAAATATCCAAAATGTCAATCTTACTCGTTAGGAAGAAATGTAAATTCATCGCCTGGAAGAAGGAAAGCTTAACAATATTCCAAATGTTGGCTGGGTTTCTTTCGCAATTTCTTTTTTTTTTATTGCAATATTTTTCTCCATAATTTTTGCATTTGTTTATATTAACGTTTGTATGTTGTTGCAAAAATGTTGCAATGTTGTTATTGTGTATGTGTGTGCTGCTGCCATCTTTTGTATGCGTTGCGTACTAAACGGAAAATTGAACAACTTCTGCTCGTTTTGGTGCTTGAATAAGCGGAAGCTGAGAACAGCAACAACAAAAGTAGCAGCTGCAATGGCAGCTGCTGTTTTTGTTTTCTGTTCATTTTTTGTACTTGGCTGCCAACACACCATCAAATTGCAAGGTTAAACAATAATGAAACTAAAATGATGAACCAAATGTTGGTGGCGGATTTTTGTGTGTATGTTGTTGCTGTAACAAATTTTGTTGTTGCCTCTGCTAATGTTGCTAGTGCCGCCACTACGTTGGCAATATCTACTGTTACTTTTGTTATTTTCTTGCTATTTGCCATTTTCTGGAAAATTGCAAATGCATTGCATGTTGCTTACGATGTTGATGTTGTTGAAGTTTCTGCTGCTGTTGCTGCTGCATGTGTTTTAATGTTGCTGCTGTTGTAGCATGGCTTACAAACGTTACCGTTTGGGTTGCTTTTGTAAATTAATTATGTGGAACATTTTGTGGTGTTTTTTTTTTTTGTTTTGTTGATGTTTTTACCAATGGTCTTGTGCATGGTGCTTTTTTTAAAAATTTTTCATATACATATGTACATATACTTTTTTGAAAGTAAATCGTAGTCTTAAATTGCGAGTGATGCCAATGCAACACTCTCGTTTTCTTCCAAGCAATTTACCCCGCTTTTAATTTTCTAATGTGCATTTTTGATTTAAAATGCATACCTTTTTACTTGTGAGTTCCAATTTTGCTAAACAATGTAACACTATTGATTTTTTATCTTTGATAACTTTAAGTCTCTCAAAAGCATAAGATTATTAAGAGTCTGTCATCAAAAGCGGCCTAAGCCTTTATGTTTTTACTCAAATTTTTTTAAATCACTTCCTCACTTAGGAGCCTTTACAGCTCGAGACGAATTAATACTAGTGATAGCCACAATCATAGCGTTAGCACTTAGATTGCACCTTATTACAATTTTGTTCATGAAAGCACCAGTCCTTTAAAAAAAAAAAAAAAACGGCGGGTTGCACTCCGGGAGTGCCGACAGAAGTGAAAACAAATCGTTTAATGGCAAGTTAGTGTGTTAGTTGGTATGTGTGCCTTTTCTTTTTATATGGCAATGCAATGGAAGACAAAAACGGTATATGTATTCAAATTTTACTCTCGCTTTCATTCTCAATTTGTCAACGCAACAACGCGGAATTTGAAAGAAACAAACATGTTAGCATAACAATCGTTGAATGAGAATGGAATGTGTCAGTTAGTGTACCGCTTTGCTTTTTGTCTTCCACTTGGAATATTTATTTAAAAGAAACAATAGAACATTCAAATTTTACTATCGCATTCATGACGGGGAATCCCGATGACGGTCGGTGTCACGAGTTTATACTTTTTTACTCAGCCGCACAACGTGCCATAAGAAGTTTTCACTTCAAAAATTGCTGGAAGAAGTATATTCGGCTCAGTAACCTCAACTGTGAATAATTAAATTTGAGCTAAGTACTCCTTATGTTTAAAAACAAAAATTTATTCTGATTGCAGTAAGACACATCATTGCGAATTATGTAAGTATAAGAAAAAATCAGGTAAAAAAAGTACCTGGACCTGTGACTAAATAGCTTAAACATAATTTTTCTTAAACTTAAGATAAAAATCTGCTTCTTCTAACAGACACTATGACACCACATTTATCAAAATCGGCTTATTCGTTGCCGAGTTCTGGCTGTTAGAATATTCAAACTGCTTAAAACGCCATCTTGTGACAGTTAATCACAATACAAATGACTTCAAAAAAATCTGCTTGTTCTTAAAAAAAACTATTACACCTCATTTGTCTAAATCGGTTTAGTAATAGCCGAGATATAACGTTTTAAAGTTTTTCAAAAAACCAAATTTGCTTGCTGCTGGTTCAAGGTGGCCTGGTATTTCAGATTTTTCTCTGCTTTGGGCTGCTGGCTCTGCTTTCGGCTGCGCTAGCAGAGAAAAATTTGCTTACTGAGCAACAACTAACCAGAAGTCAACATATGTATGCTACAAATTTAAAAATTTTTTCCAAAAAATTACATACTTTCATGGGCCAATTTTTTCAAAAAACGTTGCCTACTTTTAGGCGCTATTAATAATTTACCCTTAAGCGGCCCTCACACGATCAGTATTACTGACAGGATTTTGCATACTGACAGTATTACTGATCGTATGAGGTGAGTACTGATGTACTCTCAGTATAGAAAAACGATACTGATGACTGATGAAAAAATCGGATATTACTGACGAAGTTTTTAAATACTGACAGTAAAGCGGCCCTCACACGATCAATATTACTGACAGTATAATTACTGACAGTATTTACATTACTGTCAGTGTACCACTCACACGGTCAGTATTGTTTATTGTCAGTAATCAGTTTTTTTGACATTCGACTGGTGAAGGTGCGAACTATGCTCCGGCTACGTGACCGACAGCCGAAAATGGCATGCCACTTTTTGGGGCAGATTCCATCCAAACTTGCACCACGCCTCCAGCTAGGCATCGGACGACCATACCCTTGGACGCAATGTTCCATGCCACTGAATGAGGAACTTTTCCAAGTATCTTTCAAGTTTCGCTGCCTCATCGTCTATCTGCCACAAAATGGGGCATGCCACGCCCCCTCCCAGGATTTTTCCGTCCCGTGCCTACTTGCACCCTCTGACCAACTTTCAGCCGGATCTGACCCAAAAAGTGGCATGCCACTTTTCTGTGCAAATAATACTGATGAACTGTCAGTATTCACCTCACACCATCAGTATTAAGCGGCCCTCACACGATCAATATTACTGACAGTATTTTGCATACTGACAGTATTACTGATCGTATGAGGTGAGTACTGATGTACTGTCAGTATAGAAAAACGATACTGATGACTGATGAAAAAATCGGATATTACTGACGAAGTTTTTAAATACTGACAGTAATACTGATGGTGTGAGGTGAATACTGACAGTTCATCAGTATTATTTGGCATGTGGCATGGAACATTGCGTCCAAGGGTATGGTCGTCCGATGCCTAGCTGGAGGCGTGGTGCAAGTTTGGATGGAATCTGCCCCAAAAAGTGGCATGCCATTTTCGGCTGTCGGTCACGTAGCCGGAGCATAGTTCGCACCTTCACCAGTCGAATGTCAAAAAAACTGATTACTGACAATAAACAATACTGACCGTGTGAGTGGTACACTGACAGTAATGTAAATACTGTCAGTAATTATACTGTCAGTAATATTGATCGTGTGAGAGCCGCTTTAAAAGTGTGCAACTTTTTCCGACGAATTTCAAAAATAGCACCTAAAATTAGGACACATTATCTGAAATTTTTAAAATCGTTACCTACTTTTAGGCGTTCTTTTTGAAATTTGTCAGAAAGTGTTGCCTACTTTTAGGGGCAAATTATTAATAGCACCTAAAAGTAGGCAACGTTTTATAAATTTTTTGAAATCGAGTTCATTTTCCAAGTCTTCAAAATTTTAAAATCGAGTTCGTTTTCCAAGTCTTCAAAATTCCAAAATCAAGTTCGTTTCCCAAGTCTTCCAAATTTGAAATCGAGTTCGTTTCCCAAGTCTTCAAATTTCTGAAATCGAATTCGTTTCCAAAGTCTTCGAAATTCTAAAATCGAGTTCGTTTCCCAAGTCTTCAAAATTCCAAAATCAAGTTTGTTTCCCAAGTCTTCCAAATTTGAAATCGAGTTCGTTTCCCAAGTCTTCAAATTTCTGAAATCGAGTTCGTTTCAAAAGTCTTCAAAATTCCAATATCGAGTTCGTTTCCCAAGTCTTCAAAATTCCAAAATCGAGTTCGTTTCCCAAGTCTTCCCGATGACGGTCGGTGTCGCGAAATTATACTTTTTTCCTCAGCCGCACAACGTGCCATAAGAAGTTTTCACTTCAAAAAAAAAAGCGTATGGGTCATTCCATCTATAATTTGCCTATTTTTACCCTGAGCTTTTTTAAATTGGCTGAACATTTTTTGAGTGATTGAGCCATTACGTAGAAGATAGAAAAAAATGCGATCAAATTTTTTCGACCAATATTTTTGATAAAAAAATAAATTTCTTGATACTGATCATACTGTGCTCGTAAATAACACAACAACAGTCATTGGTGAATGGTGAAATAAACGCAATTCAAATTTGATTTCATATTATTTTGAGGTAGCTGTGTACTGGAATATGACAAAACAACTGCAAATCTAGATAAATTAGCGCCTAAACATTATATACATACAGTGCTGAGAGATTACAAAAATTGACATTTCAAGAAAACATCAATTTCTCAAATACTCCCAAATCGATTTCAGCTTTTTAGGCTCAAAATTTTAAGAACATATAGGAGTACCATTCCTGAAAATTTTACTCATGTTTTTTTGTCCCATTTGATTTAACAAGCATTTTAGTAAAGAGTTATGAAACTTAAAAATAAATAGGGTTGAATGGAATACCTAATTTTTCAGCATGCTTGCCGATAGTCCAGTGACCAGTGCAAGCCGCGGTGATTCTCGCGATTACACTGCGGCTCTTGGAGAGTAGGTCAGTGGTCTTTGAATTGCCATGGCCCATTGCTCTGGATATTTTATAGATTTTTAGGGTCTTTCAGTCATTTGCTGCATCGGAAAGAAAACTGAGAAG
Organism: Tricholauxania praeusta; assembly: GCA_949775025.1. Classification (NCBI taxonomy): domain Eukaryota; kingdom Metazoa; phylum Arthropoda; class Insecta; order Diptera; family Lauxaniidae; genus Tricholauxania; species Tricholauxania praeusta. The sequence continues at coordinate 66,855,824 of OX459029.1, read as the reverse complement.
ACTTTTCTCTTAACTATACCTAGCAGAGTGTGAACGCGCGCTATATATGTACTTATGTTTATTTATTAATAAAAACAACGAAAGACTTTTGCTTTATGTGTTTTATTCGCTTTTTAAATGAATCTTAAGACTACCTCAACTTAAAAATATCTACCATCGTTTTGCTTGTTATCTACATTGCGATCACAGACGCCAATTCAGCACTTTAGTGAATTGAAAAATTATAGCTCTGTGGTCACTATGTGTACAACAAGCAAAGAATAAAATAATAATATTAACCCTTATATAACATATTATCGCATAACCATTATTACGAATTACAGTTGCACATCTGCGTTGCACGGAGTCTACCAACCTTTAGCACTGCTCAGCAGGTATAGCGTTCCTGTGATCACATACCACTTCCCACAACTCGGTGCTATTTCTCGAATTTCTATTACTAACATCACTTTTAACATTTCCCTATAAGTTTTCAATCGGTCGACGATTGTGCTGACCACTAAATAACGCTGAAATGGTTATCTTGAAACCAAGATTTCACTCGCTTGCTGGTATGTTTCGGGTCATTATCTTGCTGATATATCCATTTCAGAGGCATTTCATACTCAGCATACGGTGGCGTGATCTCCTCGAGTATTTAACGTACAGGAAATGGTCCATAATACCTGTGATTGGTCATGTAGGCCCTGCACTATTATAGAAAAAATAGGCCCATACCATAAGTCTGTCTTAGCAGTATACTGTGGTTTGTACGAACTGTTTAGTAGTCTTGTAACATCCTGTCGACAACCTTTGTTTCCGAAAAGAACGATCTTGCTTTCAGCAGTCCATAAAACTTTTCTCCACTTCCCTTTGGGCCAATCCATATGCGCCCTGGCAAACTGCAATCTTTTTGCACATATTTTTTTGCTCAAAAGTTGTACTTTTCGTGGACTTCTGGCAGTTAATTTCACCTCCAGCAAACGCCTAATAGCGGATACAGAGATCACTGGTAGCTGGAGATGATCTAGAGCTGGAGCTAGCTGTTGGGTTTTGCTTCACTATTTGAATTATTTTGCGGTCTGTCCGCCCCTCTGTAGCTCGTTTTGGACCATAGTTTTCTTGCTTGGCTTTCTTTTTCATTGCATTTAAAATCATTTTGGCAGAGCATCCAATGATATTTTGAATTTCGCTGCATGTTTTTCCATCTTTTCGTAGTGTTTTGATCAAGCGTTCCCGAAGAGTTATAGAACATGTTTTTTTTAACATAAAAATTTTAATGGACGGATTGCCAGGATAAGAACCGTTAGTGTTCTCGAAGATCATCATAAAGCGTTTTTGATTATCAACGGAATACTTTCCAAAAGCTAGTAGACCATACGTGCGACATCCTCCACATAAACCATTGAGTCACCAAATAGACTCTATAATATGGTGGCTCATCCGTAATGGCTTGGAGTTGTTTCACCGTATTTGGCGTAGTCATAGTCAATATTGACGGTATAATGATTGGCGAAGTATTTAAAAATATACCTTGGAAACATTTGGCCACCAATTACAACGAAAATTTACCGCTGAGATTGATTTCACAGCATTTTAATTTCAAAAACCATCATCAGATTACGGCGCCACGGAAACCATACTTCATATGGTACCATAAAAATCAAATTTTTAAGTATCGATATCTCGAAAACCAAACGAGATATCGATTTTTTTTATTTAACATTTTCATGTTCTGGTACCATTTACATTTGGGCTTCTAAAAATTACATTTCAATGCATTTCCGCTTAAAATTTTCAAAAGTGCCATCACTGATCAGAGTTAAATAAAATTTCACAAAAATGCCACGTAGCATACCCATGACTTAGTCATGTGAGCACAGGTGTACACTGTAAATGTTTATGGAAATAAAAAACATCTTCACCTTAATTTTAATGGCAATTGAAAATAGTATGTCCACTAAATTTTATAGCGGAACTCTAAATTTTTTTAGAGACATCTTTTTAAAAAAAATTCATATTCTTACGCCATCGGATAGCTTAGAAATTATGCGTCTAACAAACTACTCTAAATGCCGGTATCCTTTTTCAAACCTACAAAAAATCTCCTAAGAATTATAAATGAGCACTTTGTCAATAAATCCGTGAACATGGAACAACCTTTGCTAAATTTAATTCACAACAATTTGTTAAACACATTTGAATTCACTGGTGTTTATGAATCTGATTTTGTTTGTAGTATCAAACAAATAAAATCGGAGGCATGTGGGGAAGAGAGAATCTTTGAAATTTTTAAAAATTGTGTTGCCTTATGCAGGGCCGGCCTTAGCCACCTAGGTGCCCCGGGCGAGTCATACCTTTGGCGCCCTTTTAGGTATACTTTTTTCATTACGATTAAAAAAACTTGTTTTGAACTTGTAACATATCTTTTATTGTATTAATAGAAAACTACAAGCATCATATGCATTCATTATTATTAATAATAACATGTTTTAAGGATTAATTCTCTTATCAATGCACCTTACCCATCTAAATTATCCGTCAGTAACGTCACGAACCATTAAAAAAAAAATTAAAATCTTGTTTTTTACATTTTTTGTCAGCAAATTCTCTGGTAAGACTGGCAAAATCTAGATTTTCTGCAACTTGATTTTTAATAGAGAGCGCGGCCAAACTAGTTAATCTTATTTGAGACATTCTAGACCGCAATTTAGTTTTTAGCAATTTTAGTTTAGAAAAACTTTGTTCGCCATTTGCAACAGTCGCTGATATTGTTATCAGAACACGCAGAGATATCCAAATGTTGGGATATAACTCTTGAAGATTGTGTTTTTTGATAAAGTTTAATGTTTCAATAGGAGTTGCTTGATTGTCTTCGAGATAGTGTTGCAAACCTAAAACTTCATCGCTTAACTTTTCTTGCAGTAAAGAACAATGTCGCATTAGTTCTTCCTTATTTCGATTTGCATCTGTTGAAATCTTTCCTCCACAGATATAAGGACGTTGTTCAAAACAGTGTTAAAAAACTCGGCTTCAAATTTTTTTTTTTTTGGAACACTAATTGGTTCATCAGTAGCCTTTTCACACGGTCTACGTTTGATGCGTCTTAGTCGCGTTGAAAATTAGAATTAAATCTAAATCGGCGGGTACCTGTCGAAAAGATACCAGTCTTGCGCCGCAATTCTGTTCAATTTATATGATCAAGTGAGTTATAATTTTTGACAGCGTGTAATCGTTGACGATTTCCCGACCAAGTCCTAATTCTGTTTAACGCATTAGTGAGAGATACGATAAGCGACAAAATGACAGGTCGTGTTTGTTAAACATAGAATACTCATACATACTCCAACGAGATAAGTCTATAAAAGTTAATATGCTGAGTCTAATTTTCCTTTATATCGATAAAAGTAGGTATTCAAATTAATTGATTAAGTTGAGCTGGCGCGCGCGGCGCCCTTCAGTGCGTGGCGCCCCGGCAGCCGCCCCGGTCGCCCACCCCTAAAGCTGGCACTGGCCTTATGCAATAAGTTCCTTATTTCATATATATGATTAGCTACTGTTTCACGAGTTTATGCTTTCCTAAGGTATGGAAGGTAGCAACTATAATTCCCATTGCTAAAAAACCAGAGCCATCGGAATGTTATTATTACATACCCATTAGTGTGCTGTCTGCCATTTCTAAAATTTGTGAATCACTGATGTAAGAATAGATTGTTGCACATCAGTCTGGGTTCCGACTAGGACATAGTTACTCACTCAACTGCTGTAGTAAAAACCTGAGACGACATACGAACCTTCTATGATAATGAAAAACTTACGTTGTTGTGCCTATTGGGTTTTTCTAAGGCGTTTGACAATGTCAACCACTGTATTGTAAATTAAAGTCGTTTTTTGGTTTCTCAGATACTACTTCTTAAGTCTTATCTCGATGATAGAAGACAAAGGGTTAAAGTTGGCCAGAAATATTCCACTTAAAAACATGTTAGATGTGGAGTACTCCAGGGGTCTGTACTGGGCCCTCTTTTGCTTACATTATTTATTAATGACATTTTTTGGTAATCAAAAATGTCACGATGCATGCTTATGCGGATAATTTACGGTTGTACTCTAGAGCGGTTCAAAAAAAAACTTTTTGATTTTTTCACGAAGTATCAGCGGATTACAATAGCCTTATATGTCTGGACAAGCTCCATTGCTAGGATTAAGGTTAATATTGAAACTGGATTGGCGCCCTCTGTTTTAAGTAAACAACCCATTTTCAAAAATCTTGATTTAAAAAATGGTGCAGTTGGAGAGGTTATAAAATTTTCCAACAAAGTAGGTATGGTTTTCGGGAAACTATCGATCGGAGAATTCAAATCCGTGATTTGTTTCGCTACCAAATGAAGATATATAATGTATTAGTGAATGGGCCATTAACAACGAATTAAGCCTCAATCCTCTGAATATATCGAAAAAAGCTTATTCCTACTCTGAGTTGTCTTAATTTTTTTTGAATAACAAGCAACTGAAATTTGTCAAAAAAAGTTACCAATCTTGGGCTTATAATTAATTGTTGTTTAAGTTGTGAAGGCCACATAAACTTTGTAATTAGAAATATTTACTGCACGTTAAGAAATCTTAGGATGACTTCATCATTTATGCCTATCGCAAACCGAGCAAGCCTAGTTATTCAGCCAATTATAACCTATGCCGAAGAAGTTTATAGTAAGTTGGATTCGCTTTCTAACCGTAAGTTAAAAGTTGCATTCAATAATACTGTGGGCTATCTATATGGGCTATGAAGCATTGATAGTAACTTAAAAATCAGAAATTGAATCTTTCTTCACGGAATTAGTTATTCAAAAACACCTGGCTCTCTTTATGAAAAACTACGTTTCGGCCAATCTGTACGCAATGTAAGCTTTGTTTTGCCAACTTTCAAATATATTAATTCTTCTAGGTTTATCTTTATTAACGCTATCCGTCTATGGAACTCTCTGCCAAGATATCTAAATGTATTCAAAGCAAAATGAACTTTAAGCGTAAATTTTATCTTAACTTTACTTGATTTCTTTAACTAACTTGTCTATCTTTGCTCTTCTTTTTTCTTCTTTTTATCAAATCCATGTTTATTATCTTTATGTTAAATTAAATTTATTCATTTGTCTGTTAATAGGCGTGTATTATTGGGTTTGGTTAAACCAACATTTCATACGAATTCGTGAACCAGCTCAGTTTCTAGTTCAATCGATTGAACTTTTTTTGTCTTTGCTAAATTGTACGCTAGTGAAGAACAGATGGCTCTTATCGCAAGAAGATGTAGCCACAAACCTAAAATAATCAAAAATATATGGCAGCTTTGCCGGAATTTTGAAGAAGCGTTCTTAGGTCACGCGAGGCCTTGTGTACCGAGTCAGTGCTAGGCTCAAATATTAAAATAGAAACACATAGTAAAAATAAAAACTGTGATGAAACAATAGAAAACGAAAAGAAAACTTCTGTATTAGTGTTTGCGACACTATAAAAACAGTTTGAAATCATTTGATAGCAATAAATTGAAAAAAAAAAAAAAAAATTATGTACTGATACGTGAGGCGCCTTACAGCGCTAGGCGCTGTTCAACCACACTACCATTAAGCCGGCTCTGATTTGAAAATAGAGTTTCTTTCAAAGACTGTCATGCCACCTGTTGGCCAGATGCAGAATTATAAAAGGTTAAGCTTATGCGTTTTATTCACTTTTAGGTTTAACCAAAGCCAATAAAACACGGATATTATAACATTTTATTTTTAAAGCCACTAAATGTTTATCGGTAGTGTAATTTGATGTTTATTACTTACCACTAAAATCCTACTGATAATAATGTTTATTTTCCAGTTAACAATTAGAAGCAGCGTTATTTAATTTTCATTAACACTAAGTCCTGCGTGGCAGTGTATCATTTTCTTCTTGAGTGCTTTATCTCCTCACATAGGGCATCTCAGCATAAGGCATCCTCAAAACACTTTCAACGTGCTCGATCAGTAGCGAGTGCAGTCAATTATCTCCAGCATTTCCCAAGTTGCAGACTTCAGTTGGTGATATTTGCAATTCTCGCTTTCCACTTCGCCGTTTGATTTGAATGGAAATCGGATCTTGACGGCATTTGGTGAGCAATTTGACGTTAGAAAAGGTTCTAGGCCGCCAAATTTTCTGAATTTAACGAAGACAATTGTTGGTGAACACTTGTAAATTCTGTAGCAGGGTGCTGTTTGTTAACCAAATTTCACAGCCGTACAAAAGAACTAAACTCAGGTTTGACTCAAAGATGTTGAGCTTCATTGTCGTTGGTAAAAACGAAGACTACCAGACGAAGGTACGTTATGAATCATTTTATTAGACTAAGATTTTAACAATCAGCAGTAGTGGAAATGATGTGCATTGTGCATAGTGCATTGAAATTCAATGAATGCAATAAGCCTCACTGTGGTACTTATCTAAAAATCGCATGTCAACAATCAAATTTCACTTGATGAAGAAATGAATATCGTCTGCCTCGAAACATAGAAGCCAATCAGTTAATGGAATACGAATGTGCGGTTATTTCCAGTGGCAATTTAGTTTGGTAAAAATAAGCTAGTAAATGCAGGTGCTTTTAAAGCGCTTAAAGCAAATTTTTAATTTTTCAGCTTGTGAACTTTCTGAAACCGTTTGTTTGTTTCCGAATGTGTGGGCTTAAATATGTGACTCAGTTATACATTCAATCATGACAAATGCAAAAATAAAAAAACAAAACATAAATGAATAAAACAGAAAAAATTCAACGAAAGGAGACAGGTTAAAAACGCAACCGAGATGCCAGCACAAACAAAATCACTCACCACAAATACGCAGCGAAGCGTCAACCGGCAACGTAAACAAAAAAATAAAATTAGCTTCAGCTCCAGTGCTAACTGCAAGCAAATATTAGCAAACGCTGTAACGGTGACGACGTAACATGGCGAATTCGTTTACATGGCATGGAAAATGAATAAAAAAATCAATTACATTACACATAGCATACCCAGTAGGTAAAGGCAACAGCAACGAGTGCTATTATATGGACTCCATTGGGTAAAAGCAGGATTTACCAATTACCTTCGAACCTCCTTTTTTTTCGTATGAGATCAGCGGTGGGCACAAAAATCTAACAAAAGAGCAAAACAACAACATCAAGCAACAACAAACGAAATTTTAAAGTTTTTCTTTACTTTCATTTCCAAAATTACCATAAGCACAAAAAAAACAAATTATACTACAAACAAAAACAATTGTTACATTCGTCAAGACACAATGCGGCGCCGTCATTTATGCCTTTGTGTATTGTTTTTGTTTTCATTTGAACTCAAGTCAACGCTGTGTCTCGATAGCGTTGAAATTCTGCCAATTTTGTGCCTCGATAGCGTTGAAATTCTGCGAATTTTTTTTCGCTTGCTTGTGCGTCGAATAACGGTTACAGCAATGTGAGCAAATAGAGCCACTATGTGCCCTTCACTGTATGAGATGAACCTGTTGAAGACGTTTTCTAAAGTAGGCACTTCATACTCGCTTCTAATGCGAAATGAGAATGACAGACGTAGAAAAAAAGATCTGTCGCGTCCGCTAACAAATTCATAGGAAGGAGAAAATAACGCCTGTTTCAATGATTTTCGGATAAAGTATACCAGGCTTGCAGGCCTTCACCGGGAATGGCATTGCTTAGTTGTCTAATGGGATGTGGCAGTTTCAGTAACGTGCAACTATGACTTCCAATAACATGTCTGTTAGCACGAACAAAATTTATCTCATTTGAGAAATTTTATACATGCTATACTGTCTTCCAATATCATGCCTGTAAACAGAACCGAAAATAGTGCCTGCCCACAAAATCTGTTCTAATTTTTTTTTTCTGATTCGTGTATTATTTAAGTTCTCAATTTGTATATGGGTATTTTTCGACAAATATAGTTTAATTATTTATTCTGAAAAATATAGAGCGATATTAATTTCAAAAAAGGTATGAGCGTAATTCTCAAAATAAACTGTAATCTGTTAACACGCATTCCGATGTTTTCAATTTGACTCAATTTTCAAAAACAAAAAAGGTTCTATAGGTCTTTGTCGATGAAATTACCTATAATGCTATGCTCGAGGTGAAAATATATACACAGAGTCTCTCAAGTGTCAATTTGACACATACTGGGAGGATCGTCGAAATGGCTATCATTTATGGTGTACGCAAGTATGGAGACCGTTGGAATTGTTCTGATATTGTTGATATGAGTGCACAGTGAAATTGAAACATGGCCGGGCTGAAATGACAATTTCGCCATGGTTTCGATTTTATTTTTTTTGAACAATTAAAGTTCAGAGGGAGACATAGTTAAAATTGCAAAGTAAAAAATCATGAAAAGTTGCATACGTAACATTAAAATTAATATTAACTGTAGATATTGTGTCATAAACTGCCAACTGGGAAGTATGAGCTATGCACCTAAAGTGTATTATATCCTTATATTTATAAACTAGACAAGAGTTCCAATCCTTCTTCATTTGCATTTAATTCTTCTTCTTCATATTCAAAATCAGGAAGTTCACATTCATTTCATAGGAGTTCAATAAAAATTGTCAAAGTAAATAGAACCAAAAACAAAAGCCACAAATAATAGTCTTGCTTGGAGCAAAAAAATTCTGTGAAACATGAGATTTGAAAATTTAAAAACTTCAGTAAAATTTGTAATTTGAATTTCTAAGCGCAATAAAAATTGAATCTGAACCGAATTTTTGTATGGGTTTGGGTTCGGGTTCGGGTTCACATAATGTAAGAAAAAACATTGATCCGGAGCGAGTTCAGGGTTCGGGTTCGGTTCGGTTGAGGAAACTTTGTAGATATGAATTTTATGATTTGATGAATGTTTATGATATGCCCTTGGCACGTTAGCGTGGTAGAAGCTGAGATAATGTATACAACTAGTCGAAAAAAAAATCTGAGGCAAATGATTTTTATGAATAAAATGTAGTCCATGTTGAGACATTTACAACGATATACATACCATACTTGTTGATCGGACGTCAAGTGGCGGAGATATAAGAAAAAAAATTGCATCGAATTTAGAGGCCGAAAAAAAAATTTTTTTTTCCTTAAAAATTTTTCAATACTAGCTTTCAAACTGGGGGTTCACATTCGAACTTTTTTTTTTGTATGGGGGTCGATACTATCTAATGCACATCATAAAATAAATTGATGACAAAAATAGATGCCAGAACTTATCAATTTTTATAACAGCTCAAATGGCGGCGTTGATTTACGAAATGGTCGGTACATATAGGTGCAAGCAAAAGGTAAACAGATGGCCATTTGCATTTTTTTATACCTGCTCTGAATGCATACGTTCACTTTATCAATTTGAATACATATTGGCACTTTTCGAAAAAGAAATTTCGCTGTCGCTTGTTCTTTATTCAGTTTGGAACAGTGAATATAGTCAGCGTTCACTAAGAGGAGCAATATCATTATCCCTTGTGAATGAAATCTATGGTGTTTTAGAAAGTCTACCTCCAAATTAGGCTAGAACATCGATAAATCGTCTTCAATATACTGGACCATAGCAGAAGAGTTCTATACGCCATAGTTGTCCGAAATTTGCTTTTTCAAAAGTTCATTTCGTTCGATGTGACAAATTCGTGAAAGATGTTAGTTCAAGTTATGAATTCAATTTTTGTTCACACAAATGTCTCTAATTTATTTAGTTTCATAATACATAATAAATTTTTTATAAATTTTCGTTTTTGAGAAATTAACACGTTTTTTCTTCGGAAAAGTTAAAATGTTTCTCAATGCTTTACATGATATGTGCAGGTTTATGAAAAAATATAGAAAAATAAGTTGATCAGCATGTAGTTTTTGGACTGGATAAGGGTTAATGGAATAAAATTTTTATATTTTAGTGTAGGGGGAGAAGGGGCACATTAATAAACGGGGCACATAGATACGATGGCCGTTAAATCTCAACCTGACGCGGTCAGATATCATTTAAACGTACATAAGTAGGCGTCAACAGAACCTATCATATATTTGAATTTCAACTGCGTTCAGGTACCGCTTTGCGTTCGAGAAGTATAAACCTGTTTTGTTCGCTCATAAGTAAAATAGTTGCGCCCTGTTCGGGTGTGCATTTATTTGGAAAGTTTTGGGTTGACAATTGCATATTACGATATACGGTTAGTATATATCCTTGATAGTTTTTAGGTAGCTGTAATTTTTATAATTGCTTAACACTTAAAAGTAAAATTATTATTTAAAACAAAAAAGTCACTTGGGGCCCATTGATACAAGCATCTACGGGGCACATTGATATGTATGAATTTGATCTGTCTTGTAAATAGATTGTGACTTAATCGTTTTATTTCTTAACAGAAAGGAATATGGTGCGAACGTAAAAACGAAAAATTGATAGAGGTAACATCAATGATAGCTCTATGGCTTCTGCAATCTTTGATATACTGGAATGCAAGGTATCAATAAGAAATGCGGTCTATAAGTACAATTTAAAAATAACGCAGTTGATACTGCCAAGTACAATTTAAAAATAACGCAGTTGATACTGCCAAGCTATGTCAAAAGACGTTAAGGAAGGGTATTTTATTTAATAAAGGGGTGTTTTAAACTATGAATTAAAGTACCACAAGCGTATATCAATGTACCCCGTGTGTGGGGCAGTTTGATACCATTTTTTCCAAATAAATCTGAAAACATTCAGATGCTTTTTTTTAAATTATTTTTGTCAATATGTCTCTTTTTTTTCGTTTGTAAAGAAATCGTATCAATGTGCCTCACCTCCCCCTACTGTCTGCGTTTTGCTCACGGATATATTTCAAGAATCAACTCCGTATGAAAAAAATGTACTCCGTATCGTTTACTGAGTCACTCAAATAAATAGGAGCACATAAAAAATGTTTCTGATAAATCATTCTAGAATATATTTTGCGGCATGCTAAACATGAATCTGAAGTCCAAATTAATCAATCATCTAAGGCAGTGGTGTACAGACCTTTTAAGCTAGGGGTCAAATTATAAATAAACCAAAAAAGGTTGATTTTTTGTGTACATATTAAATCTTATCATATAAATTTGGGTATTGTTGCTTATTCAAGCGTTGATAAAATTTTTCCCTCCCATGATCATTGTATTTTTGTCTTAATATTTTACAATAATTCTAATTGCAGATGTGTACTAGCTTCTTCTGGATTTATTGGAAAGGGATTCGAAAATAATTTAAAGTCTAACTTATAGGTCTTAAAATCCTCGGATCGTCTCTCAAAAAATTTTGCAAGTTTTCTAGCATTAAGTCTACAATATGTGACCTGTATCCAAAAAAGGTTTAAAACCGGTTTTTGAGAAAAAAGCGTTTTAGGTTTAAAAGTAACCAAATTTTGAAATGGTAATCATTGTTGTTCAGGCTTAAAACGCCTATAACTCAAAAAGGAAGCTTGATATCAAATAGAGACCACTCCCACGTGAAAGAGCACGAAATTTCCTATAAGATAAAAAAAAAAAAACGATTTTCAGACACTAACCGTCTTTCTTAGGCGACCCGTGCGTATGTTATTTTTCATAATTTTTTGACACTTAGGGATATGAAAACATTGTCCATTTTGAAATAGTTTCAATTAAGTTTTGAAAGTTTCCACTTGCATACAGTTATAGCGAAACGCAGCAAAATGCTTCAGAAATACAAACAACTTTTGAAAGTTCTTGTGCACTAGGTTTTGTATCTGTGCAATGCTTATTTGTTCTGTTTGTTGCTACAGCAAAAATAGATTGATTTCTGTTTATGCAGCAAAATGGTCGACAGTTAAAGGACGGAAGGCAAAAAAAATTTCAGAAAAAATGTACTATTGCAGGTCTTACAGACCTTTAAACACAGAAGCGGCAATCATGTATCGATTTAACCCATTTACGGCCACGAAAATTCAAACTGCTTCTTTTTTAATGAAACCATGTAATCTAAGGTAACTTAGGGTCAGGAAATTCAAATCCGTTGTCAGATTTGAGCTAACAAGTCTGTAAGCCCTGCAAGGAGGTGTTCGCAAGTGCGAACATTGGCCGCTATTTGACATATTTTTTCAGATGATAAAATTAAAAAAAATAAGTCTTTTTTTTCACTATTTAAATGTCAGATGGATAAAAATGGATAATAAAAACGCTTAATATAATTGATAATATTGTAAGTCAGTGCATTCAGTTCAAATATAATACCTGATCTGTTTTAATATATGATTCAACATAAGAAAATAATAACATTTTCGAGAGCATCGCTCTGTAGCACTTTTAGAATGTTTTTTAAAAGCGCTGGTGACATTCGTATTCGCATAGGCGCCGACTATGGGAAGACAAGGCACTTTTGACCTCCCATAAAATATTTTTAGTGGCATAGTCCCACAATATTTTAGAGAGCAAAGCAATCAAGAAAAAATATATTGAGTCAACCTGAAGTCAAGCTCAGTTTGGCGTTACAGAATAATGTTGCGTTTTTAACGTTGGGTTAGCCTCTCTGTTACGCTCGATCAGCTTGGAGTTACAAGGTAGACAACTTAACTTCGAACCAGCCTGGAAATCAAGGTAGACGCTAAATTTACATTATGAATATAGGCTGGCAAGCCATGAACGTTATTCAAAACGAAGTATTACTACAAACATGTCGAAAAGCTTTGGAAAGCTGTGCCACCCCAATATTTTTTAGAAGTCTCCACCTCTGCGCATTCATATTCATATTTATACTCATTTTTAATTGCTACGATCATTAACAAATTGGAACATAAATTAAATATTTTTAAAGATATTAAAAGTCATACAGAAATATTGATAGGTCCTATAATAAAGTTCGGGTGGGGAATTCGACAGTTTTCGGTTGTCAAGTACTCTACACCGAGGACAGGTCTTCTGCCGAGCCTGTCTCCAGTAATATGTGGCATATTGGCTGGTCTAAGTGTATTTGCAGCTAAGTCAAGATCTGTTGTTTCAACATCCGAAGTCAACAGAAATTTCCCTGTTACGTTAACTAGAAAGTTTTTTTGAGTCATCGGCTTTTCGTTTTTTTATTTTGATATAAAGCAATGTATGTAGCTTCTAGGCCAGTAACATTTCTTAGCTTGGATATTTATGCGGTAATCGACAAAATAACTCAAAACAACTTTCTTTCATAAAACACGATGAAAAAATGATCAGAGCTGCTTAAAAATTCAAGAAATCACGAATCAATTTCAAGCCCTTTTTAGAAAATTATTTGAATTTATATATTTTTTCACATTTGAAAGTAATAATTGCAAGGAAATTCAAAAAAATAGTAGAAAATATGAAAAAAAGGAAGTCAAAACTTCAACGTGTACTGAGAAAAAAAAGTCAAATAGCGGCCAGTGTTCGTGCTTGCGAACACTGATGTTAGTCATCATCTACGCCAAACGCTTGGTACGTTTGAAAAAACTTGAATACATATAACAAAAATATGTCATTTTCTGAACAGAACCTCATCATTACATTATTGGTTTAACAAAATTCAATATCTCATTTCTCGAGCTCAAAAAGTATCCAAAAAAGAGGGTTTTTTTGACCCTTTTCAAAAGACGCAGTTAAAACAAGGTATTAAAATTAACAATATTACTGTTCGCGTACGCGAACAGTGGCCGGAAATGGGTTAAGCTGTTCAGTGTACGTTTATTATTGCCCTGCACTTATCTACCCATTCTTCGATAAATCTTACCAAATTGTTAAAGCTTTTTGTTCAGAATACTCAAATAAATATTTGCCAAAGTAATCTTAATTCTACTACTTTTTTTGTGCTAATGTTTGTAATAATTAATTACAGATCTCCGTAGAGCTGCCACATTAGTTGTTGCAAAATTTGATTCATAGGGCTCAGTACAGCCCTTGAGCCAAGCATAACAAGATGGTTTTTGCTCTGGACTTATTTATACAGCTGCTCAGTGAGGGTCGGACGCACTGGTTCAGATGCCTCATGATTAGCAGGGATACGCGGGGTAGATATTCACGTCATTTCTTTCAACAAGAGATGTATTTGCGGGGTGACAATTTTCCTACTGGGAATAAGACACCCGCACATTTATACGACTCAACATCACGTAAATACTCACACATACATCCATGAACGCGAAAAATGTCAACAAACCTTTCGCTACTGTTGTGCATTTTCATCGCATTTCTGATTTTTTCTTCCCCTTAAGAAACGTCACGATGCAATTTTTTGCTGGCACCTACATTTTTAGGTTCACGCGACACTGAAACCGGGTATCGCAGTGCATCGTGTCGCGTTTCCCTGCAACGGAAATTGCCCAAAATTACCGTTAAATATGAGTACTCTTTTAGCAGCTAAAATGCGCACAAAAGGAAGCTAGATGAAAAAAACACACACATACAACAACAAAACAGTGGAATAGAAGGCTGGCAAAAAAAAAAGAAGGAAATCAGCCAAAATGCAGAGAATGCGAATCACGTGGTGGTGTACGCTTGACAGCATTCACGATTGCGTGCGTGCTGCTTTTGTGAAGTATCGCCGCCGTCATCATTGTCGTCGATGTTATCGTCTTCGTTTGCCGCTTTCAAAAGGAAATCGTTCTGTGAGCATAATATGAAAATCAGATTGAAAATCGATGAAAAAATCAGTAAATGTATTCTCGTCGGCATTGATGAAACTGAACTACTGTACAGCATTGTTTTTTAATCAAATTTGAATTCTTGAATCTGTGGCATTGCGCTTCGAATTGTCAGAATTTTGACTCCAAAATGAGGATAACGCTACTCTGTCCTCAGAAGCGAAAAAGGCGTACCTCAAAAAAATGTGCTTCGAGATAATTAATATTTTGCTTATTTCAATTTGTTGAAATACCTGAAAAATTGAGATGGAGAAAATTCTCTTAGGAGATTTTTTGTAGGTTTAAACTAAGATACCGGCATTTGAATAGTTCATTAGATGCGTGATTTCCGATTGCATAAGAATCACGATTGTGAATTTTTTTGAGATACGTCATTTTAGCCTCTGAGGGCAGTACTGGTACATACAGAGCCGACGAAGGGGGGGAGGAGGTAACGGGACGATTCCCCCGGGACAGCAGTTCTTTGAAGGGGCCCAAAAATTCTAAAAATCGCTATTCAAAACCTGTCGTTTGCATGTTGAAACGCAACGGGTGCAAACATTGGCTCAGTCCCTTCGGTTTTTTTCTACCTAATTTTCGCCGTGTATAGTGAGTGAAAGATTTTCTTGTCTACGAATTAAGAAAGAATATCTTGTATATTTTGTCATACTGTTTAATTTACGAACTAAACCAATTTTCAAAAAACATAGTTACATGTATTAATTAAATACAATTATAACTTTTTTAGTGACCGGTGATTCGAAAAAGTAGGTGTGTATAATAGAATATGCTACTTTTGCCATCGTACATCATTTTTAATTTTACAATTGTTGGGGTGAAGGGGGGGGGGGGGTGGGGTCCGTGTATAGTTGCCACCGGGCATGGATTTTCTCTCGGCGGCCCTGGGTACTAAAGTCATAGTAATTTTAATTCAACTCAAGTCCATGCAGCACTGGAATGAGCTGGTAAATTACTGGCCAAACCTGTCGTCAAAAAATTAACTTTCTTTTTACTAAGTGTAGGGTATCAAAACACTTCAAAGTGTTGGAAAAAATGTTAATGGTTTCGATATTGTGTTCAATCGAAGGTTATGTTATACAATGCCGTAACTTGACGCCAAAATAAAACCTCTTACGATACTGTTGAAATGTAAGAGCAAAGCATCTGAAACGAATGCATAGAGTGCGTTAAAAAGAATGGCGACAATAATTGGGTCATATCGCAGTTGTTAGGTTGTACCTGATGTAGAAGAAGTATGAAAGTACAAAAGCAAGTTGTAAACCTTCTAACTACGTCTTTTCGTTTTGATTCGCTGCAAAAATGTTAATTGGGCCATTTACCTTGCATTAAGTATTGCATTACTACTTGAGTCAAAAACTTTTTAATGTATTCATTTATTGTATAGTTAAAATAAAAATTACATGGATTATGCAACCCTAATACAGTTTAATAGAATTTTGGTGAAGCTGAAATAATTGAAATAAAAAACATGCGCTTCATATGCATATTGCTTTGATTTTGTGCGAATTTCAGTCATATGTAAATCGGTCATTCTTTTTATAGCTGCCCATTTTTTTTTTTTTTTTTTGTAGATAGGATAAAAAATTATTTAATCATATTTGTTAAGAAAGACTGATAAAACACTAATTATTTTAATTAAAAAAAAAATTTTCTCAAAACATTTTCAATATAACATTTTCCGTTTATTTTTTATTTTTTTATATGTTATTCCTTAATCAATCCTTAGGATGCTTGTGCTTTCATATCGAAATTCCCGCCACAACTTTGGAAACTACGATTTTTTTACTGATGACGCGCATTATGTTTTTTCGATTTTTAAAGATAATATTTAAAAATATATGTATGTGTATGTATTTTACATTTTATTTATTTTTGTCGACTGATTATTGCAAACTTTAATTGAACATTATTTTGTCGCACTTCACTGTCATTAGAAAATATCAATATTCATACAACAACATATACAAATTCGATCTTGAGGTGTACAAAACGCACTCATTTCAGAGTCCTTTATAGCTCAATTGTTAAGAGGCGCTCTCCAAACATAATTCATGAAACGATCAGGGTTCAAATCCAAGTTCAAAATTAACCACAACTGGTCTGATGAGGCTATTTACATATGTATGTATGTTTATACATTATAAAGGACACAAACTGTTTGCGCTGTCCACACGTTTAATGTAAGCAACTGAAACTTTTGGAGATTTTTCATTAAAATCGGTTCTATAAAATAAGCCTATATCAAGGATTGCAAAAAAAAAAAACACCCTTCGGTGAAATTCATGTATGCATGTTTACA
This sequence comes from Tricholauxania praeusta, assembly GCA_949775025.1. Taxonomy (NCBI): domain Eukaryota; kingdom Metazoa; phylum Arthropoda; class Insecta; order Diptera; family Lauxaniidae; genus Tricholauxania; species Tricholauxania praeusta. Next base: position 66,838,897 of record OX459029.1, on the reverse strand, counting down.
TATTCATATACTTATGTATACTATATTAGGGTGTTTAGTTTGAAGATTTTGTAGATTGTTCCAAAACTGGAGTTATTTAGCTATATGATCAAGCTCTGTTCTGTTCAGAAATCAGAATATCAAAAAATAAAAGTATATTGCAATATATCAAACAGCGCTTAGTGCATGTGCATAAGGCATGTTCAAATAAATGGCATGATCTAGAATTCTACAATAAAACTCGTTTTTTATTCATATTCGAGTATATCCTCATTTAAAGAAATAATAAAAAAAAGTTTCCTAGAATTGCTACCAAAGCTGCAAAATTTTCATTTCCGAAATTTGGCCAAAAAAATAAAGAAAATATAATATTTTTTTTCTAAATTTTTTTCGATATTCCTTATGTACCAGTCACTGTTTAGACCTAGTTTATTCTTACATTGAGGTAAATTTCGTTTTAAAAATATTTCCTTATAAGTTTTCCTTATGATCCATAGTTCCTTCAATAAAATATAGCATTCCAGGTCCAGCTGTTGAAAATGTGCCCGAGCCATTACTGAACCACCACCATGTCTTACATTTGGTTTAAGGTTTTCCGAAAGAAGTATACTAAACCTACTTTCATCCGTGAATTAGACATTTTTCCAAAATGAAAAATCTTTGCGGCAAGGAGTTTTAGCAAACAGCAATCGAGTCTTTTGATTCTTCTTACTTATTAAAGGTTTATTTCTTGCTCTTCTACCTTTTAAATTAGCTCCACGAAGAATATTTCTAATTGATTTTGTGCACGTTTTTTCTTTAGTTCACTCTCCGCAATAACAAACCCTTGGAAAATATTTAAAAAAATGAAAGATGTTGATAATATACGAGTATTAAAAATGTATGAAAAATCTGAAAAATGTTGGACTAGTTGGCAAAATATGGAAAAAATGGAGTAAGGTTGAAAGCTGTTGAAGAAATTTGAAAGCCGATGAAAAAGGCTGAAAGAGTCGAAAAAAAAATTGAAAAAATTTGTAAGAGTTTGAACAATTTTAAAACAGTTGAAAGCGGTTGAAAAACTCGAATAAGTTGAATGAGGTTAAAAACGTCGAAGTGAATTGAAAATAGTTGGGAAAGTCGTTCAAATATCGAAAACGTTGAAAAACTTTGAGTGAGTTTGAAAATGGCTGATAAAGTCAATAATATATGAAAAGCGTTGAAAAAGTTGATAAGAGATTGAAAAGTTTGAAATAGGTTGAATAAGGTTGAAAAACTCTGAAACAGTTGAAAGAGGTTAAATAACTCGAATCAAGTTAAATGAGGTTGAAAAAGTCGAAATAAATTGAAAGAGATTTAAAAAGTCGACAAGTGGTACATGTGGCAACAGTTTAAAATCGCTAATGAAGAAAGTTGAAACGGCTGAAAATCAAAAAAATATGGAAAATATTGATAAAAGTGTAATGAGATTGAATATGTCAGATATATTTAAGAAATATTGAAACCGGTTGAAAAGCCAAAAAAAAAAATTACAAAAGTGGAAGCAGTTGAAAAAGGCTACAAAGTCGATAAAATATGTAATATGACGGAAACAATTGATCAGGGTTGAAAAAGTAGAAAAAATTTGAAAAACGTTTGAAACAGTAGAAAATGGCTAAAACATTGATAAAATATAAGAAATGTTGAAAAAAATTAAAAGATAAAAAAAGAAAAGCAGAAAATATGAAAAAAGTTGAATGAGATTGATTAAGTCGAACATATTTAATAAATATTGAATAAGGTTGACAAGCCAAAAAAATTAAATAAGTTGAAAGAAGTTGAAAATAATGTTTAAATAGTTGAAAAAGGCTAAAAAGTGATACAATATGGAAAATGACGAAAAAAGTTCAATACGGTTGAAAAAGCCGAAAACAAAAACTAAAATAAAACAGTAGAAAATGGTTGAAAGCAGTTAAAATTTTCAGAAATAAATTGAAACAGGTTGAAAACGTCAAGTTGAATAATCTAGGCAAATTTAGTTAATTTGAAAGAGGTTAAACAATTCGAAAGAATCAACATTTTTCTGTTGAAATAATCAAAAAAGTCAACAAATGTCACGCTTACAACTTTCTACTTACGTGGAAGGTGCCACGCCCACTGATGCAATCCCCTCGAAATCCATTAAATTTTAAAGCTTATAGTAACCGTCATCTTCACACCAAATTTTATTATGATCACTTACATACATATAACATTAAACGGTTTTTGCTTGTATGGGAAGTGCCACGCCAACTGCTACAATCTCGTCGAATTTCGTTTAATTTCAAAGCTTAAAGTAACCGACATCTCTACACCACATTTTAAAAAATTTCTCTGATAGCACACTATATATAACAATTAACGTTTTTCGCATGCTCCCACTTTTTGTTATAACTTGAATTTTTTAAATTTCATAACAATGGCGGTGTTAGATTTCTTATTATAACGTTTATATGTGTTGTGCCACGTCTTCAATGAGTTTCGCCAGTACAATGACATATTATTGGAATCATATTTGGTACAGTTTCTCTAAAAGCTTTTACGTATAAATTCCAATTTTAAAGAAGATTGAAATAATTTTTACTATAAACGACAAAATATACATATGGAAAATATTAAAATGATTCATATTTAGTTTTGCTAAACAAAAATTTTGAAGGATTAAAATATTTGTTACCTCACGGAGTAAGCAATAAATTTGAGCATAACTTGAAAATTAGAATAACTAAGCCGCCACTTTTACTACTGAAGAGCCAGTAGTCACATAATAGCAAAGTCTTAAAATTGTTTGGCATTTTAAAAATAATAAAATTGACCGATTCATTTAAAAATATAAAAAAAATTAAACATAAATAAAAGTGGTAACAAAAGCATCCTACCAGTTTTGAGAACGAAAATGACTATGAAAACTTTGGCATTTCTTCCAAGTAAAATTCCATTTTTTATTGCCCAGCGAAAAGAAATTTAAGTGTCCCAATGAAATGAGACGACGATTGCATTCTGCAGTACTAGCAAGCGCTGACCAAACATCATGGCAGCGCCAAGCAGCCAGCAGATTCAGCCAAAACTTATAAGAAAAATTAGAGCAGAGAAATAAGGGATATGCCCTTTTTTAACCATTCTTTTTTCACTTGCCTTGTGAATTTTTTACGATGCACACTAAAAATCCAATTTAATGAACATTTAAGAGACACACACACATACGCACACACAAACACACTTCCAAAAAAACATTAACATACTCGTACAAATATATGAAATTCACTCTGCTCCATATCTTTTTAATGTAATTGCTTTTTTAAGGAACATATCTGAAATACACTTACACATAATAACACAGATGCACTCTAGGGTGAACCTCAGTAGACTTAAATTATTTGTTATTAGTGACTAAGTTTCCTGAATTTTTCTAAAATATTTGCACTCGGTGCTTATTAACTACTGTTATTTGCATCTTCTTGAAGAAGATTCGAAACACTTCTGCTAGATAACTCTTCGAGCGCATCGATACTTTAGTACAACGCTATTGTTTATCAAAAAGCTATAGTGACTCAAAAACCTATAGTGACTCAAAAATTACCCCACCAAAATTCACTATGATGATGGCATTTTTTTCTAACTTTTTTAAATTAAACCATATCTGTCTTATTTTGGTACCAAATCGAAACAATTATCCACCTTTATATGTATTGTATAACTTGAGTGTGACGTAGTTTTATACAAACAAACAAACAGACATGATAATGGAATGAATTGCATCAAAATATAAAAGCAGCATTAGTAGCACTCAACAAACAAAATGAGGTCTTCTTTTGGGTCAGTAGCAGCAATTCAGAAGGCAGTTAGCATCTGTTATGGTGGAAAAAGGAAATTTTCTTATTGTTGAAGACAGAACATCATGCTGGTTACTTAAACGTAACATCAGTATAAAAAAGTACAATAATGGTATGGTGGTTGTAGTTCTAGAACGGACGTTGACGCGTAAAAATTAGACGTCTTCATAGTCTGGACAGACTAACCGATTCAGCTGAATATTAATTTTGTCATGCACAAAACTATTTGCACCATACTCTTCCAAATGTCGGGCAACAATAAAGTCGCATACATAATCAAATATTTCGCGTTATAGCAACTTTACATACTTGTTACAACAGCTACAAATGTTAGCTCCTTTTCAACGCTGCGTTGCCTAAAAACATACATTAGATAAACAATTTTTTTAGATCGGCAGAGCAGCTTAACCCCACCTAATATGCATACATTGCGATGTCGAAATCAATGTAAAAAGCGTTTTGGTCAGGGCCGTACTTACCGAGGGGCCAGCAGGGCCTCCACCACGCTATGTTGGTTGCAAAACATATTATAATACATACAATAAAAACAAAAAGTTCAAGAAAGTAAATGACGCGATTCCGTTGATTCGTTATCTGATTATGAGGCGTTAACAAATATATGGGGCATTTCAGGCGAAGCGGAAAATGCAAAAAAATGAGATTTAGAAATTTGTTCATATTCGACTTAATTGCACTTCTAGACGGTGTAAATACTTAATTTTTTTTTATATAAGGCTTATATTTCAAGTTGTGGATTTCCAAAAATTGACGTAATATGAATAATTGACTTTTCGGAAGCAGTTTTTCGAACTTAACAAAATTTCAATAAAATATGAAACATTGTAGTTTCAATAGGAAATTTACTGCTCTTTCCAATTATGAAATCAGATTGGAAACTTGGTTTTTTTTTTTCTTGTGAAAAACCGGAAGTGAATATTTCATCTCAGAATTGAAATAATTTCGACATATTTTATTTTTTTTATTTTAACTTTAAAATACAGCATAAAATATACTGGTAATATGCTAAAGTTTTTTTAACGTGACCTACATACATTAGTTTACGAGATATATGAGTTGAAGTGCATACGTGCCGCACTTTGTATGGGACGTGGCACTTTCTTAAGTACTTTAATTTATATATGTCCTTAACTAATAACGATCACGTTAAAATTTTTCTTGTGAAACATCCATATACTTAAGGCTTTTTTTTTTTAAATAAAACATTTAAAAAATATTATGTCGAAGTTACTGAAAATTAGATTTTTATTTCCCGTTTTCCATACATAAAAAAATTTAAAATTGGAGTTTAATTAAAAAATTAAAAAGAGCATCCTTTTGTTCTAGTGAAATCAATATTGCTTATATTTCATTATAAATTCCTTGATTCCAATAACAGCGTTCAAAAATGACGGTCCTTAAACTTCGCCAATTCTTCAGAAGCTCATAACTCGGCAATTAAGCCTCATACGAAAAAAAAAGTTATGTGTACACATTTATGTCTACTAAATGTATAACTGGAGCTGCTTGTAGAAGTCCACATAAGTGGGTAAAGTTCCTGATCGCCACTCACTTGTGAGTGGCCAGGGATGATTCTGTTGCAAGCAGTTCAAGCAACTCACAAACTTCCGGCCTTTTGGCCAAGTATCCTCTGGAGATCCCTTGGACACCCGTCTGGGGTGAGCTAGTTGTGAGAAGGCGAGTCTCTCCTAGACTTAAAACTTGGAATGTGTGCGTAGGGTTTGGATCCCACCACACATTATCATCATTTCCAATGAAAACCAAAACAGCTTCGGATAATAGCTCCCACTACGATGACGACCACTACAAACGAAAAACGGACAATGATTTACGGATATGCACCTGGAATGTCCGGACCCTCCATAGGGAAGGTGCAACTATCCAACTGGCGGAAGCCCTCGTAAAAATAAAGGCTGACATCACCACCATCCAGGAGATGCGATGGAAAGGATAAGGCTGCTCTAAACGTACGAACTGTGATATTTACTACAGCGGCCATGCGGAGAGGCACGAATTTGGTTGCGGATTCGTGTTATGTCGAAAATTACGCCACCTAGTTTCCCGGTTCACGCCAATAAACGAAAAGTTGGCTACGATACGTATCAAGGCAAAAATCTTCAACATAAGCCTAATTTGCGCGCACGCCCCGACGGAGGAAAAAGACGATGCCACCAAGGATGATTTCTACGCGAGCCTAGATAGAGGACGTGTATGACCGTTGTCCGACCCACGATGTAAAAATAGTCCTCGGCGATTTTAACGCGAAGGTCGGAAGAGAAGGCATCTTTGGCGCTACAGTCGGTCAGTTCAGTCTCCACGAGACCACTTCAAACAACGGTCTGAGACTGATCGACTTCGCCGCGGCGCGAAACATGGTAGTTAGAAGCACCAGATTTCAACACCTCGACATTCACAAGGCGAAAAACCAAAAAACGAAAAACCAAATTGATCATGTTGTGATCGACGGAAGGCACGCTTCAAGCGTTCTGGATGTGCGTACATTTCGGGGGGTCAACACTGACTCCGACCACTATCTTGTTGCAGCTAAGATCCGCATGCGGCTATGCAATGCGAAGAATGTACGCACGGGCATGCAACGAAAGCTGGACGTTGCCAAGCTGCAATCACAACAAACTGCCAAGGCGTACTCCGCTCAACTCTCGGTTAAGCTCAAGCAACCAACCTCTGGAACCGACAACGCCGGTGGACTTTGGACACACATCTCTCACTCCATGCGCGCTGCTGCTGAGGAAGTTATTGGTTTTCGACGCCCACAACCTCGAAACCAATGGTATGACCAGGAGTGTCACGATGCGACTGCTGAAAAAAACGCCGCATACAAGAAGATGCTGCAGTCAGCCGCAACGCGAGCCGTGCGAGAAAACTACCGCGAAAAGAGGAAGGAAGAGAGGCGCATTTTCAGACGTAAAACAAGGGAGCAGGAAAAGCGTGAGCGTAAGGAACTTGAGATGTACCAGGGCAAGAAGGATGCACAAAAATTCTATCAGCAAGTTAAGCGTCTAACTCAAGGTTTCAAGCCCGGAGCATCCACTTGTAGAGACGAAAATGGAAATCTGGTTATAGATACACAGAGTGTACTGAGGTTATGGAGGCAGCATTTCTCCAACTTGCTTACGGGCGATGATTCCACCAATTCCGCCCAGAGAGAATGCAGTACGATACCACCAATCGATGATAACGCAGTGGAAGTACCATCACCAAGCCATGAAGAGGTTCGAGTTGCTATCCAGCGACTCAAAAACAACAAAGCAGCGGGTGCTGACGGCCTGCCAGCTGAGTTGTTTAAGGCTGGTGGCGATGAGTTGATAAGGTGCATGCATCAACCATCAGCAAAATGTGGCTAGCGGAAAGCATGCCCGACGATTGGAATCTCAGCGTGCTTTGTCTTGTAATAAAGAAAGGAGATCCCACAATCTGCGCCAACTTCAGGGGTATCAGTTTTATTTCCATCGCATATAAGATCCTCTCGAGCGCATTGTGTGAAAGATTGAAGCCACATACAGAAACACTGATCGGATCCTATCAGTGTGGCTTTAGACCTGGTAAATCCACCATAGACCAGATTTTTACACTACGCCAAGTCCTGGAGAAAACCCATGAATATCAAATCGACACTCACCATCTCTTCGTCGATTATAAAGCTGCGTTCGATAGCCCAGTGCGGAATTGCCTATACGCAACAACGTCTGAGTTCGGTTGATAAGGCTCTGCAAGATGACGTTGAGCAATACGTGTAGCTCCGTCAAGGTAGGGAACTCTCCGGAACTTTTAATACCGAGAGAGGTTTCAGACAAGGCGACCCGCTCTCGTGCGACCTCTTCAATTTCATTATGGAGGGGATCGTACGAAAAGCCGGTGTGCATCATAATGGCACCATTTTCTTCAAAGGTGTTCAGCTCCTTGCGTACGCTGATGATATTGATATTATCGGTCGGAGTAAGAGAGATGTTACTGCTGCTTTCACTGCTATTGAAAAGGAATCAGCCAAAGTGGGTTTGACGGTAAACGAGGGCAAGACGAAATACATGATGTCTACTAACAACAGCAAGAGTGCGGGATCCAGACTCTCATGTTACAGCGGGCAACTGTAACCGGCAACAATGATGTCAGTCTGGAGATTAAGCGGAGAATAACAATTGCTAATAGGTGCTACTACGGCCTCAGTAAGCAATTACGTTGCAAAGCTCTCTCTCGATCGATAAAGCTAACACTCTACAAGACGCTCATTCTACCTGTGCTTTTTTATGGCGCTGAGGCATGGGTGGTTTTGACAACAGAAGCAGCCGCGCTTGGGGTGTTCGAGAGGAAAGTTCTCCGCAAAATCTTTGGTCCTGTTCGAGTTGGCGACGACTATCGCATTCGAATGAACCACAAGCTGTATGAGCTTTACGCCGACATTAACATAGTTAAGCGTATAACAATACAGCGACTACGCTGGCTGGGTCATGTCCATCGTATGGATAAAGAAGCTCCAGCGAAAAAGGTATTCGAAGAGAAGATCCCCGGTCAACGACGAAGAGGGAGACCATGACTCCGGTGGATGAACCAAGCTAAGGAAGCCCTAACCGCGCTCGGCATTGACGATTGGAGAAGGCGCGCGCAAAACAGAGGCGCCTGGCGAGAGCTAATAAGGTCGGCCGTAACCTGACAACGGGTTGTTATGGCCATCTAAGTAAGTAAGTAAGATGTAAAATTACAAATATGTGACATCACACTAGGAAGGTGGAGCCTCACGAATGTGACCAGCTGTGACAAGGACGTAATTTATGGATTCCCCCCAATTGGAGTTTGTAATTTAGTCATTTAGCATAAATGAGGATATACTCGAATGAATAAATTTTCGAAAATCGAGAATTCTTGAAGTACTCTAGAACATGCCATTTATTTGAACAAGTCTAATGTACATGTGTGTAGAAATCTACGCACAAAGGCCACCAACGTAATATTTTGAATAAAATCCAAAAAAAAAACTTTTATTTAACGGAAAACCCATTTTTGTATGTATTTTGGTTGTAGTTTTCTACACAAGGAGCAGATGAAAGTTAATGGACTTGGGAAAATTTAACGGAAGTTAACGAGTCCGTTAACATTTTATAAGGTTAACTTAAAAGTTAATCCTATAGTCAAAATGTTAACTTCGTTTATCAACTCTTAACGTATTAACGACTTAATACCCAGCTATGTTTTTAATCAACCCTGAGAATGTATTTGCATTCCAATCGAAATTCCCGCCATAACTTTGGAAAATATGAGTTTTGATTCAGTCTAATTGTATGAATTTTATGCTGGCTATTACCACATACATATATACATATTCTTATATACATAGCCTTATCATACCAGTTTTGGTTAATTTGTACTGATTGTGAGATTCGAACCGCGAAAGCTTTTGTTTATTTTATTATTACCGCAAATGCGTTTAAAACAATAACAAAGATATTGTAGCGACTTTCCGGTATTTTGCGCAACATAATTGTAAATTTTAGACAAACATGGTCACTTGGGTGTTGCGTAACGTTTCAGGAAGGGGGTAGGGTACATGAAAACGTTACGGCGCGTTACATCTTCAAAAACTACGTTACGTAATACTTGAACGCCCTACAAATCCGAATAATTTTTTTTAAAACAGAAAAATCAAAGGTAAGATGATCACTAACGCAACGATATAAAAAATTCAATTTTTATCACGTGTTAACGGATTGACGTTAACTTGCGTTAAGTCTTCCGAAATCTAATGCTTAAACGTTTAACGAACTTAACAATTTTAGTAACGGATTAGCAAATAAAAAAGCTAACTACTTGGTTAATGGTGCCCAGCTATGAGTAATACTTCTAATAAACTAACGATTTTCATATTCGTTGTATAGGTATTTCTGAAAAATTTGAAATATTACCCAAAACTCACAATTTATACAACTTACAAAAATTACAAAACGACAACACTGGTACTGACACTGCTTTAATTAAAGTTTAAACTTTAAAGTAATCGAATGACAATTTATATTAACTACACAAAAAAACACAACAATAAGTCACGTGTTCTACGATCACGGAAGGTGCGGTTCGACCCAAGAGTTTTTTCGTTACAAATATACTTTACAGTAATGAATACTGGGAAACTTTCCGAGTTATTTTTATAAACATAAGAATAATTCTTAAGTTTTTTTACTTGAAACATAAATTAATTCTCTAAGAAAGTAAACAACTGCAGGGTTAAATGTAAAAAAACATTTATTTTTAAATTAACATCATAAATTACTTACAGCTAAATGTGATTTTTTCAGGATTTCATGATTACGTGTTGCATCAGCATTTCAAATTCTCACCACATTCGTTGCACGATTTTTATCCTTTTCAGTACTTTTTCATTTTAAATTATTCGTCACCTGGTTTGAATTACATTTAGACATCACATGAAGGTGTAACGAATGCTTGTTTCAATAACACATGCTCCATCCCACGCTCTCAGACTCATTTCGTCCCATCTTCAACAAAATTTTTATCTTTGTATCGCTTTACTCATTCAAACGTGCTACTAACGTCGGTTGGTCAGTTGGTCTGGCAGTTGATTTGTTTAATTTTTTTGTATAGTTGTGCTAGTACATGATGTTATGTCCGTCCACTTAACGTTATACTTGTTTATGTGGTTGTTTTTGTATACTGAGGGAAGACTGACGAACTGAGTGACTGACAAAAGAACTAACCAACATCAACGTCAGTACCAACACGGTTGTACATTTTTGGTTGCAGTGATGATGTTGCTGTCGTATATGTTGTTTTTGCTGTTGTTGGTTGGTTTTGTTGACTGACCGTTATATCGCCAAGTATCGCGGTTTCAAGTGGTCGCTCATGAAAGCAGCTTTATTCGTTGTTGTTGTTATCAGTAATTTTGTTGCTGCTGTTGCTATTACAGTTTTTATGGCAGTAGTAATAATTTTCAGCAACATTTGAGTTGTTGATATAAAATGTTTTGTTGTTTTCAACATTCAAATTGTTCTTTTTTGGTCATTCAACATGTTAACATTTCTAGTTTTATGCAATCTTCACTGCATATATGATAAAATAATTGTTTGATTTATGTATATCTGACTGAAATAAAACAAGTATGAACGTTGAGTTTGGTCTCTACAAAATTAAATACCATACACTGCACTGATGGTAAAGGCGCGCAAAAAATTCATAAGTTTTTGTTTTTTTTCTTTTAACGATAAACTTCATGGATCAATTATTTTAATAAGCTCTTCAGTACAGTACTGTTCAGTACAGCTGTTTCGAATTCGAGATGAACTCGGTTCTTCGTACATTTTATCCGAAACGAATTCCGTTAAGGATCCGAAACTTCGCATGAAATTCCTCTTAAAAACGAGAATCGATTTTTCGGATTCGCCTCGAACTCGGAACGAACTTCACTTACAAATTCGTAACGGACTCCCTGTTTTTAAATAATGCGGATTCTTTATTTTTAATAACACGGATTCGACTCAAACTCGTTTTTTCAATAAAACGGATACGGGACTCACTAGTGGATTGATTGGCTTTTGGTTGATCAGAGTAAAGTTTCTGACTGCTTTCCACCTGGGGATTGCCAGAGCGATCTCTGAGCCAAACATTAGCAAGTTGACACACAGCCTCCCCGCGGCTCCATCTGGGTAGCTATCTCCGCATCCGCTGAGATAGTGAGCGAATGTGTGCAGGGTTTGGTACCCGCCACGTAAAAAAAACACTCCAATGAAGACTAAAAAAGCCTCGGATACAGAACCCCTCAACGTTTACGACCACTGCAAACGAAAAAAGGACTATGATTTAAGGATATGCACCTGGAATATCCGGACCCTCAATAGGGAAGGTGCCTCTATCGAATTGGCGGATGCCCTCGGAAAAATTAAGGCTGACATCACCGCCATCCAGGAAATAAGATGGGTAGGACAAGGTTGCTCTAAGCAAGCAAGTTGCGATATCTACTACAGCTGCCATGCGGAGAGGCGCGAATTGGGATGCGAATTCGTAGTAAGCAAGAGACTTCGCCACCATATCTCCAGGTTCACACCTGTGAGCGAAAGGTTTGCTACGATCCGCGTCAAGGCTCGATTTTTTAACATCAGCCTGATTTGCGCACACGCCCCGATGGAGGAAAAGGACGATGCTGTCAAAGATGCCTTCTATGCGAGACTCGAGGAAGAATACGACCGCTGCCCGGCCCATGACGTTAAAATTGTACTCGGGAATTTCAACGGAAAGGTCGGAAGAGAAGGTATATTTGGCACCACTGTCGGTCAGTTTAGCTTTCACGAGACCACCTCAAACAACGGTCTACGATCGACTTCGCCGCGGCGCGAAACATGGTAGTAAGTGGCACCAGATTTCAACACCTCGATATCCACAAGGCCACCTGGCTGTCCCCTGATCAGAAAATACGCTACCAAATCGATCATGTTGTGATCGACGGAAGGCATGCTTCCAGCGTGCTAGATGTTCGTACGTTCCGGGGAGTCAATATTGACTCCGATCATTATCTTGTTGCAGCCAAGATACGCATGCGGCTGTGCAATGCAAAGGATGTACGCTCTGGTACGCAACGAAAGCTGGACGTCGCTAAGCTGCAATCACATCGGACGGCCGAAGCCTATTCCGCTCGCCTCTCAGAACTGCTCCTTCAACCTGACTCTCTACCCGATGATTCCGGTGGACTTTGGGCGCATATATCCCGCTCCATGCGCTCTGCCGCTGAGGAAGTCGTTGGTTTCCGACGCCCACTTCCGCGAAATCAATGGTATGACCAGGAGTGTCGCGAAGCTACTGCAGTGAAAAACGCCGCCTACAAAGGAACCCTGCAGTCAGCAGCAACGCGAGCCGTGCACGAAAACTACCGGGAAAAGAGAAAGGAAAAGAGGCGCCTTTTCAGACGCAAGAAACGAGAGCAGGAAAGGCACGAGCGTGAGAATCTCGAAGTGTTACGGGGCAGGATTGATGCTCGAAAATTTTACCAACAAGTCAAGCGTCTGACCCAAGGTTTCAAGCCCAGAGCATCTACCTGTAAAGATGAACATGGAAATCTGGTTACAGATACGCAGGGTACACTGAGATTATGGAGGGAACACTTTTCCAAGCTGCTTGCTGGCGATGACTCTACCAATCCCGCCTTTGGGGAAATTAACCCGATGCCAACAATCAACGACGATGGTGTGGACGTACCACCTCCTAGCCATGACGCGGTACGAGTTGTGATCCAACGACTTAAGAACAACAAAGCGGCTGGTGCCGATGACCTGCCTGCTGAATTGTTCAAGACCGGCGGCGATGAGCTGATAGGGTGTATGCATCAACTCATCTGCAAAATATGGCTAGTTGAAAGCATGCCCGACGATTGGAATCTCAGTGTCCTTTGTCCTGTACTGAAGAAAGGTGACCCGACAATCTGCGCTAACTACCGGGGAATCAGTCTTCTTGCCATCTCTTACAAGGTCCTGTCGACTGTACTGTGTGAAAGACTTAATCCGTTTGCCAACACACTGATTGGGCCTTATCAGTGCAGCTTTAGACCTGGTAAGTCCACCATAGACCAGATCTTCACACTACGTCAAATCCTGGAAAAAACCCACGAAAAACAGATCGATACCCATCATCTCTTTATCGATTTTAAAGCTGCTTTCGATAGCCCGATACGGGATTGCCTGAATGCCACCATGTCTGAGTTCGGTATACCTGCAAAGCTGGTGCGGCTTTGCAGAATAACGTTGAGCAACACAGTCAGAGTAGGAAGGGAACTCTCCGAACCATTTGATACCGAACGAGGTTTCAGACAGGGCGATCCACTTTCCTGCAGCCTCTTCAACTTTGTGATGGAAGGGGTGTTGCAAAGAGCCAGTGTACATCGTAATGGCACTATTTTCTACAAAAGTGTCCAGCTCCTTGCATATGCCGATGATATTGATATCATTGGACGTTGTAAGCGAGATGTTACTGCTGCGTTCTCTGCTATCGAAAAAGAGTCAGCGAAAGTTGGTTTGACGGTAAACGAGGGCAAAACAAAGTATATGCTGTCCACAAACAGGAAGACGCGGCGTATTGGATCCTTTGTTACTGCGAACAACTATACTTTCGAAGTTGTCAAGGAATTCACCTATCTTGGCACCGCCGTGAACATTCAAAACGATGTCAGCCTGGAGATAAAGCAAAGACTAACTCTTGCTAATAGGTGTTACTATGGTCTCAGTAAGCAATTCAGTAGTAGAGACCTCTCTCTACTCTCGACAAAACTGACACTCTACAAGACGCTCATCTTACCCGTGCTACTTTACGGCGCAGAAGCATGGGTTGTGTCGCAGACTGATGCAGCCACGCTTGGGGTGTTTGAGAGAAAAATTCTTCGCAAAATCTTCGGTTCTGTTCACGTCGGCGACGACTACCGTATTCGAATGAACCACGAACTGTACGAGCTCTACGCTGACATTGACATAGTCAAGCGCATCACTATCCAACGTCTGCGCTGGCTGGGACATGTTGTGCGTATGGACGGAGAAGCTCCGGCGAAAAAGGTGTTTGGTGCGGAAGCCGCTGGGCGACGACGAAGAGGAAGACCATGCCTCCGATGGAAAGACCAAGCCGAGGAAACCCTATCCACGCTTGGTGTGAATGATTGGAGAAGGCGCGCGCGAAGCAGAGGCGCCTGGAGAGAGCTTTTGAGGTCGGCCGTAACCCGGTAACGGGTTGTTATGACCACCCAAGTAAGTAAGTAAGTAAGTAAGTAAGTAAGGGACGCAGTAGTTTCTTTTAATAAAATTCACACGTAACTTGATCACTGATCAGAATTATTTGAAAATTCTGACAAGTAATCCTATTCGGTTTAAAGATAAGCTTCATAAGCACGTGGCTAATGATATAAGAAAAGAATTTAAATTAAAAATAGGTACACAACTGTATTACGTATCTAGGATACATTAAAAATATAAGAAAAGTTTTGATGACAACTTAAATACTGTCATTTGTGTTACTGATCTGAGCGCTGCTTTGACGAACTCGTAACGGGTTCGAAAAAGATCCGGAGCCATTTTTTGGATATACATTGGGTACATACAGGACTGGTTTTAGATCACGCTACGGACGCTACTGATATTTACACTTTTGTCGCAGACACAAGTAAGTATTGAGGTAAAACACAATTTAAAGATTACTTGCGGCGAGTTCGCCGATATATTGTAAAATTTAGCGCTAACTACTTCGTTTCAACTCGACAGAAAAGCTTGGGAACTAGGCGCCTGCAAGCAAAGTGTAAATCGAAGCTTAAGTGCTACTCTCTCTACACATCACTACAAATGATAAGAATGTCAAAATGTTGTAATTACACTTCAGCAATATGATATATCTAAGAACATGAACTTTATTTAATCAACGCCAAAAATTCAAATAGTTACCTGTCTCGAACGCATTTTTTTCAGATATTAATATTGGAAATCGTAAACCTTCTGAGCTTTATCGGGATATGAAAGCTCTTATCTAAGAGTTAATTTGGTAATTACGGTTTAAAAGACTTCTGCAACTATAGTTATAATTTTAAGCATTTGAAACGAAATTCTGACATACTTTTAATTGAAGCGAATGGTTCAGTAATCAAAATATAAGGCGCAAAACTTTTGCACTTAATTATTTTGGCTTAAATAAAGATTTCCATTTCCCGTCCATTTTGCCAAATATTCAAACTCCAATTATATGTAGTTATAAATTTTTAGAGTCGAAAATAAGTTTTTCTGTAACAAGTCAAACAGGATATTGCGATATTTCCTCCTTAAAGATCTATGTTGTCGAAAATAAATTCATCGAACTACTTAACAGTTTTGCATAACGTAATTTCTGAACCCGAAAAAACAAATAAAACATAATTCATTTCATGAACTATAAACAACGAGTATTTTCCCATATAAAAGACTACGTGGACTAGAACAGGCCCGTGCGCAAGGGGAGGGGTTTAGGGGTTCAAACCTCTCCCATTGGGAATTTTCGCACATAGGTTTTTATTGACATTTGAATGAAAAATCAAAAATACACAACAAATTTTTTTTTTAAATTATCTAATAGTATTAGATTTGTGAATGAGTATATTTTTTCATAAGTTTCCTGACTTTTTTTATGAAATATGATATCATTCTAAAGTTTGATTACGCAATCTTTGAATTTCCATGGAATAATGTATGAAGCGTTGTAAAATTATACTGTGATTCAAATGTTAAGGATAAACAAATTGTTATGACCGCCTATTGTGGAAAATTATTAAATCAATCCATAGTACATAAGCTATTCTCAAAATTTCTATTCCTATTCCTAAAAGTACTCTTTATTGCCTAAACCAGTGTCAAATGCTGAAGTATAAAAACATATTAGTGGTACGACTATCTTTCAGCCTTCTGTGACACGTGTATCATCATCATCACATTCGTGATGTTGTTTTTTTACGAGTTTTACAGAGTGAAAATTAAACCCTCGTCTGTTTGAAATCGAAACTAGTGCTAACATGCCAACCCTAAATACACATACACATACTTTGATTGAAAAATTTTAAGTACCGTTACAAACACACACTTCTGCCTTCAGAAGCGAAAAGGGCGTATCTAAAAAAAATATTCGTGATTCATTTGGCATCGGATAACTTAAGAAATTACGCATCTAATGAACTACTCTAAATGGCGGTATCTTATCTCACATTTATAGAAAAAATCTCCTAAGAGAATTTTCTCTCTGTCAATTTTACAGGTCGCTCACTTACTTCAAGAATGGCATAACTCAAAAAACGTGATTTTTGAGTTAATGATGCAGAAATATCGGCCATAATTTTTTATTTTGTGTGAAAAAATCAGAAAAGTATCACATAAACTTGCCTTGTGAGAAGAGTTTATGTAGACATACTTTTCATAATTTTCATATAAAAAGTAAGTTATTGAAAACTTTTAATGCGTTTTTCTCCCACTTGATGTTTTTTGAGTTATGCCAGTTTTGAAGTAAGTGAGCTATATGTATTTACAATTTCATAAATTTCTTTACATTTACAAAAAAACAATTATCTCGAAACGAAGTTTTTTGAGAGACGCCCTTTTCGCTTAGTACGGCAGTATAGTAAACAAAATGCTAAGAATTGTATTTTTTTTTTTTTTGTGTAACCTAACACCGCGGAAATTTACAACACTCCTTTTTACCGGCTTTGGCATCATTATATTCAAAATGCATACATTACGCTAAGGAAGCAACAAACAAAGAGGGATCAGCTTGAACATTTATTGTTTTGCCTATTGTTTAGCGGTGATTCCTTTTGTTGTAGTTGCTAATGTTATTGTAATTATTGTGCCTTGATCGTTCCGTGTCGCATTGGCTAAAACAAATACATACCCATGTGGGAAAATTGTATGGTCCTAAGTTGAGCTGTTGTTTTATTTAATGCATGATTCATCTCTTATGATTGCACTTTGTTTCTTTTTTCTCAGAATCCAAGCTTACATTTAATACTTAGAAAAACAAAGTTGCAGTTTTCACGTATGTACATATGTATGTATATTTTATAATTTCTCAATCAAAAGATAATCAGTAGGGTATTTTAGTGCAGCATGCAACATCAATTTTAAAAAACATTGTTTTTGTTTGTGATATTTTTCAGTACTTAAATTTGTTGGGGGCACTTGCGCTAAGTTTCAAATCTGCATTCAAATTTATAAAATCACACGAATATAGATTTTCTGACACCCTCAATTCGAAATGAAAAATTATCTCGAGTGAATAAAACCCAAAAACCCAATATAGCATCGGCAGTGACAGTTTAAGTTTTAGACAGGAAATTCCAAAAGTGCTTTTTTTCATAAAATGTTTTTTCTGAGAAAAACAAAAAAAAAATTCTTAAATATTGTAATCCCGTGTAATTAAAATTTAATTGCCTAATTACTTTATTTAAAAAGCGGAAAATTGTAAGCTTGTTGATCAAAAATAAAAATAATTATTTATTTCGACTTTTTGAAGAACTATGTACTTCCGTTCTATATTATGTTACACAAGTAGCTAATGAAAACAAATTAAATTATTGTGCGCCCTTTCTTAATTACTCTAAAAAAAGCTTTTTTAGAAGTTTCCTAAGTAAGTTTCTTCCAATTTTAGTAGATTGGATAAATAGGGGCAGATTTTGCATATAGATGACAAATTTGTATGAAGGAACGTATAAGTGCATTTCTACAAAAATTGTCATTTTAGCTGGCCACGTTTTCGACTTTTTTTTTTTGGTGCACACTCTTCAACCATGGATTTTCTTGAAGTAAAGGCTATCTTGAATTAATATTCAAAGAGGAACAATTAAAATTCAATGGGAGACAAAGGTAAAATTGCTTTTAAAGTAAAAATAAACATGAAAAGTTACATATAAAGTATCATAAAAAAATAAATCTTTTACATGAATTGTTTTGGGAGTCATTAACATACACTTTTCACTTTAATAGCTAAACAGACGAATCCAATACTGATTCTGTACAGGGTTATAGCTACCAAGATCTTTTCGCCATGCGCGCATTGTGGTTATTTTCTATCAAATGTCAATGTTTAAAACTACGATACAATAAATTGAATAATGGAAAATTATAATTTTGCTTTTTTTTTTTCAGTGAATAAATAAAAAAATTTTCACTTACAATACCAAGTTTTAATCTTAATAAAAAGTATAAAAAAATTGGAACTCAAATAATTCAGTCAATTTATAAAAGTAATGTGTAGGAGTAACAAAATTCGTGAACAACAAAAATAATAAGAAACGTCAATTTAATATGTTTAAATAAACATTAGGAGGCAACCGAGTTTTCCAACCTGACGAAGAAGCTATTTTTTCAGAATTTATTATGCCACCTCCAGTAGAAGATATGATTCAATAAACACACTCTTGAAATATATGAACAATTTTTTTTTAATTCATTTAAAATTATAAATATATGGCAAAATAGCGCTATCTGCGTAGCCATACAAAAACAATTATTGTCAACAGTGCCAGTTATTTTGCAGCAAGGAATTGCCTGAAACACAAAGACCAAATTGATAAAATCAATATTTTGATTTTATTTTAGTTCATGCGATATGTGGATAAAATTTCATAAGGATCGGCTCAGTAACTTTGAAGAAAAGACACCGGCACCGTATGAAAAAAGTGAATTAGAGGGAAATGCGCTTAAAGTTTTTTATTGAACCGGAAAGCCGGAGAGTGCACTCAAATAAAGTTGCTAAAATATACTTAGAGAGGTTGAATCTTTATGTCTACCTTAGGACTACTTTCGAAATCTGTAAAAACAAAAATTATACCAGGTTGTACCCATAATAATTTTTTACTAAACTAACTAAATAAAAAGAAAAAATAAATAAGTTTCTAGCTATGGTCGTTCTAATCTAATTTTAGCCACTTTCCAGCATTAGAAAGATAATATAATTTCAATTAGCCTTAACACCGAATTTATCACTTTGTAAGCTCTCAAGTTGATTTTATAATTTCCGTTATGCCTCCATTTTACCGAAATAAAATTTTCGGAGGCGGTAGTGGAGGTACGATAACAAGCGGAAGTTCCGCATTTGCGGATACGAAGCTCCGATGTAACTCTAGTTATGATGCATTTAACTACATTTAATGTGTAGTGTAGTCCCTAAGAAATCAATTTAGTAAGTATAGACTCTAAGTTATTTCAAAAATAAAATGTAAGAAATTCAAGTAATAAAGTAGCATCCGAAACAACTCCACTTGTGTTTCATTCTTATGCATAAGTACATACACAACAAATTTGGCGACGAGAAATTAAAACCGCGTGTGCAAATAGAAATTTTTTTTTTTTTTTAATAATAAAGTAAATTTAAAAAAGTATATTTTGTTTGTAAAAACAATAAAAATATAAATATTTACAAGACACTTATGTATATAAGTGTATGGAGTTGAAAAATTCGGAGGAACCCAGTATGCCAAACGAATTCGTTTCGAATTCGAAACGAACTCGTTTCTTCGTACTATTTATCCGAAACGGATTCTGTTACGAATTCGTTTCGAACTCGTTTTCGTATGAAATTCCTCTCAAAAAAACGGAAGGATCGTCCGCATTAACGAATTTGTTTCGAAGTAAAGTTTAATTTGATAATAAAATAAAATTATATGCAATGATGTCTTACAA
The DNA here is from genome assembly GCA_949775025.1 of Tricholauxania praeusta. NCBI lineage: Eukaryota > Metazoa > Arthropoda > Insecta > Diptera > Lauxaniidae > Tricholauxania > Tricholauxania praeusta. The sequence goes on along the minus strand of OX459029.1, from coordinate 66,818,889 downwards.
TTTGTTTATTAAATTATATAATAATTAAATAAAACTATTTTTACAGATCCGTTTTATAAACAAAAAACGAACAAAAACGAATTCGAAACTTTTTTTTTTGATAATAACCTTAAATTTTAAATAATTATTAATTTATGTAACAATCTTATCATTTTATAGTTATACACTATTTTAAAGGGAATAAATTAAGCTTTCTGCACATGCTATATACTCGTATAAGTAATTATAGGTTACTAACATATTTTTCGGAAAAAATAATGGTTAAAAAAAAAAAAAAATTCTCTAAGTCTCAGAAAAATTGTAATATCTCCAAAATTATAGATTAAATTTCAAAGTTCTGCTAACCGTTATTGTACACCATTAAATTATCTTTCTTACTACACCCATATTTTTGATATCAATTTAGGGGTTACCAACTTGTAAGGATTTTTACAACATCTGAATCCATAACTTCTGATAGCTATATTTCCGAAACCAGACCCGAGCGCCACTTTTTTTTCACCATTTTTTTTTCAATTTACCCCTTATTACTCAAAAAAAATAAAAATAAAGATTGGAGAATGAAAGCTAAAGTAAACCTGTTCCCGAGTGTTTACGTGTAAACTTTAAAACACGTAAACTCCCATACACGGCAACACTGCTCGACAATAACTCGTCAGTCTTAACCAGAGCTGGGCACCACTACACGTGTGTTTTTCTTAAATGTTCTTCAATGCATGTGTATTTCTGCTTTGTTCGCTTTTCAAAGCAAACTGAATTAAATTTTACGCTCTCTGCTTTATATACGTATATGAAAAGTTATTCTCATTCTGCCGCAGTACCGCGCGCGGTACGTTTTGCCCAGCCACGGTCTTAACATATCACATTTCACATTCACAATGATGAAATCTCAAAGGTGATATGTGTTGCCGTCCCTGTCTCTCCACCGCGAAAGATCGCTGACCCTGACATTGAATAATGTCATTGCCAAAATGCAGTTTCAACGTCGGCAGAGTTTTCACTCGTTGAACTGACATCGCCAACAGCAGACTTATACTTAAAATCTAACTTAAAAACTAAAGTATTAAAACTAACTTAAAACTAATTAAAAATAGCTTAAATTAAACTTATAATAAAATTAGTAACTATCTTAAAGTGTAAAAAGAAAAGTGTTGGTTTTTTTTTTTTTTTCTTTGTGGCATTGGCCATAAATTTGTGTTTGTTACACAGGCCACCACCATCGTTGCATCATCCTCCAGCCATCATAACCACCACCATCATCACCACCGCCATCACCATCATCACCATCATCATCGTCATCACCACCATCATTGCACCATCGCCAATAGCAGATACGCAGCATCGTCACCGCAGTACCAGCAAGCGCTACGGCAAAGAGGAGCCCCATAAACACGCCAGGAGAATCCCAGGTATTTCTTTTGGCATTAAAAAAAAGAAGAGATTCCGATTCAGGTACTGACGAGCTGGAAACATTATTTTTGCTACATTAAAAATTCCGGAAGGTAAACAAGATTTGGAGAAGTGAATTACTATCCTACATATATATATATATATATATCTCTTTTAAAAAGCTGATTGTGCAATGTAATTACCGTCACGCTAAATTTGTTTGTTTGGGTTTGAACTCAAATGCTCACTGTTTTTTCGCTGAACGCAGAGATAAAATTTTTTTACCTTTCATTATGCCTTGCCAAAGCCTGTCCCGATGCCTGAAAATGCCGGAATTTTAGCAAATTTTGTTATTTTAGTTTAATTTAAGAAAAATTGGATATTTTTTTTGGTGGCAACCCATGTTTAGGACAGGATTTGACCAGGCAACCCTATACATTATATTTAGGCTCTTCGCGCTCTATCGCTTGGCACACATTTCAAGCATTAAAATTTATGTGGCTTGTGAAAAACTAAAGGAATAACGGTGGAAAGCTTGTCGAGAATAAATGTGTTGAAATATTTCAACATTTGAAAAAAAATTTCATACCTTTTCAAAATATTTTTAATATAGTAAAATTTTATTTGTGTTTACCGGGTTCAAATGCCTCCACCGAAAGGGTATTTTCTATCTTAAGCAATATATGGAATGACAAAAAGTTCTATATGAAAATTGAGACTGTAAAATCTTTTTTAATAACTATGATCTTAACTGCTTAGAGTTTAAAGAATAATTACAAAGTCAAGAAAACATAATTAAAAAAACTTATAACTCAGAAAACTATCAATGACTTGCATTTAGTGCGTATATTTTTGTTATACAATTGTTAATTAAAATCAAAGCCAATGAAATGTGATTTATGTTTTTTTTTTGTGAATTTTTAATACTTTCAAAAAAATACGTTTCTACAAACACAATTTTTGTTCTGTTTTTTCAATTTAAACTTATGGTCACCGTAAATATGTTTATTTTATGAGGGACAATTTTATCAAATTTTTTAGGCTTTGTTTTTTTACTGAATCATTGAAATAGTCATTAGTCACAATGAATATGAATTTTATTTTTTTGTTGTGTATATATGAGAAAATGGTAAAAATTCTGTTTGTTTATTAAAGGGTTAATATTTATAAGTAATAAATAAAATTTTTATAAATTTTTTTTTTATAATTCATATAAATTGTCAAATATTTCTTGTACTCTCACGAAAATTTCATTAACTTTATCACAATATTTAATGAGAAATTGCAATTTAAAAAAATACGCACATAAAAATTCACTTGTTCATAACTTTTTAAAAACTCCAAATTTTGCAAAAAAAAATGTAAGGCCGTAATATTGATCAATAAATCTTCAGGTTATGCAATAAAAATTTTAAGTTTAATAAGTTGGTTTTTACTGTGCCCACTTGAGAAAACTTTACTCACAAGTTAAAAAAATAATAAAAAAAATGGAATTAATAAAACCTTAATTTTATCACATTATTTCAAAATGACTTAAGACAGGTGTGCACACAATGTTTTTGCGGAGAGCCAAATCATCAATAAACAATTTTACTGCGGGCCAAAAACAAAGCAAAATCGATCGATTTTTGTGAACATTAAATTTTGTTTTACGTTTTGTTTTATAGTTTTAGAAATGTTTGGTCTCAATTGAAATGTAGATAAACTTTCTAAGTTTACGTTCGTAATACGAAATCGTAGCTTGCTTTTATTCAGATTAATTGTATTGGAATTGTGCTCAAAATTTCAGGTCGAACCAAACAAAAATTCGTAATTCGCCGCCCTATCATATAACTCTGGGTATTGCACCTTATTCAAGCATTAAAAAAATTTATCTCTCCCATCAACATTGTATTTTTGTCTTAATATTTTACAGGAGTGCAGATCTATTGATTTCAATTGCAGATATGTGTAAAAATGGTATTTGGTGAATTGCAAGCCGTAAGATACATCTCTGAGGGCCGCACTTTGTGCACCCCTGACTTAAGATCACAAATAATTTTGTGTTTCAATTTATACTGTTTTTCATGCACTGAGAAAAAATTAATCTGGTTAATTCAACTGGGAAACGTAATTGATGCCAAGTTAAAAACTGGTTATTTCAACCAGAAATCTGATTGAATGTAACAAAAATGAATCTAGTTAATTCAAAACTATAGCCTCAATTGAGACTTGTTAGTAATATTTACCAGGAATCTATTTAAATTGACTAAGAATGATAAACGTACCGTCACGTATCCACATTACCAACAAAATAAGCCGAAAATCCCTAGATCTTAGACACAATCGATAGAGGGTGAGACGATAAACTTACATTGGAACCAGCAAAAAGGCCCTGAGGCACACTTCAGTCTTAAGGTTCTCAACAATTTTTTTTTGTTTTCATATTTACCAGTATATAAATAGAAAGTAGACAACCTTACCTTATTAACCCTTTCATTCCTGGTGTACAATAAGTATATTGTACACATTTTTAAAAAAATTTCTAAAGAAATTCTTTTAACTTCAAAGGCTGAGATTCCCCCAATTCTTTCGAAACTCACTGCTTTATTGAAGAAATATTTTTGTTTGCTCGTAAGGTACATAGGTTCAGTTCAGTTCGTAGTGTTATGGAGTGAGGTCGAAGATTCTTTTTCCTAAAGGACTTGTACGCAAATTATGTTAAAAAAATATTGCAAGGTGAATGTGAGTGCTTCATAACAGTTTTTTCCATAAAAAACATGCATAAATAGATGAGATTATTTGGCTGGGTTAATAATAATAACATAGGTAAGTGTAACATATGACACTAAATTGGTGTACAATATATTGTACATTAGGACTTAGTGGACATACAGATTAAAATTGTTCAAGTACATTTATTTTGTAATACTTGGATTTTTATGCTTACAATTTAAATTTGCTGAGAAATTTTAAATCCGTTTTAATTTGTGAATGATTTAAAAGTGTTTTTGGTTTTATTATCACGGGTAACTTAAGTTTCCAAAATTATTATGGCTTTATATGGAGAAAAATTTTATATGAGGATCAGTGGTATAATTTGTCGGTTGCTGGGAATCAAAGAGGGATGCCGTGGCATTGATATGGATTGAAGCCTCAAATGAGATAGATCAATTCGAAACTAATGAAGAATCTGAACAATCATTTGTCGAACTTGAGCTGGAAATAAAACTATGTATCGAACAACAAATGATTCCGTTCAAAGGAGCGTTGTCCATAAGCTATGATTCCGTTCAAAGGAGCGTTGTCCATAAGCTGTCATGGTGCTACAATTGTTCAAAATTTATATAAAAGGATTCCTAACGAAGGTAGATACAATCTGTTTTTCGTCAAATTTCCAATTGCTTAAAATTTTATTTGATCAACATATCCAAAGCACTAGTACAATTCGTATTAATTTTTGCTTTTAGATAATGAAATGAAAGCAAAAGGACGTGGAACCTAAGCAGGAACGAAAAAGTCATTATTACAAAATGGTATGACAACACACCAGTATACTTAGCTTCGAACTACGTTGACATTGGAAGAAAAGATTCATTAAAACGGAAATCATAAGCGAAAATTTTTTTGTGGTGCGTCCTATTTACGGGCCCCATTGCAAAGCCCGGGCCCGGGGGTTTTTCCCCCTCTTCCCCCCTCTCGACGGGCCTGCAAGATAGCATTAATGCACTACCGTATGTACATAAGGATAAGTGCCTCCTGGCTCAAATAATTGGCCAGTACTACACTGATGCTCAAAATTTAACTTTTTGAAAATATTTTTGTTTTGAAATCAAAATCTAATGCGTTACAACTAATTTTAAGTTCATTTCAGTTAAGCATTAACTATTCACTTTGACTTAATTTTAAGATTTTTTTTACTATGAACTAATTTGAGTATTTTTAAGAATTCCTATTTTAGAATTTAAGATTTTAGTTTTCAATTTTGATTTCTTTAAATTTTAGGAAATTTTTGGATTTTGCACTTATTTAACAAATTATTTTTTCATGTGCAATATACATATATAGAAAAACCATAATTAAAGAGAGTGCTCAAAAAAAAAAAAAAAAATCGAAGCCATGGTCGAGCTAAGATGACAAGTTCGATTTTTTTTTTTATTTTTTGAGCATACTCTTCAAACATGGTTTTTCTTGAAATTAAGACTATTTTGAATTAATATTCAAGGAGGAGCAATTAAAATTCAAAGGAACTCAGTTAAAATTGCATTTAAGTTAAAAAAAAACATGAAATTTTACATATAGTATGTGCATATCCATCAGATTGGGCCTTTTAGCTGGCCTCGTCTTTTTTTTTTGAGTACATCTTCTAGCCATAGATTTTCTTGAAGCTAAGGCTATCTTGAACTCATAATAAAGGTTGTTCAATTGAAATTCAGATAGCTATTTTTTTAATTTGAATTTAAAGTAAGAAATATATAAAACTTTTCGTGTTTTTTAAAAATTGTCAATTTATTGGGTTTTTACGCTGTAGTCTAAAGACTGTTGAGTACATCTTTCAGCCATAGTTTTTTTTGAAGCTAAGGCTGTCTTAAACTCATATTAAAGGTTGTTCAATTTAAATTTAGATACCTATATTTTTAATTTGCATTTAAAGTAAGAAATATGTGAAACTTTTCGTGTTTTTTAAAAATTGTCAATTTACTGGGTTTTTACGCTGTAGTATAAAGACTGTTGAGTACATCTTTCAGCCATAGTTTATTTTGAAGCTAAGGCTGTCTTGAACTCATATTAAAGGTGTTCAATTGAAATTCAGATAGCTATTTTTTTTATTTAACTTTATATGTAACATTTCATGTTGTTTTTAACTAAAATCCAATTTTAACTATGTCTCCCTTTGAATTTTAATTGTTCTTCCTTGAATATTAATTAAAGATAGTCTTAACTTCGAGAAAAACCATGTTTGAAGAGTCTGCTCCAAAAAAAAAAAATAAAAAAAAAATCGATCTTGTCATCATCTTGTCATCTTTAACTTTATCTGTATAAAGAATCTGTGTAGAAAATATTCAATATACAGAAAAAAGTTGAAATGACAACATTCTAAACATATTAAATGAGTTCTTACGGTTTTCCAATATTCATCAGTTTTGAGAAGGTATTCTTTTGCAAATTTCACCATATTGATTGTGTTAATTGGGCTCATAAATGGCTTTTTTTTTGCAACTCTACCATGAAAATCGTTCCTATGTAACACACTACATAGAGTGTTCAAGCAGACATCCTTTCCAAGCCTACTATCTAGAGATAATTGATTTTTTTTGCAGTTTTGAGCGGATATTTTTTAATTTCGCTTAAAATATTGCGTTCTAATCTTCTATTAAACTTTTTTCCTTGCCCATCTTTGGACTTGCAAGTCAATCTAAAGTCTTGACGGTACCTTTTTATGATTTCGTGGGCAGTCGAATGACTTTTTCCGACTAATTCACCAATTTCGTGGACAGTTTTCCTTCTCCATGTAATTTTACAATAAGCTGGCATGCTTGCTTTCCTTTTGGAGCCATTGCTGATAATACGCGTTGAAATTAATATAATTTCTAACACTAAATGTAACTAATACTTAGGTGCAAAGTAACGCAACGTAAAACAAAATACTCTTAATAATCCTTTATAGAAAAAAATATCGACAATTTTTTCACTACTTGGTATATTGTCCGATTATTTATTGAGAAAGTAAAACTGAGTTATTCATTCTTTATAATTTTTAAAAAATTCATGGTTAGATTTTTTTAAATCTGTTTGTTGTTGTATGAATGGAGGATTAAGGATGAATTGAATGGCATTCCAATTTCTTTGAAGTTCCAATTAGTTTGTAATTTTTCATATAATTTTTAAAAAAAGAAAGCTTTGTCCGATTATTCGTTGGAGCCACTGTACATATATGGATGCAAGCAACTTAATTTAGCATACACAATATGAATGCACTTCGCACTAAAAGATCAACTTTTCCTCTTGGTGGTTATTTTAGAAAAGGAAGTTAGCAAATTTTTGAGAGCAAAGCATACCCCATGAGCTTAACTTTTCTCAGAGATGTATTAGTTTTATAATTGACAGATGTAATGATGCAGTTAAGCCAAATTTTAATCAATCTGGGTCAATCCAGAATGAATGAATTTCATAAATTTGTCCATTGCAAACCATGCTGTAAATTCTTGTCCGGCGAAGGAGTGGAAATGTTTTAGTTGCGAGAAAAATTATCATTCAGCAAAAGCGTGCTTCTCTGGTATTAAACAAAATCCAAAATCATTTCAAAAGTCACCAAAAAAGTACCAAAAGTATCGGCAGGTGAATGAGCTAGATTACAAGCTTGGAGCGTTAGAGCGTGGATGAACCTTTATTGATGAATATATTGATAAACGGAAGAAAATTGGTGATGGAGGTAGATAGTGGAGCGGTAATGTTAGTGATTTTAAATTTGGATTATGAATTAAATTTTAAAAACTTTAAGTTAAAAACTATTAATTTTCCTCCTTTGCAGGTGTTAACAGGTGCAAAACTAGAAGTGGGAGGAGAAATTTCAGTGACAGTGAACGATCAATATCAATTGAAACTAGTGATCGTCAAAACAAACAGGTAGTTTACACCGCTTATGAGTAGAAATTGGATGGACTCTTTTATTCCTTGGTGGCGAAGCCAGTTTAAAATATGCCGTAAGTCAAATGACCTATTAACAGTGAACACTTTTTGCCAACCTACCATTGAAGAGGAGGTAAAAAATAAATTTCCTAATTTATTTATACAAAATTTAGATCCAATTAAAAAGTTTACCGCGGATATTTTTGTTAAACCAAATGCACAGCTAAAGTTTTACAAACCGTATACAGTTCCAATGAGCTTGAGAAAGGCCGTCGAGTCTGAGGTAAATCGTATGTACGAAGAAAAATTATTCAGCCAGTTGGCAATAGCAACTGGGCTGCACCTATTGTTTGCGTATCAAAAAAAGATTCAAAAGAATCTGGTAATTTTAAAATTACAATAAACCAAGTTATTGAAGTGGATGTACTATATCCACTTCCTTTAGTTGATGATATTTTAACTAGCATGAGGGGAAACTCGTGTTTTTGCTTATTAGATTTGAGTAAAGCATTTCTTCAATTGTCAGTCCGATCGGAGTTCCAAAGTTTTATTAACCGTAAACACGCATATGGGCTTATTTCAATTTTGCCGGTTGCTATTTGGTGCAGCGACCACGCCCATGATTTTTTGAAGAGTAATGGACCTAATTGTGCGAGGGCTGAAGGGCGTAAAAGTTTATCTAGACGATGTTCTTGTAGCAGGTGTCAGCCGTGAAGACTGCAAGCATAATCTGTTCGGCGTATTGCGCAGATTTGATGAGTATGCCGTTAAAACTAATTGGGAAAAGTGTAAGCTCTTAGTAAATGTGTTAAGCTATTTAGGTCACACTCTTACTCTCGAAGGAATAAAACTCTCAAAATCAAGGCTACATAGATGCTATTAAATTAGCACCAGAACCCCTAAATATGGAGCAGCTCCAAAGTTTTTTAGGGCTTATAAATTATTATTCAAAGTTTCTGCCAAATAGCTCCACAACACTGGCACCGTTGTACAATTTGTTACGCAAATACATAAATTGGAATTGGGATCAACATTGTGCGAAAGCGTTTGCTGATTGTAAAGATTTGTTAACTGAAAACAATTTATTAGTACATTTTGACCATACCAAATAAATTATTATTGCATGTGATGCTTCTCCTTATGGACTAGGAGCAGTTCTGAGCGTTATGGATAGTGGTGTAAAAAAATCTTGCTACATGGTTTCAACAACTTTAAGTAGTACAGAAAAAAACTATTCACATATACATCGGTATTAGCAGTGGTATTTGCGATAAGAAGGTTTCACAAATTTGTACATGGTGTTTTATTTTGATGTATCCAAATTCGATTTTATTTTTTGACTATCGAATTCGATATTTTTATTTGAAGCTCTGTAGCTCTGTATCCAATTGAAAAATCACTCGTGTGGTCCTATCCTAACAAGATAACTATCTAGTCAAATACATGCAACCGTGAAAAGCTACAGCATCTATAGACCCTACTATGGGTCCAAAAGCTCAAGCAAAGGCTCTTAATGAACGGAAAATTACTAACACGGAACCTTTTTGATCATTGCCATACTTAGAGATTAGTGACTAGTGTAGTAAGGCAAGTGACGGCAAATGCTGTGGCTAATGGCAAATGAAGAGAATTGAGAAATTTATTGTCCGTTTTTTTTTTATGAAAAAGAACTTACAAGAAACTTGCTCTTACTACTAGATAAAGGCCACATACATTGGCCATTACTTATCTGTTGCTTCCACGGTGCAATAATTTCGTTGATGCGATCCCTCGTAGCAAACTGAAAAGCAAGTTGAATTCAAATTTACAGAATTTTAATGCTAAACACGCATAATAAAGCTTGGTACGCCATTTTCTGCATTTTAATTTTTTCGGCAAAAATATCGGTTTTCGACTATCGATATATCCGATATTTTCTTCTCGACATGTTTCGATACGGTTTTGAAATATCGATCATCGATATTTCGATAGTATTTTTTATTTGCCCAACCCTACGTTACACTTCAACAAAAAAGTGTTTTTACTAGAAAAGATCATTTTTTTAAATTAGTATGGGAATTTATCATTAAAAATAAATGGCCGTCTTCAGCAAAGATTTATGAATATTTAGGCCCATTTTACAGCTGTAGGTTGTCATTAGAAACTAAGCAAGACTGCTTGTTTTACAGGAATCGGTTGGTAATATCAACAATTTACCGGGAAGAAATATTGATTTTGTTCCACGAATCCCACGCAGGAACAATTAGAATGAAGCTATTAGCTCGCGGTTTAGTATGGTGGCCAGCAATCGACAGGGAAATCGAGAAATACATTTTGTCTTTGAAAACTGGCACAACAAATATTATTGAAAAATTGAAGATATTTTTTGCAAATTTCGGGTTTTGTACTATATTAGTAAGTGACAATGGTCCACAATTCCGAAGTGAAGAATTCGATATTTTCCTTAAAGCAAATGGCATAAAGTAACTATTTAGTTCAGCTTATCATCCTCCCAGTAATGGTTTGGCAAACAATTAAAAAAAGTTTTAAGTCAGTTTTAATGACAAGTAGGGAGAGTGGACTTTCCATGCAAAATAAAGTGTTAAAGTTTTTATTTAAGAATCGAAATACACCTTCGACTGTCACTGGAGTTTGTCCTACTCATATGATATTTGCTTACAAGCCTAAAACATTAATAAGTTATTTTACATTAGAACATAAATCATAAAAAAAATACAAAATAAAAGAATATGCAAACTTTCAGAAATATTGTAAGTTAGATACTTTTCATTTAAAAGTAGGAGAACATATTTTGTATATGTATCCTGACGATAAAAATTATGCCAAATGGATACCTGGTTTTGGGCTGCGATCCGCTAGCACCTCATCTGGTGAATTTTGAGAAAAAAAAATATTCGTCTAATAGGTCACAAATTGGTCATAATTGGTCAGTTAGTTCGATTAATTGGTCAGCAAGAGAATATTTTTTGAAAATATTTTTAAAAATTTCAAGGTCATCTTAATATTTTGGCACCTCATCTGGTGAATTTTGAAATAAAAAAATACGTATCTTATAGGTCACGAATTGGTCATAATTGGTCAGTTAGTCCGATTAATTGGTCAGTAATAGAAAGTTTTTAAAAAAATTTTGAAAATTTCAAGGTCATCTGAAGATTTTGGCACCTCATCTGACGAATTTTGATATAAAAAAATATGCATCTAATAGGTCACGAACTGGTCATAATTGGTCAGTTAGTCCGATTAATTGGTCAGCAAGAGAATATTTTTTGAAAATATTTTTAAAAATTTCAAGGTCATCTTAATATTTTGGCACCTCATCTGGTGAATTTTGAAATAAAAAAATACGTATCTTATAGGTCACGAATTGGTCATAATTGGTCAGTTAGTCCGATTAATTGGTCAGTAATAGAAAGTTTTTAAAAAAATTTTGAAAATTTCAAGGTCATCTGAAGATTTTGGCACCTCATCTGACGAATTCTGAAATAAAAAAATATGCATCTAATAGGTCACAAATTTGTCATAATTGGTCAGTTAGTTCGATTAATTGGTCAGCAAGAGAATATTTTTTGAAAATATTTTTAAAAATTTCAAGGTCATCTTAATATTTTGGCACCTCATCTGGTGAATTTTGAAATAAAAAAATACGTATCTTATAGGTCACGAATTGGTCATAATTGGTCAGTTAGTCCGATTAATTGGTCAGTAATAGAAAGTTTTTAAAAAAATTTTGAAAATTTCAAGGTCATCTGAAGATTTTGGCACCTCATCTGACGAATTTTGATATAAAAAAATATGCATCTAATAGGTCACGAACTGGTCATAATTGGTCAGTTAGTCCGATTAATTGGTCAGCAAGAGAATATTTTTTCAAATTGTTTTAAAAACTTTATGGTCATCTGAGAATTTTGACACTTCATATTAGGACAAAAAAAAGGAAGTTAAGAAATCGATAGGATTTTTAATGCTGACAATTGGTCACCAAAAATCTAATAAGTAGTCATGCATAGAACATTTTTTAAAAATACAAATGACTTTCCTGTGATACAACCCATGCGGGTACCTCGACTGTTATATCTACGGTGACCATCCGTTCTGTTTTTAGCAGAACAGTTCTGTTTTTAAGGCGCTTGTTCTGCGTATTTTTTTCTAATGGAAAATTACAAAAGTGTTCTGTTTTTCGCAAATGTTCTGTTTTTTGTTATGCTTTCATGCGCCACTCAAATCTACTATTTACTAATCTACAGTCTATTTCTAATATCGTCAACCCTTTGCTGATCGATATGCAAGTTGTTATCGATATCAATTAGCAATCTCTATCAAAAAGCAGATTGTGCAATGTAATTACCGTGACGCTAAGTTTTTCGGTTTGGATTTGAACCCAAATTTTTGCTGGTTATTCGCTGAACGCAGAGATGAAATTTGTTTACCTTTCATGATCAAGAAAATAATTTCGGAGTTAGAAAAAACAGGAACTGCAAAGATAGTGTCAAAAGTTTTTATATGAATTGCATTAAATTATCTACATCAGTTGGATAATGCATTTAAAGAGGTTGAAGTGATGGAATGGGTACTGTTGCGTACAATGCCATCTTCGAATAAGGTTGAAAGAAATTTGACATATATTATGGGAAAGAGTAGCCGAATTAAAATTAATTACAGCGAACTAATTGATGAGTTTACTTGTGTTAAAAGTTATATGACTTGTGAGATACTAAAGGAATGGACAGATAGATGGTGGAAAGCTAGTCGAGAATAAAGGGGTTGAAATATTTCAATATCTTAAAAAAAATTCCATACCTAGCTATTTTAATAACGAGGTGCAACTTTGATCTTAACTGCTTAGAGCTTAAGCAATATTTACAAAGTCAGGAAAACATTATTAAATGTTTGGTGCATATATTTTTGTTACACTATTCTGCCGTACTAAGCGAAAAGGGCGTATGTCAAAAAAAGATATATCTGAGATTCTTATGACATCGTATAGCTTAAGAAATTGCTTGTCTAATAAAATGCTCCAAATGCCGGAGTCTTAGTTCAAACATATAACAAATCTCGTAAGAAAATTTTCTCCATCCCAATTTTAAAGGTATTTCAATAAATTGACATAAGCAAAACATCAATTATTTCGAAACGAAATTTTTTGAGATACGCCCTTTTCGCTTAGTTCGGCAGTATTTTTAATTAAAATCAAAGCCAATGAAATTTGATTTTTTTTTTTTGTGAATTTTTCTTACTTTCAATATAAAAAAATATGTTTTGACAAACACAATTTTTGTTCTGTTTTTTCAATTTAAATTTATGGTCACCGTAGTTATATCAGGTTGTCATGTAAATCAATTAATTTTTAATTTCTATAATATGTTGTTACATGATGATTTAAAATTGATCAGCCCAAACAAAAAGTTGGTCAGGCGTATTAAACAAGACATAAATAAAAAATACCTGCGTATCACAATTAAGATAGTTGTACATTAGAGCATCCATATGTGCAAAAGTGTGATCTGTTTCGCTTCACAAGCCTTTTCTAATAGAATGGCGGTGGAAAAGAAGATATGAAAAAAAATTTAGTGTTTGTTTTGGAAACAGGCCAGTCGCATTTGACCCAAAGACTGAAAAATGAACTTAAAATGAGTTGTTTTATTTATCGATCTACAACTGTAAAAGAAACGATTTTTGGTGATAGCTCAGTGTGCCAAACGAATTCGTTTCGAATTCGAAACGACCTCGTTTCTTCGTACTATTTATCCGAAACGGATTTCGTTACGAATTCGTTTCGAACTCGTTTTCGTATGAAATTCCTCTCGAAAAAACTGAATTCGAAGCGAATTCGTATTTGAAGTTCATACGAATTCGAAACGAACAAAAAACGAATTCGTATTTGAAGTCTGTTGCGAATTCGAAAAGAATTCGTTTTACTTACAAAAAACAAAATCCGAAACGAATTCGTTTTACTTGCAAAAAACGGAATGCGTACAAACGAATTCGCATCCGTTTTTGTGGACATTTGAATCGACCCAGGACATTTCGATGTAAAATTAAATGGCTAATACATCTTTCATACACTATTTTGATTTATTTGTGTGCGTTCGTGGACTTAAATGATGTTAAACACAAACTTTATGAAAAAATTTTCCATTTTTTTTCTAAACGGTCCCCATTAAATATTTGAAGGAGAAAAATTTTGTTCCAGTTATCTTATTAAATAGAGAGTCTCATGTAATTTAAGAAAAAAAAAGTTTTTAAAAATATCAATTTTTGATGATAAAAAAAAGGTATTAAAACTCATTTTAAAATGGTTTTTTGACTTATCTACATTAGGGTGACCAAAAAAAATCGATTTTTCGACTTATATGTTGTTTTTATGAAAAGTAATTAGTGTTATGTAAAAAAATGAAGCCCTGAAAAATTTCATTAAAAAATATTTATATTTAGAGGTCGCTAGCGTCCGATTTATGAATTAAATTCATTTTTGTTTATTTGCGAGTGATTATTACTCTTCCCAAAAGATAATTCTGCATAAGATACGGGCTGCTGGCATTGATTCTTATATTATATTGCTGAACACGATGCTGATAATTGTTTTGCGAAACTGTGGCTGAGTATCTTGGTAACATAAAAAGACTCGCTGAAAACAGCAAAAAAACAGCGCAAATTTGGGTTTAAGTGAGGTAAACTCGAGGAATACATTTTTTTTCTTAGTCTATCATTCTTCAGGATTATAGTCCGAAAACAGAAGAAGATATTCTGCCGAGTCTCGATGTTCCAGTATTTTTCCTCAGATAAATGAAAAATCCTCGAAAACAGGCCAAAACTCAAGCTTAAATGAAGTAAATTCGAGTAATACATTTTTTAAAGATCGTTTCCCGAGTAATACATTTTTTAAAGATCGTTTTCCGAAGTAATTTTTTGCGCTGAAACCGAATTCGGCCTCAAAATCGAATCATCACATCAGACTTCCGAAATAGTTGAGGTTACGCAGACAGTTTTACTTATATCTTATTTAATACGCCTGACCAATTTTTTGTTTTGGCTGACAAATTTTAAATCATCTTGTAACAATATATTATAAGTATAGTAATTAAAAATTAATTGATTTACATGACAACCTGATATAACAGTCGAGGTACCCGCATGGGTTGTATCATAGAAAAGTCATTTGACCAATTGTCAGCATTAAAAATCCTATCGATTTCTTAACTTCCTTTTTTTCGTCCTAATATGAAGTGTCGAAATTCTCAGATGACCATGAAGTTTTTAAAACAATTTGAAAAAATATTCTCTTGCTGACCAATTAATCGGACTAACTGACCAATTATGACCAGTTCGTGACCTATTAGATGCATATTTTTTTATATCAAAATTCGTCAGATGTGGTGCCAAAATCTTCAGATGACCTTGAAATTCTCAAAATTTTTTTAAAAAATTTCTATAACTGACCAATTAATCGGACTAACTGACCAATTATGACCAATTCGTGACCTATAAGATACGTATTTTTTTATTTCAAAATTCACCAGATGAGGTGCCAAAATATTAAGATGACCTTGAAATTTTTAAAAATATTTTTAATAAATGTTCTCTTGCTGACCAATTAATTGGACTAACTGACCAATTATGACCAATTTGTGACCTATTAGATGCATATTTTTTTATTTCAGAATTCGTCAGATGAGGTGCCAAAATTTTCGAATGACCTTGAAATTTTTAAAATATTTTTAAAAAATTGAATCTAGCTGACCAATTAATCGGACTAACTGACCAATTATGACCAATTTGTGACCTATTAGATGCTTATTTTTTTTTCTCAAAATTCACCAGATGAGGTGCTAGCGGATCGCAGCCCTGGTTTTGTTTATAAACGATTAAGTATTGTATTGTATTTAACCCTTCTGTGCCGATTTAATTTTCAACTCAAAATTTTTTATGGTTTTACATGCTCGACAGTTCTGAAACTTCACGAGAGCTCCTGATATAATATTTTTATTCAATTTTCATATGAGTGGTTTCATCCGATAAGTTTCTTTTTACACCTTTAACCGGGTGTCGGGGTACCTGGGTACCCCTATACAATTTGTATGAAGATAATGAGATCAAACTAAAATTTTATTTTGTCATGTCTCCTCCCCCTTTTTATAAGATATTACTACGATTTAGTAATAATACTTACCACAGTGACTCTTTGGGCTTTGACGTTGACTTAGCGTTTGTGAGTTTTATTTTTATTTTATGTGTGACTGCAAAAAAGTGGGACGTTTTCTATAACATCAAGATTTAGTGGGACGATATAGCTTCGCATTTGGACCAAGTAGGTACTAAGAGATAAAATTCAGCCAAAATTCAAGAGATATTGAGTTAAAGCTTAAGCGATGAGGAGCGATTCATAGCGTCAGATCAATACATTTCACCAGTTGACGAAATAGAATCAGAAGCACCAGATTCTTAGCTTATATGATGTATAGAAACTGATAAAGTTTCATATTTTTTGGACGACAACGTCACGTATGGAAACGTTTTTTTTTTTGTCACGCACAGAAGGGTTAATTGAAGTAAATACGAGTCGAAGAGTTGCCCACAGAAATCAACTGAAAGTAAAGTTTAAAGATATTTGTGTACCAATCAACCTAGAAAAAAATATTGTTAATCGAAGTAGAAGCTTAAGTGAAGACGAAAAATTGTTTGATGCTGAAGATCAGTTAACAAACTTTGAACATGTTGAAAAGAGTTTACATGCTGAAGAAATTAATATTAAAAGTAGATTAAGGAAAAAATATTCATTAACTATAAAACTTTAGCTTTTACTCAACAAATCATATTGTTGGCTATTGAATTGAATTTTTATTTTAACCCATTAGAGCCCACATCGATCTAGAAAGGGTGGAGCACTGAAATTTTTAACAGATATCCCTAGCAAAATAATTAGTGCAAAGACCAAATTTTCGCTTTACACCTTTGAAAAGAGAGGCGTGGCCAGCCGTTACCATACGGTAACAGTGGGCCATACTCAGAAAAAAATTTATTACGTTATCATAGAACAATTTGGCTTAACACATATTAATGTATATATATTTTTTAATGAAATGAATGATGTAACATAAGTTATGAGTATACAATATAGTGATATGTTTTAAAACAGTTTAGTTATACAAAATCTAACACTAGATTTTGAAACATTGTGTACAAACTATAGTACACTGCAGCAGTTTACATATCTCCATTTGTTTTGACTACAAAGTTTCCGAGCAGATCCTAACGGGACGTTCATTTAGCGCTGTTTGGAGGACGATGATACCCACCAATCAGGCCCGTACCAACCCAAGGGGAAGGGGGGCTTTGGCCCCCCCACGCGTCTCATCTAAGATGGGATTCTAAGGCCGTTCGTATTACTTTTCGCAAAATAAAATTTGTTTGCTCCACCACGCAAAGTCGGGTTGGTATGGGGCTCCCACCAAAAGAAGACTTAGAAAGGCCACGACTATCGTTAGACCATACTAAGATTGAAAGTCCAGTAGCTTTTTTTGTGAAGATGATCGAATTGTTTTTTAACGCTTTGGAGTGGAAGCAAAGGTAGCAAACCTTTATGAGTTTGAGAGTCTCATATATTTAATACAGAAGGTGTGAATTCTACGGCATCTCTCATTGGTGCAGTCAGCAAAGAAGTGCCGATTTACGAAAAAGTATTGAGATCACTTTTAAGCGGACTTGCTTCTACCCAAGCAATTGAAGAACATCTTAAATTGTTACATGAATCCTTCCTTGAGAATTTTCTTGTTATTTGGGCAATTTAGAGCTTACATACATGGTATCAGTGCAGGTCCAAGCAAATCGCTAACTTCACCCTCTTTTCCCGAGTCTTCATCTGACTGCCTCTTGTGGTGGCTCCGAAAATATTTCTTGAACCACCTCATTTGCATATTCTTTTCCCATAAGCTCATGGAAATATTCACAAATTACTTCTCTAGTCAATTTAAATCTAAAAAATAAGAAGAACATGCAAAATAACTCTTAGAATTAAGACGAGGTATTAAAAGAATAAGTAGCGACAATAGCTCACAGCAGACCCACTGTTGCCATATGGTAACGTTGTTAAAAATCATTGTCTGTGCGTCACAGGCGGAGCTAAAAGAAATAGTCCTTTATTTTAAAATATTCTATCCTTTATTAATTAAAAGTTCATGTAAAAAAATTTTCAAAAAAAAATTTAAATAATGAGATATAAAATCATTTTAAACTTTCACTATCGTCCAGCATCTGTTTTTTTTTTTTTTGGTTTTTCCATTGGACTATTTTTTTAGCCAAGTTTTTTGCACAAAATCAATCAGATGAGTGACAATTTCAAAATGTCATACGCTTGGTTTTGAATTTTTCTTTATAAAGGTACCGTTAGAAACATAGTAGCATGTATTTTGAAATTTTAAACTTTTTTTTGAAAATAAGGTTACCGAATGTTACCATATGGTAGCAGAGAGCTCTACTGGGTTAAAATGTTGTATGAAAACAATGACTGTTTTATAATAATATTTTCTTCTAAATAGGGAGCAAATATGGTGTAGTCCCTAAGAAATCAAATTAGTAAGTATAGACTCTAAGTTATATCAAAAATGAAATGTAAGAAAGTCAAGCAATAAAGTAGCAGCCGAAGCAACTCTACATGTGTTTCATTCTTATGCATAAGTACATGCACAACATAATATCATACGTCCAAAAATAGTGATTTTATTAAGATAACAATATTAGAAAAAATGTCTTTTACATTCAAATGGCTTTCATATGTACGTTTCTTGCTTCTCCACCAAATAAATATATATGGTACGGTATGCTATATGCATTGCAATGCCGAAACCCGAGTCGAGTCAGTTCATAAAAATAACAAGATATTTATAAAAATGTCAAGATATTTATAAAAATAACAAGTTATTTTTATGAATATCAACTGACTCGACTCGGGTTTCGGCATTGCGATGCATATAGCTCCAAAACGGCTTGGCGGACCATTATCAAACTTGGCACATAAAAAAAAAATTTTGTTTGGCGAACATTGTAAAAAACGATCTAGAAACATATTTCTAATTTCTAAATGCCCGATAGGTATTATTAAAATACATTAGGACATGCTATGCGGCACACTTTATGAGATGCTCTACTGTTCCGAATGGGAATATGTAAATACTTTCCAATGGGCCCACCTACTGGCGGAGTAAGTGCCGATGTGCGAATTCTTTGAAATTTGAGATTTTTGTTACCTTAGGCATTTTTGCTTTATTTTTTTTTTTGTTGTAGCAATGCGCGTTGTTTGTAGACTTTGTTTTTGTCATAGAAAATGTTGACACTGTTTTTGTACTTCTATGTACTCGTATATCAACATTTTATTGTGCCTTCCGGGAATACATTGACATGCATACATAGAAAAATGTTTGATGTAATTTATGAAAAGAAATGGGTGCTTTAATTTTTTACAATTTGCGTATTTCCATTTGGAAAATTAAAGAGTTTTTAAGGTTCTTACTACTGTACTGCCGTACTAAGCGAAAAAGACGTATCTCAAAAAAATTCATTTCGAGATAATTGATGTTTTGTTTATGTCAATTTGTTGAAATACCTGTAAAATTGAGATAGAGGAAATTAGTAGATTTTTTATTTGATTGAACTAAGGTGCCGACATTTGGAGTATTTCATTAGACGCGTAATTTCTTAAGCTATCCGATGCCATAAGAATCTCGGATATTTTTTTTTTGAGATACGTCTTTTTCGTTTGATACTGTAGTGTAGGCTTATGTAGAGTTGCCAATTAACCGAGATTACTATATTACTTGTATTGAAAACCGTTTGTACCACAAAAAACCCAGTTTAGCTGCTATATGACTTATCAGAATTTTGGCGATAAGCCGAAACTTATCTTTTCGTATTTCAATTACGTCATTCCTATACTGTGAAACGCAAATAAATGTACAATAGTAAATGTAGCAAGCATAAAGGGTGCTTTTTTTTATAGTGATAGAGATTGTAAATAAAATTAAATATACAAGCATTAAGTTTGAGTCCACATAGCTACATAGATACAAAGATATATTTATTTTAACTAAAATGTTATGAACGTATTAACTTAGATCAAATATTTATTTTAGTTACGGTTTTTGGAGGTTTCGTTTCTGGTTACAGTAATTTTTCATTATGAAGAACTTCTATGAACATATAAAATTAAAATATTCAACACAGATATGCACAACAATGAAAAATTACTGTAACCAGAAACGAAGACTTGCCAAACAAAAAGGGCATCTCAGATTTTTGATAATTTGCAAAGAATATGGTATCTCACCAAATCTCATAAGATGCACAACACACAAGACAAAACAGAATTATATAATTATTAATTGTAAGTTTTCAATGTTTAAAAGTTTTCCTATGTTTTTCTTTATGTAATTTTTCAAATAAGTGTTTCAAAAAATTTTGTATTTATTTGGGTTTTAGCAATAAACTACCCTGAAGAAGTCAACAAAAAATTGACGAAACGTTGGGACAAAATTGACTAAATGATTTTTTAGTGCAATTGAAATCCACTGGTCATAAACCTCCAAAAACCGTCAGTAATATAAAACCAAAATATTGACCTAAAAAATTCAAAGAAATATTTATTTTGTCTAAAGCATATACTTATGTATGTATATACAGATTTGTATATCAGAACCCAATCTCAATCTATAAAAACATATTATTTTGTCTGTGTATAGGTCTTATTACGATTTAAAATTCAATGACGCTAAAAAATATCACCCTTTATTTATAATATACAATTATTGGAAGTAAATATTAAAAGTAGAACTCCAATTACACTTGAATGTAAATTTTATTTTGATAAAATTTTATTACTACATTTATAAAAAAAGAATTTTTAAGGATCCTGGTTTTTGAATTTTTATTTTCCTTTAGTGATGTGACCAGGGTTGCCACTGTCACAAATCGTATCACCGTTACAATCAAAGCCAAGACAAAAAATTTTGTTTATGAGTGGGTTGCTACTATAAAGTAGAGCTGCGCCGAAACGAGAACGATACTGTAGTTCAAAAATTATATTTATTGACGCCAAGCTTATCTTCTAGTTCTCGTTCTGGTACGAGAAGTTTAGGATCTGCATTACTCTCGTCCCCTTCTCGCCGAATTTTTTCGGTTATTCATGTTTACATGATATAAGATTTATTACAAGTTGGACTATACTGCAGACAGTTGGGTTCATGTACAAAATTTCAAAGCTTGGTACATAATAGCTACAGTGACTCGAAAAAGTTGTCGGACATACTTACAATTCAATTTCATATAAATAAATATTGTTAAGGAACAACAAATTTTACTATGTTTTTTTTTTTTAAACAGTAATATTTAAAACTAAATGTAGTTCTTTTTTTTAATAAAAATTAATAACATAAATTAAGACAAAGATCAGCTCAAAAAATAACTCGGACAGCTATGTATGTTTAATGTTAATAAATAATAATATTAAATAAATAAAAGCTTCAGTAAATATTTTGTCGGCATATCTGTGCTTTTTTTCACAGCTTCCAGTCGTCTCAGCATTGATTCCACTAACTTTCTGCAGACCGAAGAATCGTTTTAATCCAACCTTACTTAAGCGCATTTTCTAAGCTTTTTGTTTCTAATGGAATGAGTTTTGAACTGATTTTCCAAGTGAGCCCATAAATATTCAATTACATTGATTGGTGAAGAGTTTCAAGTACATTTGAACAATTATACATTAACCATAAATGAACACTTTGTGTTTAGGTTGAGGAATTATTTTGGGAAGCAGATGAGCGGTGGATGGTGCTGAAGGTCCGAAAAACCCTCAGCGCTCCAAAGCTAACAACGGAAGTCACAAAATATTTCAACATTACCACAACCCTGAAACTATAAAAATAGTGAAAAATGTTCGAAAGAACAATTTTAATGGAAGAGTTGCAAGGAAAAAGACATTTACAAATGACGAAAACAAAACAGCAAAATTTTCTTCTTTATACAATGTGCGTATACTAAATATACCTAAGTATAGTGCGTCTCTGTGTTTATGTTCATTAATTCAACATGCATGGTAGTTTTTAAAAAATCAATAATAAAAAGTATAGAAATTTTTTTTTGCAAACGTGTGCGATATATGCGCGCTTAATGTCCTTGTAAGACCGAGGATGCCAAGGTGAGGGCCTGGAGAGATCTTATCGAACGATAAGCACTATACTATCACCGAAAACGAGAAGTCGGCCAGACCTTCTCGTCCTCGGCCATGCGTGAAATAATATTTTAATATCGTCTCGTTATCGTTATCCTTATAGAGACTGAAAACGATAAAGATATTTATCGTGTCTCGGTGAGTAATCTATAAAATTAAATGTATTAGTAATATCATTTATTTTGATGCATCAATAAGTTTCTTTATATTCTCATTTTGGTTGGTCGGAGTCCTATTTCGCGCTGAAAAGACAAAATTAGCACCAGTGCGCTACACACCAAAAATAATGTCTCGGATCCTCTTTGCAAATATATGAATTTTTTTGTTTTTTAAGAAATAAATATATTCATAACCTTAAGTGACTTTAGATCGAGTAGTATCGCCAGTAAATAAACTTTACAGATTATCGGAAAGTGAGGCATAAAAAGAAATTACTCACAAGGAAAATATAATTTCGTCTGAAATAAAGGCAAAAGTGGTTTATAATTCAGAAATATCGTGAATTATGACACTAGACGATATTTTTTCTCTGGCAAGATAAGGTCACATGTATATATATCGTATCACAATGAATTGTCATACTTTACAATTCTACTAATACATAATAAAAAATATAATTAATTTTTGAAGAATACAATACACAAGAATACACAATAAGTTTTTTAGTTGCAAATTTGCCAAAAATCCCAAATATCCCAAAAACTATGGGAAATATAATAAAAAATTGTGTAAATGGTTTAAAAACGCTCTAATATTATAAAAAAAAATGTTTTTTTATTTGTGTTGTATATTGAAATTGATGTTTTTATGTTTGTTTTTTACGTAAAAAAGTACTGAACAGAAAGCTCACCAAAAAAGTAGAATAAATATTTTGATTTATTAAAATTTTTCTCAAAATATCTTCAACATAAGATTATTTTTTTTTTTTGATTTCTTTAAATGTTATTTTTCAATCAATCTCAAAAATGTACCTGCTTTCAAACCAAAATTCCCGACATCAATTTGGAAAATATGCAATTCTTATTTAATGAGCGGAATAGTCTAATTGCATGAATTATATGTTATACATACATACATTGCTGGAGATACTGGTAGTTATAGATAGAAATAGAAGAAAAAAAGAGAAATTAAGGAATAGATATGAAAATAGGAATCAACATTTAAATATGAATCATTTGAAACAGCAAACAGGCTACGCGTACTAAGTCGGGTAACACTTAGTACAGAATAAATATAAAATTTTTAAAAACTATTTTTGGAATAAATACTACCAATTTTGGTTAAAATTAACCGAAACAGCAACTCTGGATGTGACAACAACTGCAGTTGTTGTCAATATACTTTGTTGTATACCACGTGCTGCAGTGTAGAAATCTTACTGCATGCATCCAGCTGCAGCAGCAAAGACGACGACGTATATCCTTGGGTAACTACAGCAGAAAGTAACAAAAAAGTTGAGTTGTTACGAAAGTAACAATTTCGCATTTACTTGTAGTTGCCTTGTTATTGTTGCTGGTGTTGTCTTTGTATTTGTGTAACATGGGTTTGTTAGTTTTGACATAGTTATGGTTGGTGTAAGTCAGGTTTGTGTTATTAACTCATTGTTGTTTTATAATTAGGGTTACCAGGTATTTTTTAGAATTTCTTATGCTCGAGACACAGTTTATGTTAATAATGCGAGGTAAGGGCGTGGCAGGTATAGAGGAGCGAGTAAATTGTTTATCAACATCGCCTCTTGAACCGTTATTGTTATTTACGTCTGTTTGCTTATCTGTCTGACTGTCTGTCTTACTTAAACTTTTTATTGAGTATATAAGAGTTTTGTCCAATTATCCAGTTATCTTCAACTTTTTATACGAGTATACAGTGAGCGTCAAAAGAAAGTAAATACCAATTCTTCATCCCTAAATTATCTTATTACAAAGTTATTATTGACTTACGATAAAAAGTAATATTACAGAGTTTACTACAATACCGTTAAGAGATTTACTATTATAAAACATGAAATCAAAACAAGTGACCAAATTGCTCAAATCTCTCGAATGTGAAAATGCATCAGATTTTACGCGTCAAAAAAAAGTAAACAGTTGTAATACTTACTTAGATTTTTTATGTTTCGGGGAAGAAGTTAAAGTTTTTTGTGAAAAATTTGTACCGATCAAATGTTTTACTTCACTAAAAATAATTTTATGTTGATTTGTACTTATTAATAATAACTAAAAAGGTATAAAGGAAGATAATCTCAATATGGGAAAGCAAACATCGGCTGATACTCGGAAAATTATATTAGAAAAAGTCAAATCCTTGCGTGAAATTGGTGAAATCGTGGGAACAATTGAACAATAAAAAAAAATAGTTGATAAAAACGCCAAACTGAAGTTAGAGCTGTAGTAAGAGAAGTAAAGGCATATCCAAACTCAAGTGCAGTTAAATTATCAGAGAAGATAACGCACACATCAGACAATCCAGTAAGTGCAAGTACATTCAGGAGACCGATTCACAAAAATGGCTTACATGGAAGGATACCACGCAAGAAGCCATACCTATCCAACGTAAGTCAGAGTAAGCGTATGAATGTTGCTAAAAAGTACAAAAATAAGACTCTATCTTTTTGGGAAAACATACTTTATACAGATGAGAGCAAATTCGAAATTGTCGGAGCGAAAAGGCCCCCAAAAATATGCCGTGCTTAGAATGAAGCCTTCATAGAAAAGTGTGTTACCAACACTGTCAAACGCGGTGGAGGCTCAGTTATATTTTGGGGCTGTATGGCGTTGGTGTTGGTAATCTTGTTGTTATTGAGTGTACTATGAACTAAATGGATTACTTAGCCATTTTGAAGGACAATGTTGACCCTAGCATCGAGAAATTAGGCTTGACTTGAAACTGGATCTTCCAACAGGACAACTGTCCAAAGCATGAGTCAAAAATTGTAAAGGTGTGGCTACTGTACAAGACTCATCAGCCGCAGTCCCCGGATGTTAACCCGATCGAGCATCTGTGGTAACACTATTGACAGAAAAATCAGACAAAGAGCTTTTTCAAGCAAGCCAGGCTTAAGGAAGGCTCTAAGGGAAGAATAGAGCAAAATCTGCCCAGATGTAACAAAAAAATTTGTCGAGTCGATGCCTAGGAGACTAAACGAGGTGCTTAAAGCCAAAGGAAAACAAACCAAATATTAAAATACGAGTATGTTCTCTTTTGTTTGCTGTACTTTTTTTTGACGCGTAAAATTTGGTCTTTCTAATTAAAATGAATTTATTTTTTTTTTATTAGTTTTGTAAAATATTTATATCGAAATCAGCTATTATTAAATAATTCTTGAATTCCTTATATTTATTTTTGATTTTGTGTTACTAACTTCATTTTAATAAAACTTTTAATAAGAATAATTAAGGTGTTTACTTTCTTTTGACGCTCACAGTATGTAAAGAGCAAATTATAAGTCTATCATATTCAAGTTTCATCGAAATTACTACAGTTATTTAAAAATTTTATCTACAATTTCAAAAACAATGCGTGTTGAATTTTTCTTCGAAATGCTGTTTCATTCAGATTTTGTAAGCTCTGGTGTAATTTCATATGCGCCCAGCGAAAAATTTGTGTTTGCCAAATGCCATTTTCACTTGTACGAGTATTTTATGACTTAATTTCTTGTTTACTATGAACAAAAGATTATTCCGGAGAAGTTAAATGAAGTGAGAAAAATGGCTTAGCAATTGAATAGTTGAGTTTATTTCTCCATATTGTGACATTTTTTGATGAGAACTGGAATGTTCAAAATGTCCTTGAAATGAAATGCCAAATGAACTTTAAATGCACTGCTTAGTGTTATTGTAACATGAGTTGGCAGCGATGTACGGATTAACTTCAAAAATTGTTCACTTGTTTGGAATTTCGTGCATTTCACTAATAGTGCAAGTTCGATGTCTTTACATCATTTTTATATGTATTGCACAAAAGATAAAAAAAATGGTAAAAACAGGAGAGTACCTAACGGGTGCCGAGAGGCAGCAGAATGGTCCTCGTTTAAGAAATTAAAGTTTTGTTTTTAACAGAATTAAGAAATTTAATAAATGTTGTGAACTTTTTATAGTAAATGGAAATGTTGGAGATATTGCAATTAAAAATGTTACATAATGTGAAATATTACAGATCTGATATAATGAGACGGGAAAAGTAAGGAATTTTTTTATTATTGTCTTATTAAAGAAAATTGTTCCATGTTGTAAAAAAAACACAAAATTTTCTTTGGGTAGAGGGCGACGAATCAACACTTTTTCTCGGGCGCCCAATGTTCACATTATGTCACTGGATAAAAACTGATCCATTTACTAAGCAAAGAACTAATACTTATAACGAACTGCACCTTAATATTTGATATATTTATTATAAATTGTATTTTATATAGTTTTCATTAATTCCAGTAAAATGTTACTTATGTATCGTTGTTTATTTAATTTACGATTATATTTTGTTTTTATAACTTTGAACTGTTTTACAATATTTAAGGATGCATAATTCTCAAAAGAAATTTTTTTTTGATAAATAAAATTTAAAAGCCTTATCCACAATGCAGTATTTTTCTTTTTATGCACCTTCAGAAAATTACTTCATTGCAGAGAATGAGAGTTTTTTCGATTCACATTTAATTTTTGAATCAAATTGTTTAATTACAGCGAATACATTCCTCTATTACTTTGAGATCCCTGTGAATATCATCGCTGGTTTCAAAACCGGCAAGTACATGAACTAGCTTCAATATTTTTTCAAGATTTTGTTCAAATGAGCTGAAATTTTGTCAAAATTCGAAAATAAGTTGCAAACCTCGGTAACCGCAACGCCTGTACACTGAAACCTTGATAAGTGCAACTTTTCAAAAAAATTAACATTTATAACCGTAACTTTCGCTACTTCACATACAATGTGTAAGTTTTTTGTGTTTCCCCGAATTGGCATTGGTTCTTTTGTATAATTCGTCAGTTATAATGCCATTCCCATAATTTCTTTTTTGTTTTTTTATGAGCAATTCTGCCGTACTAAGCGAAAAAGACTTATCTCAAAATAATTTCATTTCGAGATAATTGATGTTTTGTTTATGTCAATTTGTTGAAATACCTGTAAAATTGAGATAGAGGAAATTTTCATAGTAGATTTTTTATATGATTGAACTAAGATGCCGACATTTGGAGTATTTCATTAGACGCGTAATTTTTTAAGCTATCCGATGCCATAAGAATCTCGGATATTTTTTTTTTTTTTTGAGATACGTCTTTTTTGCTTAGTACGGCAGAATTGTACGCACATAAGAAATCAGTACCCAGTCTCTATAGTTCGGTTTTTCATTTTGAGGTTGAAAAAGTCGAAAAAATGTAATGAGTGAGAAGTCGGAAATATTTAAAAAATATTCAATAGGGTTGAAAAGCCGAAAACAAGTTAAAATAAATTTGAAAGAAGTGCAAATCCGCCAAATTTGGCCTTTTAGCTGGCCTCTTTTTTTTTTGGAGTACATCTTCCAGCCATAGTTTTTCTTGAAGCTAAGGCTATCTTGAACTCATAATATAGGTTGTTCAATTGAAATTCAGATAGCTTTTTTTTTATTTAACTTTATATGTAACATTTCATGTTGTTTTTAACTAAAATCCAATTTTAGCTATGTCTCCCTTTGAATTTTAATTGTTCCTCCTTGAATATTAATTAAAGATAGTCCAAACTTCGAGAAAAAACATGTTTGAAGAGTCTGCTCCAAAAAAAAAAATAAAAAAAAAATCGAAGCCATGGTCGAGGTAAGATGACAATTTCGATTTTTTTTTTATAACTGCCATAATTGAACTATTCTATAGATTTTTCTAAAATATTCAAAGATTCAAATTATATCAGCTCTGTTAATTTAGAAAAATGCAGATATCTCGGGTTCGAAATAAGAAAATGATATGGGGTTTACGGCATTCTGTTAAGCAAATAACAGTACATTAAAAATGATGTAACACGGGATCGGCAGCAAAATAATATGGGGTGATTTTGCAACTTTAAAGTACAATATCGGAATTTTTTAATTTTTTTCCGGTCAATTTTGAATTTTTTTGTAAGAAAAAAAGAAGAAGAAAAACTAATCACGAATTCGAACTCTCCGATTGATGGTTACTGTTTTAAATATAAAAAAAATTAGAATCACCTTAATATGCAAATTTGTCAACTCCGATTCGAAAAAAATCAGGTCTGTTAATTTAGAAAAATGCAGATATCTTTGTTTTAAAATAAGATAATAAAATGCGGTTTCGGCATTCATTTAAGGGAATATCAGTTCATTAAAAATGATGTACCATGGGATGGGCGGTAACATAATATTTAAGGTGTTGGAGCTAAAAAGTGGAAAATCGGTACTTTTTTACTTTTGTCCGGTCAATTGTCAATTTTTATGTAAGAAAGGAAGAAGAAGAAAAAAAACCAATCACGGATTTAAATTCCCCGATCGATTATTTCCCGAAAACCATACCCACTTTGTTGAAAAATTTTATAACCTCTACAACTTGCAGCATTTTTTAAATCAAGATTTTTGAAAATGGGTTGTTTACTTAAAACAGAGGGCGCTAATCCAGTTTTCAATATTAACCTTAAACCTAGTAATGGGGCTTGTCCAGACATATAAGGCTATTGTAATCCGCTGACACATCGTGAAAAAATCAAAAAAAAATTTTTTTTGAACCGCTCTAATGTATATGTATCAAAAACTCGTTTCTGGCTGTTGGGTATTTAAGTACCCAAATATGTAAAATGCAAAAATTTCGACCATTACTGTTGCATTGCGTTAAAGACATATTAGACTAGCTGACTCTGGGAAATTTTCCGATTTTCAGTAGAGTTTAGTTTTGAGTTTTTTAATCGCCCTAATATACATACATACATACATTTAAAATACGTTTCATATAAAAAGTGCAACACATACGATACAAATTTATTGCATTTTTTATGTACTTATCTAAGATTGTTTTTCTGGAAAAATAACCAAAAAAGAATGACCTATACCCTTATCGACAAGGTCACGGCGCGCCGTCCGACTTAAAAAATGTTGATAGTTGTAATCATTAAGCCAAAATCAGTCAAAACTGGTAGGATGAGGGTTACAAAACCGTTCTCCAAACGGAAAGGGACGTCCAACATGTGTACATACCGCACACATTTAGCTAAAGAGTCACAACTCAAAATTTGCCATTTTCGAGTTTACTTGTTAAAACTGTTCATCATACACATATCTTTTTTTGCTATACTTTGATGTCAAAAATCGGTTATGTCTTTTTAATGTTGCAATAGAAATTAAGCTACAATATGCAAAAGTATCCTATTTTTAGTGTCGGAGAGCTCAAGCTGTTGTGATCGCGACGTGGCTTCCAACCATATCCTGTTAGTACCTGCATCTCAATAATACACACTTTATTTATGAAAAATAGTTCACAAGCTCAAAACAGTTTTTTGCGTTCTCTGAAAGTTCGAAAATTTTGAGTTGTCCCTCTTTAGCTAAATGTGTGCGATATTTTCCATGCTTCCATAACAAAACTTGTTTTAATTTTCATTTTGTGTTTTTTTTTAAACTATATTTTATGAATGGTAATTGGAATAGAAATGTGCGATTCGAGGAAATATTGCAGAAAATTGAAGGCGCTTGAACTTGCAGTTTTGCGGTGCAAATGCTCAGTGAGAAAATAAAGGACACGATAAGTAAATGCAGCAGTCCACTTTTCCCAGCAGCCAAAAATTACTGTTACCTTTCAAAAAAACCATTCCCATACATACAAATTTTAGAAATACCAAAACTGCAGACAGACGTTTTCTGTACAAACCAGGTAGTGATGGCTCCTCTTTCGAAAAAGAACAAAACAATTTTGGCATGAAAAACAAATATGCTTTCATTTTTACCTTTGGAAGATTGTTAGTCAGAAGCTAGCGCAATGCAATAAATTGATCATTGAACATTGAAAATGAGATCAGATATTTCATTAGCATTATGAGAAAATTGTTAAGGCTATTAATTTTGGTTCTTAGGTCTTCATGCAAGGACTCAATCTACGATCTTAAATTTGAAGCTTCTGGAACAGCAGAAGATTAATCATAGACAGCCCGTAATAAGGCAAAGGCAGCAGCAAAAATGCCATGAAAGCTCAAGTTGGACACCTTTCAGCACAAGCTGAAGAATATCGTAATAGTGACTACAGTGTGCATAAATGAGACTTAAATGCTGGAGGAAGATCGTCTAGGGTTAATTTAAGGTAATTAAGGGTCGCTGAGCTCCACGTCAGCGATTGATATAACGGTAAATAAACCTATTTTGAAACAGTTACAAACTCTCTTCTACGCTTTTTTTATTTTAAGTCTGAGAGGTTTATTCTCTATGGCAAGGTTGATCCTCAAAAAAGACAAATATTTTTAGTTTACGCTACCCCTTCAGCACCACGTACGGGGTCAAGCGAATGAAAATTTTTGCACCAGTCTTAGGTAAAAATGTGAATAGAATGCTCCATACCGGGCTTATAGGGTGGTGCTAACGGGGCTGTGCAAGAGGAGAAAAATCATTTCTCCATGAGGAACAACTTTGCCCCAGACACCAAACTTCTCAGACTTGAGGTAAAATCTGATAGCAATTCGAGCTCAACGACCAAAAATCCCTTTAAGTTGACATGAGTCGATATTTTTTCGATTTGACTGCACACAGTGTAATTTGCCCATTAAGAGATTGTTGTTTTACTTTAAACTTTTTATTTCAAATGTTGGTAGCTCTATTTCCACTGTTGTATGTGCTGTTGCGGTATGTACCAAAAAAGATG
The DNA here is from genome assembly GCA_949775025.1 of Tricholauxania praeusta. NCBI lineage: Eukaryota > Metazoa > Arthropoda > Insecta > Diptera > Lauxaniidae > Tricholauxania > Tricholauxania praeusta. The sequence goes on along the minus strand of OX459029.1, from coordinate 66,787,857 downwards.
GTACTGATACAATTCTCTATCTCTTAAGTGTAGTTTTTTCTTGTTCAGTTTTTTCGTTAAAACAAGAAAACTTTTTATATTAACATAGTTTCACTTTAATTGCAAAAGAAAATTGGATTTTAGCGTATGCGAATCCTCTGAATTTACCAAGAAATAACTGCAAGCTCCAGAAGGTTGCTTTTAGTATTTGGTTGTGCCATTTGCGACCTGAAAAATGCAACAGCGGCAGCCTCAAGAAAAATTTTCACTAACTTATGTCTCGTCTCCTAAACTTCTTTGGCTGCTAAATTTATAAATTTTTATTTGGAATTTTTGTCTCGTTTCTTTCGCTCTGTCTGTTTCTTTTAATGCGTTTGTGGATGTCCTTTCTCGTTCATTTTTCTGTAACAACTGTAATTGCTTACAGTAAAAGTTTTTCACATCAAAAAGTTTATGGCAAAAGGATTTAGAGTTGCATTGTTGAGCATTGTTTGGTACACAATCGCCAAGTTCGAGTTCCTGCTTTCTATTTTTTATAAATTTTGTATTGTATTGACTTGTGACTGCTTTTGAGTAGTTTTGTCGCATTGAGAAATGCAACACAACACACACAGAACTGCAGGTTACATGAGGGGATTGACACTTTAAGTTTTTCCTGCTTTTGTTCATTATTGCCCTTAAGTCGATCATAAATAATTGCCAAGTATACTTAAGTTGAAAAGTTATTTCAGTCCTCTTTTAATATAGTATATGTATGTAGATGCTCATGACCAAGAAAACACTATTTTCAGATTTAACAGACAAGTTGTTTAAACTTAAAGTTTTAAGGAGTTGATGGCATGTAACTCCAGAGCATATCTTAAAATGATATTTTTTCATGCATATTTAAAGCTTGTATATCGTTATGTGTCAAAGCCCTAATTTCTTCGATACAGTTTTTATAAGTTACTTTCTTAACTTCATTTGGCAATCAATCCAAATAGCGCCATGGCCTGCATTAAAAAGTACTGCAGCGTCTAGCGGATGTAAATTCACAGTGTTTTACTGCGGAAGACAAATATTACACGAAATTCAGCAAAATAATTTCAAAATTTTTGGAATTTTCAATACAAGAATTTCACGGGAGTACACAAAAACTTTATATTGTTTTTTGTTATTTACACGAAATCTTGAGTTCAAATCTAGTGAAATTTTTAGTTTTAATTAATGCGAATTCCGGTGAAAAAGTTCAAACACGTACACTGTAATTCTGGTATCAGAATTCGCACGGCGCACAGTGGATTTTTGTGGCCATAAATAGGAAGAATTTGAAAGTAGTTGGAATTGAAAAATTTTTTAATACAATCGTCAGACAATACTTAGGGGATGAAAAAAAAACTATAAAAGTTTTAAATTTGTTTTTAATTTGGCGACACAGTGGGCTCAAAGTTGAACTTTTTACTCCAAAAATTTTCTATGAATTTTTTTATATAAGCAACTGTTAGATATGGTGCTCTAGTTATCCTGTTTGAAACAAAATTCAATAATGTAGCATATTGGCGGAAAGAACATTGTTTCGGTTTTATAAAAATTAATTTAGTTTTCTTTTATCGACCTTATATGAATTTTACGGAATTTTCAAAAATTAGAATGAAAAATGGTAAAAGTGAAAAATTTTAAAACTTTAACAGAAATAAACACAAAACTATATCCCCGGATTTGAAAATTTTTTTTATATATTATGTGCAAAAGTATGGTTAACAAAATAAAAAAATAAAAAGCTGCAAATATTCATAACTTTTTTTTTTGTCAGGGTTTTCCTAATGCAGTTTTAGATGGAACTTTTATTAAATTCTTTCAATTTGTTTGTATCGAAATTTACCAAAATTGCATATTGGCAGAAAGTTCATGGATTGTACTATTTAAAAATTATTTGTTTGAAGTCTTATGTTCTATGTGTGAATTATGCTGATTTTTTAAAAATTAGAGCTGAAAAAGTCATTATTCAGAAAATTCGCAATATTTAACAGTAAAAAAAAAAACTATATCTCTGGATTTTCTTTATTTTTTTATATGTTACGTGCGAAGGTATGGTTAACAAAATAAAAAAATAAAAAGCTGCGCATATTCATAACTTTTTTTTTAATGAATTTTTTTCTATTGAAATATTTGAAGGAAAAAATATTTTTGTATCTTCGCATTTTGTAATACTTTACAACAATTTTATAAATTGTAAAAGCTTACATTGTGAAGGAATTTTTTTGAATTTAGATAGGAGTTACCTCAAATGTAGGGGAACTGGTTAAGGCTGCTTTTTCTTTTTTATCCCTCTTTGCTTTCGCTTTCTTAGAACTAAACATAGCATAGTGCAGATATGGATGGTGCAGCATAGGGGGTCCGATTATAAACATTTTTGTTATTATAATTATCGAAATATATTTCCAAAAAAATGATTTTAAATTCTTATGTCCTTAATTATGATAGTTATAATTCTATATTTTTATATTTTCCAATAAATTTATTATATGTTTTTAATGTCTTTAATATATGTTCAGAAAAAACTTATGTTTTCATTACAAACTAAACGTACCGTACAGTGTTTCAAAAGTCATTGCGACCGAATATTGCTAATGCTATTAATATTTTAATGTTATTTTATCAAAATAAATATAGTAGAATATTTTATAAGTTCTGGCTTCCGGAGAAGTTATAAAAGAAAACTGTGGAACTTTATAAAAAGGACTACAATTGGTACAACATGCCTCCTTCCGTGCACAAAGTTCTGATGCATGGAAGTCAAATTATGCAAGAACTAGAAGTTCGAATTGGACGTCATTCTTCTTTGAAAAAGCTCAGGAAGCATCAAATAAAGTTTTTAAAAACGCGAGGTTGCACAACAGCAGGTGTTGCTCTAGAGTAGCAAACAACGAAGATGTTTTGCATTATTTGCTGATTTCTTCTGATCCTCTTATCAGCCAAATTCGAATAAAGCGAGATCAAAAATATAAAGAGTTATCACCAGAGGCACAAGAAATGCTTGAAGCCTATGAAGAAGACGATTAAAATAAATTTAAAAAAAACATTTCTGTATATCTACTTTTTTATTGAATTTTCAGTTTTTCTTTAATAACTTGAAAACTATAAAAGATATTGAAAAATTAATAACATTTTTGAAATCAGCATTGCCAAATTAATGACATTTGAAAAAAGTCTCAATCACATCCCACCTTTGTATGGGCGGTAGGCGTGTACGTGGACCGATTTTTTTTATATATTCATAAATTTTTGTTGATTTAACCTAAAAAACGTCTGTGTCAAATTTCAAGACTCTGGGGCTATTCTTACTGTTTATGGCCACCGTTTTTTGTTTTTCTGTAATAACTTTAAAACTATAAGAGATATTGAAAAAGTAATAACATTTTTGAAATTAGCATTGCCAAATTAATGAAAATTGATACCAATTTTGAAAAAAAGTCACAACTTCATCCCACCTTTGTATGGGAGGTAGGCGTGTCCTTGAACCGATTTTTTTAAAAATCACCAATATTTGTTCTCTTTATCTTGAAAACATCTGTACCAAATTTCAAGAATCTAGCGCAATTATTACTATTTATGGCCGCCGTTCCATACAAATCCATCCACTGTGCGGCGTGCGCGTGCGAAGCAGAAATGGAAATTTTTCATTGTACCTAATTTGTCAAAATAAGTGGACCTACCTGTGGCTTCAAAGTACCTAAAATATGTAGGTTTATCGAAATTTTTTGGATTTTTATAAGCATCAAAAGACTCAGGTTTACTTTCAGAGCTCCTCCCCAATTTTATTTTATCTTGAGCAAATAGGAGACCTAGCAAAAATAATAAGAGTGATATTAAAAGTTGGGTAACACATCTAATTTCTCAAAGGTAGTCATCTTAAATGGAGACATATCTTTTCAAAAATATCTGGAACCTGTGGATTAATTCAAAATACGGATTTCTATAAAAGATAATATGACATTATTTTAAAAAACATTTCCCTTTTTGCAAAATATGCTTTGTGTATATTAAATAAATTATATCTAGTTTTAAATTTAAGTTTTTACTTTTATTGAATAGCATTATTTATTTTCAGAGATCTGGAAATTAAGAACAGAACTATTTTTTGAAAAACATAAATATTTGAAGTAAGTTTTGCGCCTTGTGGTGAAAGCATGTGTAACTCTAAAAACTTTTTTTTTTTAAAATAGGAATTAACTTCATGAAACATATTGAACAATATCCTGTGGCTCGAAAGATACTTTAAGGGGACATGACACCTTCACATTTTAAAGAATTAAAAAATTTTGAAAAATACGTTTTTAATAAAATAAACCTATAACGAGCATTTTAGTAACATCGTGTCAAAGTTATAGTACTTGAAAAGCTATAGCTAAAAAGATTTAAACGCGTTTTTCTCGAAACCACGGGCATGATAAAAAAAACTACTGGACTGATCTTTCTGGAACTGATTCTGTTGTGCACATATAAATGCAGGGAATGAACTACGGACAGAAAGATCGGTATTATAGTTTTGGCAGCTTTGATGCTGATTAAAACCTCTTATTTTTTTTTCAGATGTTCTAGTGAGCTGCAATCATGTCCGCCGTGATTTTTTGGTGTTTTTTTCAAAAAACTTTAGTGGTCATAAATTTTAATAAAAAAATAAAAAAAAATTTTTTTTAAATGTTGTTTTGTTTCAAAATAAATATACATATGTGTAAATATGTTCAAAATTATATCTTGTTTTCTATAAAAATTATACGCATTTTAAAACACCTATGAACAAATTTTTAAAGGTGTCATGTCCCCTTAACTGCAAAAAATGTGTGGTTCGAAGCATATAAAAATTCAGTGTCAAAAGTTGAAAACTGCAACTTTTACGGATAATGTTGGGATTTCTGACATCTCGAAGCTCGAAAAAATTTCAAAGATGTTGTGGATTTGGTTTTTGAAAATTGCTAATACCTATGTTTACTTAATACTGCCAACTTTACTGCTTTAAGCAGTAGAATCCTCTCTGTACTGCTAAAAGATTTGTACTGCTTTTTGTGTTGAAACAAAGAAATGCAAACTATGCACATAAAAAGCGCAAACCGCACTCAGAAAAACACTTATGTCACATGAAATGCTAGATGCTTTGATTTATATGTTTTGGTCTAATTTAAAATAGAAAATTATATACGTAACATAGCATGTTTGTATTCCACATCTACTTTTTTTTAGGAATTTCTCAGGGCTAGGGGGGCTTTGCCACGCATTTTTTTAGGAAAATTTGGAGAAATGTCGAAACCAAAAGCAATTAAGAAACTTATTTTTTATAGTTCATACTGGGTTTCCCTTTTTTTTTCTAAAACAATAACAATAAATAACTTTCTAAAATAACTTTACTTTGCGATCTTTCAGTCGCTTGCGCTCGAAAGCCAGAAACGATCAATTATTCAATCTATCAGCGACATGCCTATCCGTTGTGGCCGCATGATTCGTGTTAATGCCGAAAATGATGATTCGCATACTTCCGTTCCAGACGGGAAAGTTTCGATTACTACATGAATATTGTACACTTTTTCCATTCCTTGACGCACGTTATACAGCTCTGTCAGCACCACCTCACAGTGGTCTCAAAAATCGCTAGAGAGCGCAATCTTGTCGCATATTCACATTTTTTTTATTTTAAAGGAAAGCTTACTAAAATGCCACTAAATCGTTGAGTTGAGTTTTGAAAAAAAGGTTACCATTTTTTTTTATATTTTACGTTAAGTTCCGAAAAAAAATAGTTCGTAATTTTTTTGGTTAAAAAATGGCTAGAAAGCGCCATAAAGAAATTTTTTTTCCTTTGATTAAAGCTTGCTTTAATTAGAGCTTATTCCAACAAATCCTTGGAGCTCGATTATGGAAAAAAAATTACTGTTTTTTGGAACAGGCCGAAAAATTTTTTTAAGTAATTTTTGACTCAAAAATTGCTAGGAACTGAAAATTTTGTCGAAAATTAACAACATTCTTTTTTTAAGATAGCTAACTTAATTGCCAATAGATCAGCGGACACTAAATTTCGCCACAAATTGTTCGGTTTTTTATTATTTTAAGTTAAAAGCCTAAACAAATTTTTTTTTCCAATATTGTTGGGTTCAAAAAATGCTATAGGGTGGAAATGTTGTCGGAAATGAAATTGTCATCTTAGCTCGACCATGGCTTCGATTTTTTTTTTGAGCACACTCTTCAATTACGGTTTTTCTTGAACTTAAGACTATCTTTAATTAATATTCAAGGAGGAACAATTAAAATTCAAAGGGAGACATACATAGTTAAAATTGCATTTAAGTTAAAAAAAAAACATGAAAAGTCACACATAAAGTTAAATAAATAAATAGCTTTCTGAATTTTAATTGAACAACCTTGAATATTAATTCAAGACAGCCTTAGCTTCAAGAAAATCTATGGATGAACGATGTACTCTAAAAAAAAAAAAAAAAAAAAAAAAAAAAACGAGGCCAGCTAAAAGGCTAATTCTGGCGGATTTGCGCATACACTCGGAAGATCGAATCTCGAACATTTTTTTTTGGAGAGCTCGAAAATGGTGTTTACATTTGAGCAGAGAATACTAAACCCCATAGGAAATGCATATCTTACTGAAGGTCGAACTTTTTGGATTTTAATTTTTTGCTTTGATTGGCTTCTGCGCTTAATATGATTGGAAAACAATAGAAGTAGCTTTTAAGTATATATATTTAGGACAAAGTCAATGCGTTGTTTAGAAGTAAATTCGATATGAAGTGTTTATTTCTTATACTGAAAAACCTAATTGTTTTTTTAACATTTGGTAAAAATTTTGTTATATTTGGAAACAAATTTATTATAAGATCTTTGATTACAGTGCACTATTTTTAACATTGACTTTAAAAATCTACTTTACAAAGAAACTTACAGTTGTTGTAAATGTGCATTTAAAATTCTGTTTGTATTTGCACGTACATGGGAGCTAAGTATAAGTATCATCTGCATAGTTGAGGACTGATATTATAAGATTCAACGACAGGTCAGGCAGAAAAACATTGTATGTATAATATAGAGAATAATAGTTAGCCATGAGAACTCTTGTCTTGGAACTCTAATTGCCTTTTGTTACAAAAAAATCTTAGGTCCTTAAGTAATTATAAGATATGCGACTAATATTGTAGGGACAGCTACATTTTTTATGCATTATGTGTATAATGCTTTCCACTTAAGCCGTGCCTAAGGATTTTTCTAAAAATTTAGAGTGCTTAAAAGTGTTGTGCTTGGCCGAACTGTTTCTTATTTTTTTAGCCTGAAGTTCTACAAATAATTTTTCAATATTGAATATGGTATGGTATTGGGCTGAAATAACGTAAAAGTTTTTGTTTAGCAATTGGTTTAAAGCCAGACACAATTTTGTGAAAATAAATAAAAGAAAAGCTGAAAATCAACAGAGATTTTGATATCTTGTGAAGAAAACAACTTGAGGCTTATCTTCGTCAGTACTTTTTTATTCATTTCGAAAAAGTTTTGAATACAATCTGCAATGTGAATATTATTGGTGCTCTTCGGATTGAGTATCACTAAATATTACTTACACGCCAGGAGCAAAGCGATGGAACGTGGGTACGGTTCGAGGCCATAGAACAACAGTTATATCGTTTGTTAAAGCTATTTTTTTTTTTGTGGTGGAGCCATATGTAAACATTGCTTTTGCGGCCTTGATCGCGAATATGATCGTGAACTGGACTTAAAGTTATCCAACTTAGTGATTTCCAGCTTGGCAGTGTGCTGCTTTAAGCTCTTCAAGAGATCTATTTTAACGTGGCAGGCTTAAAAGTTTGCAACATACTATGATCATCAATCTGAAAATTAACAGAGCCGACCGGCATACTTAATACTTTCACCAATTTTCGATTAGCATAGGCAAATCCCAATTTTCGTCTATTGCAAGTATTTGTCAATTTCATGTGCCTGAGAGCACTTAACACAGTGGTAAGGCAAGGGGCAGTTGCTAGCCACTTGTGTAAAACGCTGGCAGTTTTTGTGTTGTGAAAGTTTAAGTGGTTTCAATTTTTCCAAATAAGCTTTGCATTTGAACTGAATTAAGCAGATACTGACTTTAAATTTCATAAAGTTCAAAATTTGAATGCCTTATTTTGAATTAACTAAATACTTAATTATTTAATTTTAAATCAGCTTTTAATTTATGTTGAGGAGGTTTTTTTCCGGTAGGCGTGAAAGTATGAAAATTAATTTTATTGCTTATTAGAAAACTCTTAAGTGTGACTAACATTAGCGATTTTTGTACTTTGTCTCATGACAATGATTTTGATCTGGCCCAAAATGGTCTAATGTTAATGGCCTCGAAATGTTGTGGATGTGCTGAAATGGGAACTTCCTGCATGCGCTTCGCTTGATTAATATTCTATAATAAAGATTAGTTGCTCGAATAATTTATGCCTTTGTGTTGGCTGCATCAGTGTCAATATTTTCATTGCGAACTAATTTCACACTGATTTTGATTTTGGTCAGTTTAATTATTTCCGCTACAGAGCAATTGAGTGACTCTGGCCGATTATAAGGTGACATAAGCCTCGATGAAGAAGGATTCTTCTGCAGAAAACATGTCGCAAAATCATTAGTCAAATGGCAATCTGTCATGTGGGATCGCTTCAAAAGTAGAGCAAATAACGTGACAATAGAACAGAGTTATGTCTCAAATGAGATCGCTGACATAACTGCAGAAGAAATGCTTTATAGCCAAGTAATTGTTGCGGACATTCCTCTTATATACAGTTACTCACAAAATTGAGTATACACATTGATTTGTAAGAAATATTATCAATTTTTATAGAAATTAATAATGTTTAGTAAATAATTTTAATGCATGGGGATAGATACCAATCTGACGAACTAATAACGAACATAAATTTTAGTATTTTCGAGACATAACACAAAAAAAAATTCATAAAAACTTAAATTAATTTAATGTTCATAAAAATGAAGTATATAGTTCATTAAATTTTAATTAAAAAAGATATTCTTTGATTCCAATAATTGGTAGGACCACTTGCTGCATCTGTTACAGATTAAATTCGTCGTGGCACAGAATCCACCAGTTTTTGGGTGAAAGAGTGCGAAATTTCTACCCAGATCTTGGCTATTGCTCTCTTTAAGTTCTCCTTGCTCCACGAATGAACATTTTTCAATTTTATTTTCACTTCTCCTTTCCAACGATTGTGGTTGTGTTTTAAGTTGGTTTGGAGAGTTTTATAGCAGCCAATCTTGCCATATGTGCGCCGAGTGCTTTGGATTAATATCCTATTGAAACTTAAACCCGGACGAAAGCTTAAGTTTTGCGGCACTCTGTCGCAAATTTCGTCTTAAAATATCCAAGTAACTTTCTTTGGTCATAATTGAGCCTATAAGTTCCATGGATCCGACGCCACTAGCTTTCATAGATCCCCACAGTATAACTGACCCTTCACCTTGTTTGACTGTGGCTACACAATTTTTAGTTTGCAGTGAAGAATTGGTTTTTTTTCGTACCATTGATACACCATCTGATCCCCAAAGATTAATTTTTGCCTCGTCCGTGAATATCACCTTTTTCTAAAAGTTCGGTGGCTTGTTTAAAGGCATTTAAGCAAACTCCAAAACTTTTTTTTTTTACTATAGAAAAAATTAAATTCTCATCACATTTTGATAGGAGTTTTATCTGCTTCTATCTATAGAATTCATCAATGTACTTTCGTATCTCCACTTGTTTATAATATTTTGAACTGTATAATTAGGTCTTCTAATAATTTCACCAATTTCGGGATATGATTTTCCTTTACAATATCATCGCATCACCTTATCTTATTGCAAAAGTTGTATCCTTGCTAGTGGTCACTATTGCGAAACTAACGCATAAAACGAAATGAGATTGTATTTCAACTATTAGTCGAAATAGCCCTACAAACTTTAAAATGCTTTCCAATACTTCCGTTATAAAAAAAAATCAAATTTGATGTCAAAACTGGCAAGTGTATACGTAATTTCGAGACTTGAATTTTGCTTTAATTTACGTTTTTATAAATTCATTTTGTGTTTTGTCTTAAAAATATTAAAATTTATATTCGTTATTAGTTCGTCAGATTGGTATCTATCCCCATGCATTAAAATTATTTACGAAACATTTTTAATTTCTTTAAAAATTGCCAATATTTCTTTCAAATCAAGGTGTATACTCAATTTTGTGAGTAACTGTAGATATATTTTGGCTATGTGGGACTTTAACGCAAAAGCGGGACGCGATAACAATAACCTCAAGCACCAAATGGGCCGAATTTTTTTCTTTCAAATTCTTCATTTATTTATTGTATCTCTTTAAGTTGTAAAGACCAGCAACAAATTATGAATTCGTATTTCTAATTAAACTATTACAAATTATAAATTTTACACAAATTGGCTTATGTATTATGAGATGTAATTCAAAGTAGAGTTCGCAAACTATCGATGGCACTATTGATACAATCGATTGTCTCGCACTATCGCGACTATCGATGGCATATGGCAGATTATCGATAGTGTTTGTATCAATTTTTCATCCTACAATTGTTTTCGTACTTTCGATAATGTTGAATAACACCACTACTTCAGTGTAATTGTCATTTCTTCAAACGCGTTTGATTTTTACAACTTGACAACATTGTTTATTCTCATATGTTAAAGTGAACCAAAAGAGCACTAAGCTTATATTTATTTTCTTGTAATGTTTAAAATATGGAAAAATTCTTTTGTGTAGTTTTTAATTCTGAGAAAGAATATGTAATCAAAAAATGTTGGTCGGATCTAGTTTCGGAGATAAAGTCAAGGGAAGTTGAGGATATAGCTTTTATAAAAAGCAGTATAAGTTTGTAACCCCTGCATAAATTTCTAAAATATTGGTTTCATATGAAAGACAATTGAATAACTCATAAAGTCGACAAAAAAATACTAGCAATTTGTTGTATAATTTTCGAGAGATGACGATTTTTGCAAAAATTTGTTTCAGTTTTCAAAAAAAATGTTATTAATTATTTTTTCTACATTCCGCTAAAAAATGGGTTAGTGAAAAAAGAATTGGTACAAATGATGAAACATTTTAAAACAAAAAAATTGAGCTCTTTTGTGATGCTAAAAAATATACGTTAATAACACATTTTTTTGGATTTTAGCTAAAGTTACTATCAATATTATCGATGGTTAGCGAACAAACTATCGTCCACTAACGATGATCACGACTGTCCAAAAACCCGACCAACACCAGCAAGTAGAACAAACAAGAAATATTTAACATGCTCGCAGCAAATTACAGGCAAGATAGCAGGCATCAAACTCAGACAAAATTGGCAAATCAGACCTTTAAACTGGAGTTTAATAACGTCTGCAGATGACCAGCTTATCCGTTGGAAACAATATTTTGAAAGACCATCAGCCGTCAACTTCCACCAGTAAGTACTGTTTATATGCTTCTCATGAGAGAAGACCACATCAACTGATCTTATGTATATTTTGTATATCTGTCATTAAAGGAGCGTGCGGAGATCGTGGAGTTGCCGAAAAGCTGAAAACTTACCCGGAGTTCACCGCTGAACTTACGTACTCATCTCATATGCAAAAGTGAGCTGAAGAACGAATGCCTCTATACTGGCTTATAGGATCTTAAGTGAAAATCTAAGGAAAGAGGTCTTATCGCCATACCAGAACTACAGAGGAAACGTAATTTTTTAAATTCCATCCAAGGACTTGAAAACAAATCCTCTACACCAGAGCCAGTGAAAAAATAGACAGCAGGATTCTCCCGAACAGATCGGGCATTGATCAAATCAAGACCTTCGCATTATGAGTGGCAGGAGTCGTTACATTTAACTAACATCGAATTAAGTACTGTTTTTAATATCATCGACTGCAATTTCATCAAAAATTCATTGAAGAGAATATGTGCAGCGACCAATATCATTAATCTCATCAAGGTTCAATACGAAGATATTAACTGCAGAGTGTTACAAAACGTGAAGCTTTCTGATCCTTTTGAGCCCGTCTCAGGTGTGCGCAAAGCTTGCTTGCTGTCACCAATCATGTTTCTGATAGTACTGAACGATATTCTCAGCAAAGCTCTGTATTCTACAATTCGTAGCATGCAAAGAACTTTCAGCGAACATCTGGAAAACTTCGCATATGTTGATGATAAATAACTCCCCGTAACCAAGCGGGCCGATATGTAAGAAAACTCTATGCCGTCAGATCATCTGCAGAAAAAGTAAGTCTGAAAATCAAATTAATACAACAAAAGCATGTTTATCCGCCCAACCAGTGGCAACAATGGCTTCATTATAAGCGAATCTAGCATAAAAGAAGTGGATAACTTAGCGTACTTAGCGTCATAGCACATGTTGGCGGTGCCAATAGGGACATTTGTGCTATAATAAATATAGCGAAAGGAATGTACCTCTCTAACTGAAGTAAGTTTCCAAGCAGTGAAGTAGTAGTAGATAACGCAGCTGTCCTAAATCTTCGTGAAAATGTTCGAAGACATACGTGAATTGGGAAAATGTAGGAGCGAACTGAAACCACTCGTAACTGATTTTACGTTAGAAGAGTTTTATGGAGACTGTTTGCTCCGTAAATGGACATCAGAGGTAGAGTAATATTAAGGTAAATTAATTAATTTAATAAAAACCAAAAACTTCGCTATTAAATTAAAAAACCCGTAGTTATTTAAAATAAAATAAAAAACGAAATTTTTCAAAAAATTGTGAGATACATTTCGGCATGCGTTTAAGTCATACTCAGCCAATCTATATTATTAGATTCATAAAATTGATTGAATGACGATGTGCAAAAAAAGTGGACGAAATTCCAAAAGTGGGAGTAGCACTTTTCAACAATTGAAAATTTTGATTCGATATAGCTCGAAATTGGCACAAACGATTTTTATAAAAATTTTAGAGATGTTAACACTGATAGCAATCATCAATAAAAGCTAAGTTAGTAGCTGGAAAAACTCGTTGAAGGGCGTGGCACAGCCCTCAATATGTATGAGCCTTATAACAAGAGAACTAACTACGCAATCGTTATAAAATTTAATATGACTGATATAATTGCTATTAGGTATTTTATAAAAATTATTAAATGGAAAAGTAACTGTGGGCGTGACACCTACCATACAAGCAAAAATGTTTAATGTTATGGATAGTGTGCTATGAGAGTAATCTTCATAGAACTTGATGTAGAGGGGTGGATTACTATAAGCTTTAAAATTAAATGAAATTTGATTAGATTGCATCAGCGGGCGTGGCACCTCCCATATTAACATAAAGTTGTACTATTTTAAGCGAACTATTTCAGCAATTGATCTGAAATTTAATGTAAGTGAATTAATTGCTATAAGGTATATCTGAATCAAAAGCGATCGAACTATCCCCAGTGGGCGTGGCACCTCTCATACACATAAGTAAAATACCTAAACTCGCATATCTATTGAAAAATGTGAGCAATCATATTAAAATTTGGTGTAAGAGTGATGTTTATGAAAAACCATTTCTGCATCAAAATCATATTGTTTTGTAACTGTGGATGTGCCCTAAATTAAAAGGCTAATTATGGCATAAGTCGCAAACTACACAAGCTATTGTGCTTAATTTTTGGTATACGGATTTCGATCACGAACATTATTTATTGAACCAATAGAAGGCGGAATTGAAGAGATGGACGTGGCATATTTCAATTTCGTCATTTCTATTTGATTTTTTAAAAATTTCCATATTTTTTTTTTTGACTTTCTCAACCTTTTAACTCTTTCCAATATATCCCATATATATTGTTCGACATTTTCAAATTCTTTCAAGTTTATTTATTATTTTCCTTATTTTTCTGACTATTTCAGCGATTTTTCAACATTTTTTTAACTTTTCTTGAGTTTTTCAACCGCTATCAATATTTTTCATATATTATCAACTTTTTTAATTTGCCATATATTTTGGACTATTTAAATTTCTTTCCACTCTCTTGAATGGTTTCGTTATTTTTTCGACTTTTTAAGTTTTTTTTACAGTTTCAACAATTTTTGTGAAATTTAATATTTAGAGTTTCAGTTACAAAAATAAATAGTTTCTAGTAGCTAAGTTCAGTCATTTTTTTGGAAAATATATAATATATATGCTTTCATAACTTCCTCGTGGTTTGTTCATGGACAAATATTTATCGCTGTTTTTGTGTATTTCGTAAAGACCGTCTTGTACAAGGCAAAAAAAAAATGTTGCTTACATAATAGAATACCGAAACACATTTGTGTTTTTTTCATGCCACCCAGCCATTGAAAACCACACGATATAATAAAATAAGAAAAGAATACAGTGAGGTAGACTATCATCATATAATTCGTGAATACAACTCCCATGTGGAGAAACGGTTTGCGCATAAAAACCGCGGATCCTATGACGCGCATGTCTTATCAATCATTCGATATGGCCTTTACTAATGCATTCATTCTGTATCGTTGAAAAAATTCGTCAGCTACAGAGGAAGACGAAATTAGAGGAAAAGATACGACGCTATACAGGTTTCGTTTGGAAATTGTTAAAAGCCTCTGAGCTACCACCGAAAATCGAACTGTTGGTCGGCCATCAAGTGGACCACAACCTGGTCCTAGCAGCGGCACTGTTGGTAAAAGATCAGTACATTCTGTGGAGGACATAAGATATGATCAACTGCACCATATTCCTAATTGAGGCTCAAAAAAGTCATGTAAAGGGCCAAATAGACGTTCATGCATGAACAACTGACGACGCCATCATGATTTCGACACACACCGTTCATGCATGCATGATGGATATCATTTTTGGTTGAACTTTTAACGTGTTGACATTATGACGTCAGAAGCATGTGCGGCAATTAAAATTGCATTTAATATTAAAAAAAAAGTATGAAATGAGTTTAATTTAAGCTCAAAAAATCTTTAAAAATGTATTTTAAAAAACAAAGTTCATACAAAAGTTTAATTATTTCATCTAATTATCTTTAGTGCATAATATTTCTAATTTCTTTTCCGCACTCATTGTCACCTTCTTCGTCAAAAAATAATGAAAACTGAGCTAAGTTCAGCTCACACTATCATGCATGCATGATCAATCAAAAAAATATCAAAATATTTTAATATTGTTCATGCGCATGACCAATCAGTCAATCAGCCACCTACACGGTCAGTTTGCATGAGTAATCACTTGATTCATCATGCACGCATGAACGTCTATTTGGCCCTTAAGTTTTGCAAAAAATTCGTTATGCACGCTTTTTGCACAAACTGTAATATACGTACATCTATGTTTTTTAAAAGCCAAAAATTGCTTCAAAGGCTATCACGTGAGTTCACGATGCATAAAAAATATTATAGAACTTTTATTCTTTGTATTTTGTATAAAACCAGTTCCTTATTGTGTACCAACAAAAAACACTTGTCTAATTTTTTATCCTTACCCGGGCAATACCTTCTACAGACGGTCTTCGATTTTTTGCACCTGGCTGCCAAACCAATAAAAATTTTGCAAAACGGACATCCAATTTGAGTTTCTTGTGCCAAAATCATTGGAAACCAAAATTCCCAAAACAAAAATTCAGCCATTTTTATCTTGCTAGTTAAAAGGTTAACTAGTTTTAATTTAATTCTTTATTTGTAATCGCTGAGTACTAATGAATACGGCGAATAAGAAACCCTCCACAGGCTGATTTTGCTAGTCGTCCTTCACCACCATGCAAATACTTTATGTAGCACAAAATTTGGTTATATGTGAGTCAATTGAAACAAATTATCTACAATTACAAAAATGTAAGATATAATTGCTTTGATAAACATATTATTTATCCTGATGAGAAGCCAATTACCTATGACCTCTAAAGATTTTAAATTTAGAAATCAGTCCTTGATCCAAGGTTTGAGACTTAACTCAGTGTAAGTTTTAATTTTTGAAGTTATAAAATGTAATGTTTCTTAACCCATTAATAGTCACTGTACCTGCTTAGGTACAGAATGTTTAACTCATTTTCGGCCAAGAAAATTTTTTTTTATCGAAAATGCAATTCCTCTCATTGACTGTCTATTATGATCTTATATAACTGTTAGAAGTAAAAAAAATAAATAAATTTCGTCCTTTCTCCTGTAGCAGGTGGTCGAAAAATCGACCAATGGCTGTTACCGGTAACAAAAAAGAAAAAAAAACATTTTTGCTAATTTTTTAAAAGGAGGGTCATCATTAAAAGTACAGTTTTAATTTTTTATGGACAGAATACAAAATATAGATGACTACATAGTAACCGTGTGCTTATAGCAATACTTGCAGTGACAATGTTTTCCGTGCGGTGCTTGTTGTACTACATGCACATTCTCATGTTGCCTTTCTGAAGGGTGACCGTATTCAGAGTCGTTATCCGAGGTAACTTCTTGAGTCAGCAAGTACCATGTAAATTCACTTCGAAATTCAAGTTTTCACATAACTTTTAAAGATTTGTGTTAAGCTATAAGGAAAAATGGTATATTTTCTAGGCGTTTACAAGAGCGGTATTCGAGAATGGATGAAGAGTGGCCACCACCATTATCGTGTAGATCAATGCAACACATGTAATAATTATGTGTGTTGATTAAATGCGATTAAGTTACTAGTATATAGTTATGCGTTTTTTGTCTAGCGGTCGCAACGGTTAGCTGTTTGAATTGGGGTCCGTTTTCAAAATTTGTAGCTTAGATAACATCTGCGTTGTCCGACTTTCTAACTAGAAAATCTTAATATAATAATCTAAAATAGATATTGCAAAATCGACTCAAGTGGTGGCGCTTATCAAGAATATATATACTTTTCTATATCTGCTACGCCCGCACTTACGCATTACAAACAGAATGGCTATGTGGATATCCCTCTGAGAACGAAGCGTGTAATCCTCTCTCAAAATTTGTATATAACCTTACTTGAACAAAATAAACATGATGTACTGAATCTTGCTATTTTGATATTAATAACAGCCATTGGTCGATTTTTCGACCACTTGATTTCTCATTAAAATTTAGTGTAACTAACTTCATATAAATTAGTGGAATAAAACTGATTTATTAAGAAAGAACTTTTGTGAACAGAACTGCATTAAAATTTTTTCATTTTGGAACTATTTATATTTAAAAAAAAAGTTTTAAAAAGTGTCTAAAAAAAGGACTTTTTAAATATATTTTTTTCAGTGTACAAAAATAACACAGTAATCATGAAATAACGTTTTCACGATACCATAAGTATCAAAGTTTATTCTAATAAAGGAAGCATTTCCTTTTTTTAAAAAAAAATTTAAAATTTAGCGGTCGAAAAATCGACCAGTGGCCGAAAATGAGTTAAACATCAGTAAATTCAATCAGAAAAAAAATTTTGCAAAGCTTATGGCGCAATTTCATCTTACACACTGTGCTTAAAAAATACACATAAATAATGCTTTGCTTTGCTTTGTTTTGATACTTCATCGTCAATATTGCGTATTTTGAGGAGATCTTTATTCATAAGTCTTTTAAAAATTAAAAATCAAAATTAAATTAAAAAAGTTTGATTTTGGTTTGAAATACAAAACACTTGTATTTTCTTGGTTTTAACGAGTTGAATCGAAAAAATTATAAAAAATTTAACGAATATTATATATATATCATATATTCTACAATGTACCCGCTTGGATTAAGACTCAAAAACCTACTGATTAAATTTTGTTTTTGTTTTTTCCATACTTTATAATTATTATATGTTATTTTCATAAACATGAAATACATGAAGGTGATGATTTGTTTTTAAAAGGTCTTGGTCTTTAATGGATTAAGAAAACTACCATTCAAACTATATGTATATTTATGAGGCCGGAACTATAAATGACACCTGAAAATTGAATTAAACACCATAAAATCATAAACTACTTACTTATAGATAATAAATCACTTAAGTATTTTAGCAGAACCCAATTTATTTCAATACTTAAATTACTATGCAAAATGTACCTAAAGTACCTGTGCAAAATGCACAATTGTTGCACCATGGATATCGCCATTTACCAACACAATAAATTAAAGTTAAAGATACACACACACGCACAGCTAAATTTCAACTGGAACATTTCTGGTAGAAGTTTTGTCATTAGAAATGAAACCATTTGAAACACTAAGCCACATTTAAAAAACACTCACACAAATGAAATCAAATCAGAACTTTTCCACCGTGGCACATTTGCGTATGTTTCCCCCTACTTTGTAGAACGCGGCTCCAAGAGCAAAAGAAAGCACAATAGTTTTAATCATCTTCACCACAGGAATGCAATTTGTGCTATAAACAAAGAAACAAATTTCAAACTTTTGTTCGCTGATGAAGCAGGCAGCAGCCAAAGAAGCGAAAAGTCAGAAGCGAAAAATGCGCGTTAAGTGCGTTTGTGGCTTTTCTTTGGCTTCTGTTTTTGTTGTTATTGTTGTCGCATTAGGTTTTCTTTGTTTTACTTTACCACCTTCTAACATTAGCAATCTCCAATATCTTGGCGAAAAGTTTGTGGATACTTCCATTAAAATTCGGTAATTTTGCAGCTTAATTTGAATTAAATAATTTTAATCTTTAATCTGATATCTCATTACGTTTGTGTTGAAATGGACTGGTTTTATAGCACATGAAAAAAAAAGGATTTTAAGCGAAATAAGGCATTCAGTTAAATAAAAGCCTAAAGCGTTCTCTTTGAATTGGATCGTATCAAAGTTACTTTTACCCTAACAGATAGACGGACAACTAAATATTTTCACAAAATCTAATTTCGGATAAAACCAACGAGCTTGTAATCAATACCCACTAGCCTTTGATGGATTTTGTAGCCATATACGACTGCATCAACCGACTGAACTTATAGGCCATATTGAAGTTAGGGATCTCATCAGAATTAATTTAGTTATGCCACGCAATGCTTGGAAATACGCGATATACCGTGCCTTATGATCAGAGCTGGGCACCACTACACGTGTGTTTCTTTTAAATGTTCTTCAATGCATGTGTAGTTGTGCTTTGTTCGCTTTTCAAAGCAAACTGAATTAAATTTTACGCTCTCTGCTTTATATACGTATATGAAAAGTTATTCTCATTCTGCCGCAGTACCGCGCGCGGTACGTTTTGCCCAGCCACGCTTATGATCAGTGGTACCCACTACTACAAGCAGATGCACTCACAATAAGCATGTGCTAATGATTTGTTTGTTAATTCTGTGTACATGCACCCCATTTCACGCTCTTTTAGTAGTGCTTCACCGAGAACCGATAAATATCGTTCTCGTTATCGTTATCGGGACCGAGAACGAGAACGATAACGAGACGATAATAAAAAAATTATTTCTCGTATGACCGAGGGCGAGAACGAGAAAGGTCTGGCCGATATCTCGTTCTCGGCGATAAACACTTGTTTATCGTACGATAAGCATTTCGAACATTGAGCGCGTATATTTGGCACTATTTGTTTTTCCAAAAACACTTTCACATACATATGTATGTACATACACGCATACACCGACGAAAGTATTTTTTTTTTTAATAAAAACAAACAAAAAAAAACACAAAAATATGAAAACCAAATCAAAACAATATGTGGTGATTTACATCACATTATATGGCAGCAGCAACTCCTTCGTCTCCCATCAAAATAAGCATGTTGAATTTTTGATTTGCTTATTCTTGACAGCGATGGAGCCTTTTTCACGGTTGCATTTAATTTCAGTTTGACAAGATAATTATAAAACAAGTAAACGAGAATAACCGAGAAACATCGGCGATAACGAGACGATAACGAGACGATAACGAGACGATAACGATACAGATCAAAAGTGTCTCGTACGAGAACGAGTACGAGACGATAAGCTTGGCGCTACTACGAGGACGATACGATAATTTTTGAATTATCGTATCGTTCTCGTATCGGTGAAGCACTATCTTTTAGCGCCTGCTCGGTCGGATTTTTGAGCTCTTTGAGCGCCTGCTCGTTCTCTGGGCACCACGCACCACTGCTTATGAAAAGAATTCATCTGAGTTATTCCGAACTTTCACCAGTTTCGTAAAGTTGATGGGCTGTTGTGTAACTTTTAAGCCTATTAATGGCGCAAGAAGTGCGGGGTTTAATATTGAACTGTTAGAGGCCGTCAATTAATTACGTGAGGTGTTTTTTATACCCTACACCGAGGGTATATTCACTTTGTCTCTCCGTTTGTAACACATAGAAGGGGGCGTGGCAGGTATGGAAAAGTATATATATTCTTGATCAGCGTCACCAACTGAGTCGATTTAGCTATTTATGTCTGTCTGTCTGTCTGTACGTCTGTTGAAATCAGGTTTACGGGAAAACCAAGAAAGCTAATTGAATAAAACTGTTACACACAGGTCACATCTTCTTGCAGGCATCATGCTATTGAAAATGGGCGAAATCGGTTTTTGGACACGCCTACCGCCTGTACTCTATGTATATTTACCCAGCCCAATTTTGAAAAAGTTCCAGCGATTTTGATGAAACTTGGTGACTTAGTGCACATGAGAACCAAATTAGGACTAGACTGGCTTTCAAGTTTCCAAAGGATTGTAGAGGGGCGTGGCACAGCCCTAAATTTTGTCATTTATGCTACCATATCTTGTAAGCCTTTCAAGATATAGCGATGAAATTTGGTAAATGGATACATATCAAATATATCCTGAATTGTAATGAAAGTGGGCGGAATCGAAATAGTGGGCGTGGCACTTTTCAACTGTTAAAAATTTTGATTCCGTATATCTCAAAATTGGCAAAACGATTTTCATAAAAATTATGGAGATGATGCCACTAAAAGCAGTCATCAATACAAGCTCAGCCACTTTACTGAAAAAACTCGTTGAAGGGCGTGGCACCGCCCATAATATTTATAAAAGTTATATTAAGAGAACTAACAACGTAATCGTTGTGAAATTTAATGAGGCAGATATACTTGCTATAATGTCTCTTATTACAAAAATTTATTCCAATAGTACCTGTGGGCGCGGCACCTCCCATATAAGCAAAAATCGATTATTGTTATAGAAAGTGTGCTATGAGAGTACTCTTTAAAAATTTGGTGTATAGATGTCAGTTACTATAAGCTTTAAAAATATATGAAATTTGACGGGATTGCATCAGTAGGCGTGGCACCACCCAGCTATTTCTGGATCAAAAGCAGGCTGGATTGTACCAGTGGGTATGTCACCGCCTAAAATTTTAAGTTTTACTGCGGTATATATCGCAAACTGTACAAGCTATTGTGCTAAAATTTAATATGAGGATGTCGATCACGAATATAATTTATTGAACCAAAAGTGGGAGGAATTGAAGAGATGGGCGTGGCATATTTCAAATTTTTCATTTGTATTCGTTTTTTTTCAACATTTTCCATATTCTTTCGACTTTTTTAACCCTTTAACTTTTTCCAGTATATATCCTATATGTATTTGTTCGACTTTTTCAACCTATTTCATATTTGTGTATGAGGGCCACCCTAAATATGCACCCTAAATAAAAGTTTTATAGCCTATGACACCCGCCCGATCGATACTAACGTTCTGTAAAAATTTCATCAAAATCGGCTGGATAGTTTCCGCGTGCATAAGAGACAGACAGACGAACAGAAAGACAGACAGACAAAAAATGAGTTTTATACAATAGATTGCTAAGTTATCGAACAACAAGAGCCCGAAAATTAGAGTCCCGAAAATAAGTGTCCCGAAAAAGTTCGAGTTGGCACTCATTTTTACAGACATAAATTTAATACAAACTTTAACTAATTTGTGTTAGTTTTATTTTTGGGTTTAATTTAATTATATTGAAAATATTTTTGAAGAAATATTTAAGACTTCAGTTTTCGTTTTAAATGTGACACATCTTGTATTCTATCATTAGGGCAGTTCATATGATCCGTCATGTTCTACAACATGGTTTGACTATATCAATATTTGATCATGTGAACCCTAGAAACAGATTGAGAAAAACAAACTTGGAAAAAATTCTGTTTTTACATATAAATTTGTAAAATAATCATTGTATAAATCACACACATTTAGCTAAGGAGGCACAACTCAAAATTTTCAAATCTTCAGAAAACGCAAAAAACTGTTTTGAGCTTGTGAACTATTTTTTATAAATAAAGTGTGAATTATTTAGATGCAGGTACTAATAGGATATGGTTGGGAGCCACGTCGCAATCACCACAACTTGAACTCTCCGACACTAAAAATAGGACACTTTTGCATATTGTAGCCTAATTTCTATTGCAACATGAAGAAAGACATAACTGTTTTTTGACTCCAAAGTACATCAAAAAACGAGCTAATCTCTTTTGTGCTGACAGATATGTGTATGGTGCACAGTTTTAACAAGTAAACTCGAAAATCGGAAATTTTGAGTTGTGCCTCTTTAGCTAAATGTGTGCGAAATGTTAGTTATGTTAATCGTAAGCTTATAAAATCATAAAAAAAATGTGAATGTGAAATTTATAACTATGCAACCTGTTGCGAATTTCACTTATACAACGAAGTAAAATTGTGGTTTTAGAAAGTCGAAGCCGATTGTCGAATTAGACTTTTTAGTTTAATTTTTCTTAAATAATTTCACTGCAAATAATATGACCAAGGAAGAAATTTTGTTTTTGAAAATACTAATGTTTTATAGGATTCTAAAGAATAAATTGAAGATTATTGAAAAACAAGTAACTGCTCTCAGTTCAATATTTTTATTCTTAGACAGAGCAAAAGTCGTCAATTTTACATTTTCAAAGTCAACTGTGAAGCTGTATATATAGAATCAGAGACACTATATTAAGGTACTTGCATATTTTTATTAGTTTGAAATCGAGCTGCCAGCCTGTTTTAACAAAAAAACTTTCAACTATCAGTGCAATTTTTAGTATACAGTGTAGAAAATCGATTAAAAATAGTATTTTAAATTCAGTTCGATAATAATATGTATGCTGCAAGATCAATATGCATTTTATGCGAATTTAGGCAATTGAATAAAAGTTTTTCAAATAAAGTGGCATCTTTATTACGTTGTTATTAATTTGCATTTAAAGCTGATTCAATATAAATTCCCCTACTTAAATTTGACTTCAAAGACGAATTGTTTCAAATAGTTTTCGATACGAAAACGTTCCGACTTTCGTGACAGACCAGAATATGTTAGTTTCGGTCTGGACCGGTTCAGGCGGGTCTTTAATCAAAAAATATCCGTACGGGCCCAAGCTTTTTCCTAAATGCTTGTTTTGTGTTTGTGCCATGCTGTTCCTCAGTAATTTGGCACCGTCCAATCTCTAATCTGAACTGATGAGAACGCTTTGGAAATGGTAAATTTGGATTGTTATTAACACTTGCCTGAAAGGCAGCAAAACTTTCGTCAGTAAGGCCAGAGCTTTGTTCTACTGGCACGCGAAAATTGTGGAATGAAAGATGCCGTTCAAAACTATACACAATTCGATGAATAGCGAGTATACTATAAATTGTAAGAAGTGTTCAATAAGTTGCTATAAATGAACGACTGTTTTGATAAAAAATGGCTTTCCAATAATTGTTGCCGTTTAGATTGCAACCTTACAGAATACATACAGTACCGAGCATTAAAAATGCAACTGCGATCACTGAGTCAGAAAAATTGCGATATCTCAAAAAATAATTATGTCATAGCTTTATAATTTTATATCTACATGCAAATGGTCCCTCACGTTATTGATGTAAGTTTTTGTTAAATTATCTGCATCCAGTATTCTGTAACGCATAAAATAACAAGACAACCCCAAGAATTAAGCGAGCAAAAAAATGCAACTCTTCGAAATTAAATTTATTTCAATAGTTTCAATATTCTTTCAATAGAATATTTTTATCTTAAGTTAATACTTAGAGGCATAACCACTATTAACGATAACTGCATGCAATCTGCAGGACATAGAATCCACTAAGGACACAAAAGTCTCCATGGATGTCTTATTCCACTCTTTCTGGTGGATTTTTTCCAAGCTCTTTACATTGGAGAGGTTTTTCTCTTTCACTTCGCGATCTACTAGTTTCCATAGATCCTCTGTGGGTTTGAGATCCGGTTACTGAACTGGTCTCTCCAAAGTTTTCACATAATGGTAAGTGACTTCTGTATTTGGGGTCGTTTTTGTGCTGAAATATACAGCCAGGACCCTTTTTATCGATAGGATGTGCATAGGCTGTCACGTGTCGTAAAGTTTGTGAGTTGTTTCGGTTGTGTGTCCAAATTGCTTCCAGCCTTCCAGTTTTTCTTTCATTACTTTTTAAAAGAAGAATTGCTAATTTAAATATGGACTCCTAAGAAATCATCTGAAGAGTTACTCACTTTGCCGACGTTTATAAACGGCAGAGAAAACTGGCTACTTTTCCATGGCTTGTACTGTTGTTGGACTTTAGATTCGTAAGTGAGTAACATGTTTTTGAAGATAAATCTTAAAAAAATCAGAATCCCGACAGTTGAAAGATTTAGTGACCTAAAAACTCCGCATTTAATTTTTTCATTGTGATATAATACATGGTTAATTTCTGACAAGTTTTTCGCACTCTAGACATTTTTGAACCAAAAATTATTTTTTTAAATACCGTTTACTTGAAATAATAAAAAACGAATATTTTTTACAAAATTTCAAAACTGTACATTTTTTGTTCAATGTACTGTACGGTAGGTGGTTAATCCCAGATCAGTTTTTGTTTTTATTTCTTCAGATTGAAGACACTCAACGTGAGTGGCACCAATCGAGACTTTAGTTATTTGTAAATATCAATCTTTTTATTGGAAGTTTCTTCATATTTGTCGACTGTTCACAAACAAAAAAAATTAGTTTGTCTTTTTATCGCAACATTTGAATTCTGCCAATAGTTTCTAAAAAATTACTTATAAAGAATTGTTTTCAAATATATAACATCATTTAAATATCAACCTAAAACACTAACATCGCAGAAATGCTTTGAGTGTTCAATGGTAAGTCTTAATTTATATGTCGAACAATATATCAATAACTTCTCATTGGAAGAGTTTAAAGCGCTATTATTTTGACACACTTTTAAGCAATAGCACTAAAAATTGTTTGCGTCTGTGTGTCCTTCATAAATATTATCTGGCATAGCAAAATAATTTACTTTTCTGTCGGTTGACGGTACATTTTATATCTACGCTCTACGCTCAGCGACAACCCTATACCATATTTTATAAATGAAATGGCATAGCAGGCAAGCTCATATTTTTGCCAGTTTTTGCCATTTCGACAGCCATTTTTCGTCCCTTTTTTTGAGTGCTTTTGGCCATTTTGGCAGCGAGCATCAACATTTGTATCAATTTGCAGACAGGCTACGAGAGTTGAAGGGTATATTAAATGTGATGCTGTTGTTTTTGTTGTTTAGTAGGATATGCCAACACTAATGCGGCAGCAGTAGCAGCAGCAATAAAAAGGATAACCGTAACTTTTGGATGTTCGACGGTATCCTTAAATTGTTGACTTCATAATGAGTTATTCGTTTTAATCTTTATCTAAACGATTTTATCAGCTTCAAATTGAATTGAAGTTTCCATTTTTTGTCCTCCCGCACTCAATTTTTTGTTGCTCATATGATATTTTTTTTTGGCAGGATAACGTGTATAAATATTTATTCAATGTTTGTCCATTCAGTCAAGCTGCTTGGGGTTTTTATGGAGTTTCACAGTAACGCTTCATGGTGCACCTTCTTGGTAAGCTGTGTCGAAGATGAAGAAAATAAATATCAATATATCGAAATTTCACAACATATGAGCATCATTGATTTTTAACTTAAAATGATAAGGAATAAAGAACAAAAACTGCGAGTATTAATTAAATAAAGTACAGTGAAATTCCCCATTGTCCGGTTATTGGAGCGTCCGGCTATCGGAGTTAATTTTGTATGGAAAAGTTAGTGAGTGTCGCTGAAATATGTCCGGTTATGGAAGCTGTCCGGTTATAAGGGCTGTCCGTAATGGGAAATTACACTGTATTGATATATACATATGAAGAGCTGAGATGCATAACCCGCCAAGTCCATATTTTGCGTTTTTGGGAAAATCGAAAAAACTGTTTTCAACTAAAATTTAACTACAGTAAAAAAGTAGATTGATCCATTGTAATAGTTGTCAAAAGTTATTAAAATTCTGATTTTTGGAATAAGTAATATCAAAGTTGATGGGATGACACAAATAACTGGACTGTTTGATAATAGTTTTAATGTCTTTAGAAGCGTTAGATACATATGTATGTGGACGACTTGTCTCCTGTTGTAGGGGGTATATTAATAGCTATAAAAATTAATTTCAACAGTTCCTTAACTGAAATTCCCTGTGTTTCATCTCGTAATTTTAGTGTGCAACTGATTTAGGTCGAACAAAAAAACTTAAAGAAATATGGCCAAATAAATGAAAAAGTGAAAAAACCGGGCTTTTTGGAGATATTTCGAAACGAAAAAAAAAAAATGGTTGACATTTTTGGAATCTATGCCCCAAAATACATAGGAAAAAGTGTATGAGTAATAAGATCTTTTTTTTGTAGAAACTAGTGTTATTGAACTTTTATGCGTTAAGGTAATTTTTTGTAAATTCCATTTGCGTGTCCTTAACGATTTTATTCCTCCTAATAGTAGCATAGAAAATAACTAGCACCTTTAGCGGGCCGTAGAACTTGTCATAGACAAACTTAATATCAATGGCAAGATTTTTTGTTATTCGAATTTAATTCCCCTGCCTTAAAATGGACTATTTCGGACAATAATACATACTATTAAGCATCTAGTCCTAAAGCTCCAGATCAACAATTTTGTGCTGTCTAAGTCCTATATAATTTACAACAAGTTAATTGTATTACAAATTCCCACAGTCGACAACTTGACAATAGACAGTAACAATGTTGTTGTACAAAATGCTCCTCATGCTTTATCTGCAAATGATGCGTACCATCCACCTCTTAGTGTGTTGTACTAATCTGATAGAGATAGTAAAAATATTGCTAATTCTCCTAGCATTATTGAATTCAATTTCAAGAAGGCTGACCTCTGAAAATTGAATAATATCCTATATGATGGACTTAACATGTGATATATGTACCTGAGTTCGCTGAAAGATTCGCTCCATCTGACATTTTTGACAAGAACAAATATAAATTAGCCTTTAAGCCGTGCAATACTTTAAAACAACTTTTTAGCAAGACCAAAGAACTTGACCAATCTACAATAATTTATAAAATCCCATGTAACATTGATGGCAACAATATATGCAACAAGGTATATTTTGGGACAATACAATTAAAATTAAGGACGCGGTTTTCATCACACAAATCGGGCATAAAAGCAGGACATAAAAATTCCCAAAAAACACCACTTGCCTTGCATTGTTTAAAGGAGGATCACATTCCCAATTTCAATAAAGTGGAAATAATGCAACGTGAGAACAATTATTCGAAACGTCTAACTCTAGAGATGTTGTACATATCACACACTCCTAGTCACATACGAATGAACTATAAAACTGATACAGAAAACTGTGCTCACAGCTACAGACACATTATTAGTCACAAGGGGGAAACCTCCAACAAGAGAGACAAGAAGATTTAGTTTAATATACTCCGTGTTAAAGATAATACGTTATTTTAAATGTAAGAAATTTTTTAATTATTCAATGCTGTGTAAATTTGTATTAATTAAAATATTTTTATTGATTGTTGTCATCTTCAGCTTCCTGATGATGAGTGGCATAATCAACTCGAAAAAAACAAAATTTAAAAAATGTTTATTGTTGTTATTTTTCAATTTTTGATGATGATGGTCGCTAAAACTTTCAACCTATTGATTTGATTATTAAATAAAATTAATTATAACAAAGGATCCGTATATGAAGTCCGTTCCTATTTCGAAACAGACCCGACGAAGCGGACGATCCTTCCGTTTTTTTGAGAGGAATTTCATACGAAAACGAGTTCGAATCGGATCCAAAACGGAATCCGGAACGGATCCGTTATATGTACAAAAGAGGAATCCGAAAGGTATCCGGATATGAAGACCGTTCCGAATTCAAAACGAACCCAACAAAGCGGACGATCCTTCCGTTTTTTTAGAGGAATTTCACACGAGAACGAGTTCGAATCGGATCCGAAACGGAGTCCGGAATGGAGGTCGCCGCGTAGCCGGTGTTGGATTTTTGGGAGTTTTAAGTCCTGAGCCACCCACTTACTCTTATGTAAAATTGTGTGGCTAGCAATCCAAAAAAATGTATACAAATTTCATACAAATACAAAATATTTTACTCATGACGCATTAGTTAGTAATTATTATTTCCGGAAAACAGTCGTTCCGGAAAATGTACATTACGGAAAAAAAAATTCGGGTTTTTGGTCATTCCGGAAAATGTCCATTCCGGAAAAAAGATTCCGGAAAGTGTACGGTAATCTCGACAGTTAGACCTACTTCTTCTAAAGAAGATCTTACGAAAAATAGTTTTTCTTTCATGTCGAACTGCTTGGTGGGAAGAAGATATACATATGTTATTGGCATAAGCAATGTCTTCCAAATGCTCACTAAAATTTCACTGAGTTCCACGATTTGTAGAGTCTAAGGAATTGCTGAGAACATCATCCAGTACTGCCAGAAATAAGATTGGTGACCGCAAACAATCTTGGCGCACAGCTGAGATGGAATCAAAATGATCAGAAAGTAATGTAATACTTTTACATTTGGGACTTTCATATTATTGATTAGGTTAATGATTATAAGTGCTGCTCCTCGTCTGTTTACTGTATTCCAGATTCAATTTCGATCAATGCTATCAAGTGTGGCTCTAAAGTCAAAGAAGCCTGTCACTCACTCATCTGCTCCAAGATAATGCGAATGTAATGATTTGATCAATACAAGATCTGTTCGGCTGGGAACCTGTCGGTTGTTTCCTGATAAATTGTTTCCCTTACTATGGTAAGAAAGAATGTCGTCAAGCCATTGGATGTAATTGACAGTATCATGACCCTGTTTTGGCATAATCCTTTTTAGGATTTTTACTAAGGTTCATATTAACAGTTTTCAGATATTCGTTCTCTTCCCAAATTTAAATTAGAATAGCGTAAGTAAATAAGTTCATTGGTGAACGTCAGCAAAGCTTTCAACATTTCGATATTAAAGATATTATAAAATTTGTGAACGGAGACGAGCGATTGATTGTCTTCGAAAAATGTATTTTAGAACGAATTATCTTGTCACTTCAAGTAGTTAATACGCTCCCGCTGCCGGTTTTGATTGTTCGGTTTTGACTGAGTTTGTTACCTACCATCTTGCGCATTATTTCGTAAGCCGTACTAGTTTTGCGGCTTGTTGAGCTTTGGCTGCGAAATCGCAGAATATTTTTCGGTTGTCCTGTAGTGTGCAGTAGTCTTTTGCATGATTATTGAGGGCGTTATACACATATAAGTGGAGCGTTTTGTACAGTAGCGTAGATCATCCAATTTTGGTTTCACTAGGTCTTATAAATGTCAATCTAGTATTTTGAAATTTAGATTTAATCGAGCCATGGTTCCTAGAATTAGTGAGCAGTCTTACTTTATTGATAAAGTCTTCACAAAGAGAAGAAACCTTGAGTTTATGTAGGGCGAACTTTTTAGTTGCTGCGCAAGTCTGTATGTGGTGATCATGTCAAAAAGACTTTTTGTGTGATCATGTCCAGAAGGCTAATTGTCCACATTCTCTTTATACAGATATGGTCCACTTGTTTTTTTGTACGGTGAAATAAATGTATTTTTATGCTCAAGTTAGTTCTGAATAAATGTTCAAGCAATCATTAGATTTGTGTTATTTCAGAACTGGGTTAAAAACTTGCCTATTTAAGTTTTGGAACCGATGTCATATCAACCTATGTGTATAACGTTCTTGAGGATATTGCAGTCGCTTCCAACTTTAGCTTTTAAGACGTCTATAACTAAAGACATGTCTTTCATGTGAGAGAAGCTTACCAACGCAGCTTTCAGTATAATGACGGCTATCTTGGCTTGAGCGTGAGTGATATATTAGATTGAAAAATGTATAGTCTTGTGCAAATTTTACAAAAAAGTTTATTTCAAAATTAAGTATATTCCTTGCAAACCGGTTAATTCCCAGCACAAAAAAAATTTGGAATTTCAAGAAGATTTTTTAAACCGTAGCTCGTTATGACCATAGGAACTTCCAAAACAATTTTTATATTTTTCTCACTTCCGGTTCCGGTTTGCTAGGCTGTTGCGCAAACGCATCATTGGGAAGATAGGATATAAAAATATTTTTATTTTCATACATATAATTAAATGAGTAAATACATTTCAAAATTATATTTTGCTATTATATTTTTTATTTATTATGAAATTTTGCAAAACAATTTACATGAAGTGCAACATTACACTTTTTACACATATATATGGTTTGGCTATGACATATGCGGCACCGTGGTCGTTTTCCCGAAATATTTTTTCAACAATATGACCAGCTTTATCAAGTCTGACAGAATCTTGAACTTTAAAGTTTTGTTCCAAAATGCGTTTTTTGTCGATATGTACTTCTTCTTCAGCGTTTTCACTTTCAGAGTCAACTTCAGGTGAAGTATATCCACGATGTTTCTGCATTGCGCAATGAAGTTTCCAGGCGTTGACAACGAAGCTATCAAGAAAAGTTGTGATTAATGGCCAGTATCACTTTTTTCCACGTATTTTTACTCTGTAATTGGCCACTGCATTATCGTGCAAGTCAACACCTTCCATGTGTTTGTTGTAAACAGAGACTACAGTCGGGCACTCAATGAAATTCATTTGTTTTTCTTTGCGACAATATCGTCTAACACGGTTTATAAGATGCGCTGCGTATTTATTTGAAGCAAGAGTGACGACATAGTTATCATTCCATCGAACTATTGCCAACTGTGAGTTACGGTCATACGATACCATATACATTCCTCGATCAGATTTCTGAAACGATTTGACGTCAGATATTTGATTTTCGGGTATAAGGCCAGTGCGGTTAGACCTTATAGTTCCTGTCGCTACGTAACCGTTTTTTGTGAGATGCCACATGAGGTAAAAGTAAACTGACTTGCCAAAACTTATTTTGCGATGACTATTTCAAATTTTTGCAAGAGTAAAACGATAAAAAAATTTGAATTTTTCAAAATTTTTACAGCTTAGTAAAATTTTTTTGTACAGGGATCTTCCCATTGATGCGTTTGCGCAACACTTACTTGTAAATGTAATTACAACAACTCGTGTTGAGAAAACTAAGTACATCTTAGTCCTTTTATTTAGAAAGAGATCCAATCTAAATAATTCTTAGCTAAATTTTATTAATTGCAATTTTTTTCAATTTTTACTGATTTTTTTAAAAAGAACAAAATTTTTGGGTCAATTTTGTGACTTCGTTAAGTGCAAGGGCTAAGAGCTAAAAAAATTTTGAAAATATTTTCCGGTAAGTCGGCTAATGCGTTATAAGCTACGAGATAAAATATTCTAATATTTTTAATGAATTATTTTCTTAGATGTTGCGTAAACGCATCATTGGGAATTAACCGGTTAATCAATAAAGCTTGTTTCGTTACATTATGTTTTGTATTAAGTATTGCGAATGAAACTATCTTATATCGAAATATTATGCACATCTCTATACTCTATAAATGGCAAGAGCATGCAGCTTGGGTTTTTGGATATGGTCCAATATAGTTGGAATACGTTGGAATTATTTTCTCAATTTTTTTTTTTCAGTAATTAAAATGAATTTTAATTTTGGTACAAAAGCTTTTTT
The DNA here is from genome assembly GCA_949775025.1 of Tricholauxania praeusta. Taxonomy (NCBI): domain Eukaryota; kingdom Metazoa; phylum Arthropoda; class Insecta; order Diptera; family Lauxaniidae; genus Tricholauxania; species Tricholauxania praeusta. The sequence goes on along the minus strand of OX459029.1, from coordinate 66,756,032 downwards.
TCCCCATTTTATAACTACAATATTATGATAATTTTATGAAAATTCCAAATTAATTTAACTGCAGTAAAAGTTTATGGTTTCTATTGCTGTATTTTTTTATGCTAACGCCAATTTTAATTAAATGCTAAGCATGTGAAGCGCCATAAATATTAATTGCATAGCTCGAAGAAAAATAAAAGTTTAATGTTCAGTTTTTTACTTCTCTATAAGTCAAATAGCCAGCCTTAAAAGACATTCCTATTTAGTTTTTAATTTTCGCCAAAACTTTGAAATTACCTATATTGCTTGCCTTCTTGTGCTTTATGTTTTTCCTCTTCGTTTTCATAGAGAGAGAACAGCATTTCTAGCGTAAGAAATCCCATTAAACATCAAATAAATACCGATGCTGCACTGTGGTTAAAGACAATGCATATACGATTTGTTGGCACCCACCCTATTATGTTCGGGCATATTCTTTATGCCGGTGATTCTTTAAATAACTGCTGACTTGGATTTTTTCTAACTTTCTAAACATTTTTGAAACGCAATATCTCAGAAACTATTGGGGATGCGATAAAGAAAAGTTGAAATTTTTTGCTTGAAAAAGCTTTAGTTTTATAAAAAATTAAATACATTTGTTTAGACATTAATTTTTTTATTTAAAAAAATATTTCTCAAAATATTTTCTTTTTTTATGAATTTTTTATATTATCCTGCTCTCATGTCAAAATTCCCGCCATAACATTAGAAATTATGAATTTTTTACTAATGACGCGGACCTTGCTTCTCCAAATATCTGCAAAAAAATTTTTTTTTTTAATTTATGTTTTGATAATAGACGTGTTTTATTGGCTTTGGTTAAACCTAAAAGTGAATAAAAAGCATAAGTTTAACCTTTCATAATTCTGCATTTGGCCAACAGGTGGCATGACAGTGTTTGAAAGAAACTCTATTTTCAAATCAGAGCCGGCTTTATGGTCGTGTGGTTGAACGGGGCCTAGCGCGGTAAGGGGCCTCACGTATCAATACATAATTTTTTTTTTTAAATTATTGCTATCAAATGATTTCAAACTGTTTTTATAGTGTCGCAAACGCTAATACAAAAGTTTTCTTTTCGTTTTCTGTTGTTTCATTACAGTTTTTATTTTTACTATGTGTTTCTATTTTAATATTTGAGCCTAGCACTGACTCGGTGCACAAGGCCTCGCGTGACCTAAGAACGTTTCTTCAAAATTCCGGTAAAGTTGCCATATATTTTTGATTATTTTAGGTTTGTGTCTACATCTTCTTGCGATAAGAGCCATCTGTTGTTCACTAGCGTACAATTTAGCAAAGACAAAAAAGTTCAATCGATTGAACCAGAAACTGAGCTGGTTCACGACTTCGTATGAAATTTTGGCTTAACCAAACCGAATAAAACGCATCCAATGTTATTCTTCAATTAATCCGTACAATGTATCTGCTTTCAAATCGAAATTTCCGAAATATTTTTGTAAAATATCAGACAATTCATACAATTAGACTGGTGCTCGCTTTCATAAAAAATTCATGTTTTCCAATTAAGATTAATTGAAGATTAACATAAAAAATTAAAGAAAAAACAGAAAATGTTATTTCAAAAATATTTTTAGAAACATATTTATAAAAAAAAAATTAATGTTTCACCAATTTAATTAATAGTTTTCTATTTTTTTTTATCATAAGACCAAATCCATCTCAAACCATGCACGCGGAATATTTCATGTTACGGAATTGGTTGCCGATTAAATATGTTGTTTTTCAAATGATATAAGGGGACCCATATTTCCCCGATTTGATTAAAAAAAAATTTTTATGAAGTTATGGCCATCTTACGTTATGCCATTTCCATTCAAATCAAAATAATTAACTTTTGTCTTTTCTATAAGATAATAAGAAGTTCTATAAGAATCAAAAGACAAAATTTAATTATTTTGTATTTAATTTTAGTTAAGATCGCGTTATTTTTAAAATTTTAAAAGTTTTTTATAAAGGCTAAGATCGATCTTTTTCTCGATAATTATTTTGATTTGGATGAAAATGCAGCTTTTTTGAAACAATTTTCATCCTAAAATGGGCATAACTTAAAATGGCCATAACTTCGTAAAAAAATTTTTTTAATTCAAATATGTTAGCTCCTAAAATAGACGAAAAGTGAACTTGATTACAAAATGCTATTTACGGCGGAGGACATAGGACTACCACACTCACTAATACTTTTTGAATTAAACACGTCAGGCGCACTTTGGTTTTTACAAATATTTTTAGTATTCACACTTTTACAAGTTTTTCTAAGATGAATGTTAAATTTCTTCAAAAAATTACGACCTAAAATTAATGGCAATGTCATTGCATTGTCTGGCAAAATAAAAAGTAATACATTTCTGACTTCGTTTTGGAATTTTATGACGCATTGAATAGTACCGTATGACCAAAGCTTTGTTTTCCCAATTCCAGTATATTTTGTTGGTTTTAAAAACTCCGGCACACTGATTTCTTCTGGAATAACCGAACGTTGAACAAAGTTAACGGCGCTGCCGGTATCAAATAAAGAAAAACAACTTTTAGTCCTAGTACGCCTGACCTGATTAATTAAGAAGGCAACACTTACCATCTGCATTGCGCTAATAGCACCTTCCAACTCTTTATCATCGTCTACGTCATATTCTTCAGTTACTGCAGCTGCGGCTCTTTCTTGCTTCCTTTTGGGACAATTTTGGTGTTGATGGCCAATTTCCTGGCAAGTGAAACAAGCATTCGCTGGTCTTAACGGCTTAGGACAATTACTTTTGTAATGGCCAAACTTGGAACAATTGTAGCATCGAACATCAGATAAATCTTTATTTATATTTCGGGGAACAACAGCAGCAAATTTTTGTTTATTGGCAACAACAGTTAATGATTTAGCAGCAGCACTACGTTCGCGTGAAAGTGTGCGTTTTTCTTGATATCGGTCTAATCTTGATAGCAAATCCGCAAATGTTTTTGCATCATTGATCAATGTTATGTTTACAGAAGTGTCATCGAAACCGTCAATAATGAAGGATACCACTTCAAATTCTGGAACAGATATTTTTGCAGCAAGTGCCTTCATAGAGATAACAAAATCTAAACATGATTCATCAGGTTTCATTCGTCGGTGTTCAAGCTGTCGATATATGTCCCGATGAGTAACCTGCCGGCCAAAAGTTTCAATAAGTGCATCCTTTAGTTGAACGTAATTTACTACGCCCAGAGTACTCAAGAACTCCTTTGCTGTATCTCTTAATAAACGACGTACGCCCATACATTTTTCATCTGTCGTGTAACCTCGTGTATCTGTGTATTGTTCGAATTCCTCGAACCATTTATGAATATCGTAATGATTTTTACCATTAAATATATTCAAAGCGTTTTCCAGGTGATCAAAATTTATAGTACGTGAAGTCTCATTCAGTGTGCTACAACCTTCCATATTTTGTATTTGCTGTTGTAGCGATAACATTTCACGTTTCATTCGTAAGATCCGGACTTGTGCCTCAAGCCTTTGCAATTCAGCATTATCACGTATGCCTGCACCATCTGTCTGCCTTGGCAATTCATCACTTATTACTGCGGCTTGCTGTAGATTTACTTCCACACTAATTTCGTCGGCTGCACCGGCAACATCGGTCACCACATCATTTTCATTAGCCACTGCATTTCTGTTGGCTATCAATTGCTCATAAAGCGTACGTACCTGCGCGATAGTAGCACTTTGTGGCACTATAACTTCGGCCGCACTCAATGTCTCCATCATCATTTGCCGCGTTGCACGTGAATCTGGCATTTTGTCGTTCCTATAATTGCTAGAGTCGTTTCTTGGCTTTTTAGGTTGAACCCCACATCTGAGATTGTAACAAACAATTAAAACAATATTTATTTCTTTTCGATGTCTTTTATTTTTCTATTTTTGATGTCCAATTAACAATGGCTGGCTCTTTTTTTCTCATTGTCTTTCCGGAAACTTCTCTGTCTGAGTTTTTCGCGAAGTTGGCTACATTTTTTATTATATTATAAAGTCATGCATTGACAGATAGATGTCACTGACATTAGGGCTACATGACACTACAACTTTCAATCAAATATTTGACATTTAAAAATACCATTAAAATACCTACGTTTTTGGATTAGAATCCTGAAGGAGCACTAACTCGATGCTTTTGCTGAACAGAAAGGGGAAACATTGGCAAAGCTTCTGCTCCAAATTTACCAAATCAATGAATCACTAAGTATATTAGTACAGGATATGAAACAGTGCTGTCGTTTTTTAATTTTAAATATTAGCAAAATTTAATTTTTTGGGTAGTATTTTTAACATTATAGTAGTACTTTCATTAAAAACGGTGATATTGATATTTTATTTTATTAACAAGAGTTATTTTGAAACTATTACAACATAAAAATGCAATTATAATTTCAATTATAACATAGCAAAAAAGGAAAACTAAATCATTTACCAACTTAAGGAAATATTCTTTAATATATAAATTAAAATTTCGTTTTTTAAATGCATTTTTAATACTTATAAGATTACATTTAAGTGGAATTGAATAGTTTAAATAACAGTTAAAAGTCTTATAAAAGCTTAAAAACTTACTTTTTTTGTTACTTTCAAGCTCCAATTCTTTAGAATAAACCATATTTATTAATATTCGCATCTTAAATAAAATTTGGAAAAGCTGTCATTAACTGAACAAGACTTGAAGCTAAACTTTTTGGATTAATTCACTGCAAAACAATTAAAACTTTATTTTTGAAATTAAAACGGGATAAAATTTGTTTACAAAGCTTAATACTACTTATATTATATTGTCGACATATTTTTTGTATTTTGTTTATATCTGTTTGATTTATTGTTCCTTTTTTATTAAAAGTGCTGCATTAGCTCCAATTTATATTTATAGGATTTAAATCTTAATTAATTTGTTCATAATTAAAATCTAGTTCATTATAAAAGACATCGGAGCAGTATTTAGTTTTGAAAAAGTTTTATAATATTGTTTTGAATAATGCCTTCATAAAAGACATGTATCCTTGGTTTTTCGGATTCGATTGCAACCTCCTCATCAATTTTTTAACATGTGTTCATAGACGACTCGAGAGATTCAGGCGCTGGACGTTTTCTTCTTGTTAATTTTAAAGCTATTTTTTTTACGCCTGCTCGAGAAGATATGGTTACAGTTGTCGATGGCTTAGATTTATAAATCTAAAGGAATAAATTTGATACACAATGAATTAAATGTAATCCAATTTAACGTACTTCTTCTTAGAGTTATTTTTCAAACAAAATTTTAATGATACAAAGAAATTTCAACAAAGTAGCCATTTTACAGTTTTTTTTTTTTATTTATAGCTTTTATAAAGTGTGAAGTTTGCGAATAAAGCGAACGAAAAAGGTTAGAGTTCAGAAAATGTTTATTTTAACAGTAAAGGTGAGTTCACATTAGGCTGTTTTTAGCAACTTAAGAAGTACTTTTTGCATTTGGGTAGCATCCCACTAGGCATTTTTGCATTTGTTAGGGTCTTCAAGAGTTCTACTAGTAGTATATAACCATTCTTTAAGAGCAGAACTCTACTATTCGCTAAAGAGGTTTTAAAATACACAATAAATCCAATTTAAGACCAAAAGGGCACCTTCTATGGAGGCCTTCAAGAGGTTTATGTAAGAGTTAGTTGTGACGTTTTAAAATCCTCTTCAAGATGTTATTAAATCAATACAACTAGAGGACTATAAAAAAATTTGAGCTCTTGAAAATATTTATACACAATTTTTTATTTTAAAAAATTTTACTGAGGCTTATTTTATTCTTACGAAGTCTTAATAAAGATTTGGTTTTTGATATACATACTATTTGCAGTATACCAAAGTTAAATAGATAAAAGGATGATAACAAATGGAAATATATAATGACATTTGAAAATGATACAACGAATAGTTATGAATTTCGGAACTAATATTAAAAAACTTAACGCGCTTCAAAAATATAGCTTTTTAGGAAAATAAAATTTTTGGGCGAACATTTCTTTTAGTTGTTTCTTTAATATTTATGTCTCAAAATATGTTCAAATGATTTTTTACGTAAAAGCATATGGAAATAAAAGGATTTAGTGCAGAAAAAATCATTATATTGGCAAAAAAAAAGTAACTCATTTGATTTTTTGTTGTTGTTGCTATTTTGTCGGCATGAATTTCGAAAAAGATGGCCGACGACGCCATATTTTTAAAATTCCTCGATAAGTGGCTTATAAAACTTAAGGATTATCTCAAATGCTTCATAAGAGGTACTTTAAACGTAAGAATTATCTAAAGGGCTCAACAAAACAAAACAAAGTATATGCTGTCCACAAACAGGGAGACGCGGCGTATTGGATCCTTTGTTACTGCGAACAACTATACTTTCGAAGTTGTCACCTATCTTGGCACCGCCGTGAACACTCAAAACGATGTCAGCCTGGATAAAGCGAAGATTAACTCTTGCTAATAGGTGTTACTATGGTCTCAGTAAGCAATTGAGTAGTAGAGACCTCTCTCGCCCGACAAAACTGACACTCTACAAGACGCTCATCTTACCCGTGCTACTTTACGGCGCAGAAGCATGGGTTGTGTCGCAGACTGATGCAGCCACGCTTGGGGTGTTTGAGAGAAAAATTCTTCGCAAAATCTTCGGTCCTGTTCACGTCGGCGACGGCTACCGTATTCGAATGAATCACGAACTGTACGAGCTCTACGCTGACATTGGCATAGTCAAGCGCATCACTATACAACGTCTGCGCTGGCTGGGACATGTTGTGCGTATGGACGAAGAAGCTCCGGCGAAAAAGGTGTTTGATGCGGAAGCCGCTGGGCGACGACGAAGAGGAAGACCATGCCTCCGATGGAAAGACCAAGCCGAGGAAACCCTATCCACGCTTGGTGTGAATGATTGGAGAAGGCGCGCGCAAAGTAGAGGCGCCTGGAGAGAGCTTTTGAGGTCGGCCGTAACCCGGTAACGGGTTGTTATGGCCACCCAAGTAAGTAAGTAAGCTCAATAAAACCTTAAAATTTTAATATGTTTAAATTGTTTATTTAAAATGGTTGTGGGTCCATTGTTAGGGTTACCATATGAAAAAGAGGCAAATTAAGGAAGAAGCGCTTTTGAGCTTTTTTATGGGTCGTTATTCTTTATAGAAATATAAATTATGACCCAAGTTTGAATAAACATATTTTGGGTAATCTAGCGTTTATTTTTTTCTCGTATTTTTAAAACAAATTTAACAGTGGGCGATATTTAATTTTTAAACGCTTAATTTTGATCAGTGGTAACAATCTACAAAGTTGTGTAGCAATTTCGTAAATCAAAGATTGTTGTCCAATGCCAAGATCTGGTCTATTCAAGAGGCCTTGAAACGAGACTAGCTCAATTACTCGGAAAGTAAGCCACAAACAGAAAAATATATTAAGGCCAATTTTGTGGAGGAGATGAAAACACATCGATTTCATATCCTAAAAATCTCGGTATGACAAAATTTGACCCCTCTTTCATAGGTTTAAAATTTCCAACCATTCCAACGATTTTCGAATAATAGCATTTTGGCGAAAAACGTTGTTTTTATGGAAAATTTTAAGGTAATATAACTTGATTAGTTCCGAAAACTGGATTTTACGCCCAAAATAACTATTTTGTTCAAAATTACAGTATTTATTGGGTTAAATCTTGTCACATGGAGATTTTTTGGGCATGAAATCGTTGTGGCTTTATCTGCTCTACAACATTTGCCAAAATATATTTTTCTGTTTGTGGCTTACTTTCCGAGTTATTGAGCAAAACTCCTTTCTTTGCGAAAATGTGAAAACGGGATAAACAAGTCAAAAATAGCGATACACTTCTTTTGGCCATTTGAATCAAGAATTTATCAAATTTCAAAACTTCAATTTTTTAAATAAATGTTTAAGTAATAATTTAAAAGACAATTTTTATAGTATAAGAATTTTTATTGAATTGCGGAAGTTTGGTAAGTCTACTATTCGAAACGTACGTTGCAGCCTCCATAACTGTGAGATCATAAAATGTTTTATGGAACTCTTGCGAAGAGTCCTATAAATATATCCGATTTAAGATTCTCTTCATTAAATGTTGATATTTACAGAGGTATTTTATAAGTTCACGTAAGAGTTAAAGTTTGTATTGGCTCCTATGGAGCACTTAAAAACTCAGAAATTAAAGAGCTCAATAAAATTTATAGCTCTTAAAGTAAAAAATAATTTTTATTTATTAAAAAGCTTTTATCAAACACTTTTTAAAGGCCTTGATAAATATTTAAATTTTCGAATACAAAAATATTTATAAACGATTTATAAAGATCTTCCGAATGCTTGTTAAAACATTATAAATACCTAAGGTCTCCTTAAGAAGGAGATATTTACAGACATTTTAAGAATTTTAAATTTTAAATACTTTTAAAAGTCTAAGTAATTTTTGTATTTGTCAACATCTTAATTAGCAGTTTTGAAATGCTTCATAAATATTTTTCATCGCAAGATTTAATTTAATCCTTTTAAAAGGCGAATAAATACTCTGGTATAAATTAAGAGCCTTATAAATGCTTATTAAATGCTTTCGAAAATTCATCGAGAGCTGCCGATTATTTTAATGCCCAGTGGGATAGTAGGACTCATGACTGAATAGCTGTAAAATACTACAATGGTAGTACCTTCGACAGCGCTGATATGAAAGCTAAAAAAATTAACTCATAGGGGCGCTGTAAACATAACAACAATTGAAACTGCCGTCCCGGTTTTAGTAAATGAAGTGTAATTATTTAGTGATAGTATGAAGATTAATACGAAGACAGTAAAACTTCACAAATCATCTCTTTGGTGGTGCTGGAAGCAAAAATAGATTTTACCAATATGGTTGTTTGGAATTATTTAATTAATTGATTTTAATTGTTAGTTTTTTTTTTTTGTCAGGATAACCATTTCAATTTATTTCATTCATGTTTTTTATTTTGTTTTATTTTTCATTTTTGATTGTTGGTAAACGCAATAACAAAATTAATTTTTCAAAAGACGACCGACCAACTTTTAATGCGCAAAGTAACTAGTGGAGGAGAGTGTGACTTCTGTAGCGCTTGATTTTGCTTTCATTATTCTTGCAGAGCATAATTCAACAAACAAAAAATGTTAACAAATTTTCTCTTCACTTTAAAAAAATGTTTTTAAATGTATATTAAATGCATATAATTTTAATAAAAAAGCAGATATCATTTTGAAACTTTATTTAAAATTTTTTTTTTTTTTTCTTTTTTTTAATTTTTGTATGAGATTTATGACCATTAGAATTTTTTGAAAAATCACGGCGGGCATGATTGCGGCTCACTGAAACATCTGAAAAAAAAAAACAGGTTTTAATCAGCATCAGCCGACATGGAATGAACTACAAGTAATAATTTTGGTCCAAAAATAGCAAAATGGCATCATATTTTTGAAAATTGCCAATTTTTCGGGCCAAAATCGTGCCAAAAGTAAAAAATTATAACACCGATCTTTCTGTCCGTAGTTCATTCCTTGCATTAATGTGTGCACAGGAAAATATTAAATTTTTAGAAAGATCGGTCAAGTAGTTTTTTTTTTTATCATGATTGTTAACTAGAAAAACGTGGTTTCAAGAAAAACGCGTTGAAAGTTTCTTAACCATAGCTTTCAAGTATGTACTATAACTTTGACACTACACACTCAAAAAAAGGATTGTTTAGAAAGCGTTTGTGGCAAATTATCGAATACTTAATATAAGCATGTAGTTGTTGATGATTCTTTAATATTTTATTAATTATTTTATATAATATTTGTATATTTTTAGATTTTCTTTTTTTGAATGATTAAATTAAATTTTTTTACATGTAAAACGAAATCTTTTTATTTTACAAAAAAGAACTTAAACATTATTTGAAGTTGTTTTTGTATAAAGTATTTCTTGTGTGTTGTTGTTTTTATATGTTGGTATTAAGTTACCACATTATTCCCCCCCTTAATGTTTAAGTGTATTAGAAAGAAGATTGAAACGAACTTGTTTAACTGGTTTATGTGTGGAGGAGAGTGTTTGTGTTGTGTCAGTGTTCAAAACGGCTGGTTTAAGTCTATCTATATTAACTGTAATACTAGTGTTATCTTTTAAAATTTTGAAAAATTTTGATGATCTCTCCAAAACTTCATAAGGCCCGTCGTACGGATTCTGTAACGAACGTCGAATAGAATCATTACGGATAAATACAAATTTACAACTCTTTAACGCTTGAGGAACATATACATGACAATTGGTATTGTGATGTGAAATATTTGATTGACTATTATTTATTTTCTCTTTAAGTTTTAACAAAGTATCTGACGGATTGAAAAATTGACTGTTACGAACTACTAGTTGATGCGGTAATCTAAGGGTTTGACCAAAAACCATTTCAGCAGGAGATTCCTTTATGTCTTCTTTAACAGTTGATCTAAGACCTAAAAGAACTAGTGGTAATTCTGTATACCAGTTCATCTGATTGTTACTTGCCATTAACGAGGTTTTTAACTGTCTGTGAAATCGTTCTATAATTCCATTGGCTTGAGGATGATAGGAAGAAGTCATTATGTGATGACTACCAATAGTCTGAATGAATTGCTTGAAAGTATGAGAAGTGAACTGAGGTCCACGATCTGAAGTAATTTCAAGTGGAACACCGAAACGTGAAACGAATTCTCTATTGAATGTATCAATAATCGTAGCAGTTTCTGTATTTTTAAGTGGATACACTTCAGGCCAACGTGTGTGTCTATCTATGGTAGTGAGCAGGTATTTATAATCATTTGATATGGGTAGTGGGCCGACTAGATCGATGTGTATATGCTCAAAGCGACCATGTGGAATGTTAATTTTGTTTGGTAGTGTTTTAGTGTGTCGATGTATTTTTGTCTTTTGGCAGTTAATGCATTCTTGGGACCATTTGTTAATTTGGCTATTCATATTGGGCCAGAAGTAACGTTGTGTAATCAGTCGTCTAGAAGCTCGTGTCCCAGGGTGTGAAATGTTATGTAGCTGTTCAAAAATCTTCTTACGTAAAGTTTGTGGAATGTATGGACGTGTGGTATCTGTAGAGTGTTCGCACCAAATTTTAATGTTTAAAAATGGAATGTCAATCTGTTCGAATTTATATAAGTTTTTGTTAATGGTATTTTTAAGTTCTGGATCTATTTGTTGTTCTCTGTGTAATTGCTTAAGATCAATATCAGGTGATTTAAGCTCTTCTATTTCGCATCTAGAAAGAGCATCAGCTACTGTGTTATCTGTTCCTTTTATGTGTACGATTGTGTTTGTAAATTGCGCGATGTATTCAAGGTGTCGTGTTTGTCTAGGACTACGTTCTGTTTTGGAGTGTAATGCTGTAGTTAACGGTTTGTGATCAGTGTAGATTGTGAATGCATTTCCTTCTAAGTGATGTCTGAAATGTTTTATTGTAAGGTAAATAGCTAATAATTCTCGGTCAAATGTGCTGTATTTCCGTTCTGAAGGTCCAAGTTTTTTTGAAAAGAATGCTAGTGGTTGAAGTGTTTTATTGTATTCTTGTTGTAGAACTCCACCGATAGCTGTATTGGATGCATCTACGGCAATTGAAAGTTTTGCTTTACTATTAATGTGATTAATTAGTGTTTGCTTAGCAAAACGCTCTTTAATTATCGTGAATGCATGTGAAGTGTTATCTGTCCATTCAAGTTTTTTGTGTTTTGTTTTAGAGGCATTGGTAACCATGTCATAAATAGGGCCTAGCATGTGAGCTAATTTAGGTATGCATCTATGATAATAATTTGTCATTCCAATAAACTTTTGCATTTGTTTAACTGTGGTTGGTTGAGGATAGTTTTGTATGCATTGTACTCGCTCTTCAGAAGGTTGTATACCTTGTTGGGAAATATTATAACTGAGAAAAGTAATATTGTTGACTCCGAAAACACATTTGTTTGGTTTAATATTTAGTCCATAACTACTTAGTCGTTGAAATACTTGTGTGAGGTGTTCAATGTGTTGTTCTTCTGTTTCACTTGCTATTAAAATGTCATCTAAGTAAACGAAAATAAAGTCCAGTCCATGTAGAACTTCATTTATGAACCTTTGGAATGTTTGTGCTGAATTCCTTAAACCGAAAGGCATTCGAAGGAACTCGAACATTCCAAAAGGTGTAGTGATTGCAGTCTTGTGTATGTCGGTTGGGGCCATTGGTATTTGATGGTAAGCTCGCACTAAATCAATTTTTGAGTAAATCTTTGTATTGTGTAAATTGATTGAGAGGTCGTGTATGTGTGGTAATGGATAGCGGTCCGGTACAGTAATTGCGTTTAGTCTTCTATAGTCACCACATGGTCTCCAGTCATTAGGTTCTGATTTTGGTACAAGATGTAATGCGGAAGCTGTTTGAGAATCAGAAGGTCTACATATTCCAACTTTAACTAGGAAGTCGAATTCATGTTTTGCAATCTTAGATTTTTGTAAATCCAAACGTCTAGGTCTTGTAAATGGTAATTGTCCTTCAGTGATAATGTGATGTACAGTTTGATGTTTGACAGGTGCAGTGTAATCGGGTTCTGATATTAATGATGGAAATCTTTTAAGTAATTGAGTGTATTTGTTGTCTAGTGTGAATAATTTTGGAAGAGTAGTTTCAGTAAATCCAGAAAATGCATTTACTGAAATGTTTGTAAGTGGATCAATGAGGCGTTTATGTTTGAGGTCGATCAGGAGTCCATATTTTGTCAAGAAATCTGCACCTATGATTGGTCTTGAAATGTCAGCTATGATAAATGAAAATGGTAGATCGCGCCTTAATTTTAAATTAAGTGTAAGTAATTTCTTTCCAAAAGTTGAAATATTTGTGCCATTGGCAGCTGTCAAAGTTATATCAGATTGTTGGTTATTATTTTTGAATTTAGAGGAAGGAAGTACTGATACTTCGGCTCCACTGTCGATAAGAAAATTAAGTTTATTAGTGGGATCATAAATAAAGAGACCACGTGTTAGTGTAATAGGTCCATTGTCAGTCGTCGCGATAATGGATTCATTTAGTTTAATGAGTTGTTGTCGTTTTGAACATATGAGCATGGTTGTTCACATCTTCGTGCATCTTTGCCAAATTTGTAATGATATCTGCACAACCAATTAGACGGACGTGGACGAGATGTGTGTCCAGAATTCGATCTACGTCTGGGTCTAGAATTCGATCTACGTCTGGGTCTTGAAAACGATCGATTGTCACTTTCAGATTTGATAGCCTGAACTTCTAAAGAGAGCTTATTGAAACATTCAAACAGTTTTGTGGTAGTTTGCGTGAAAGTTTGCATCATATTTGCCATTTGCTCATTGGAACTAGGTCCATTTGTAACATGGGAACCTTTATATAGGGATGAAATTTCATTTTCAGTAATAACTTCCCATAACCTGTCAGCAAGTTTCAAAAGGTCCTCTACTTCTGTATGGCCTGATCCTGTTAAAGCAATATTAAGACTTTTAGGAAGTTTTCGTAGCCATAATTTTATTAAAAAGTCTGGTTCTACTGAAGATCCAGCTAAAAGTAAAAGGGATCTATAAAACTGGGATGGTTTTCGGTCTCCCATCTCAGAGTCTGATAAAATTTTGTCAATCCTTTTGTTTTCGCTTAAGGAGTGACGCTCAATCAAAATTTTCTTTAATGCTTCATACAAATTAGCAGTTGGGGGTTTTTGTATGAAGTCAAGTACTGTCATGATTACTTCTTGTGGAAGAGCTGTAATCAAGTACTCATATTTTGTTTTGTCCGTAGTAATGGCTTTGGACTGAAATTGTATTTCTGCATGGATAAACCATGCTTCTGGACAGTTGGTCCAAAATTGAGGCAACTTTATTGATGTCGCACAAATGTCCATACTAACGGGTATATCAAAAGGATTTGGAAGAAAATCAGGGCCTAAATTAATAAGTTGGGAATTATCTCCCTCTCCGCGGTGAGTGGAATGTGGGGGAGTGTGAGTTAGACTCATCTCACGTTAAGGGTTAAAAACTATTAAATTTTGATGAATGGTTAAAGGCGAAAGTGTTAAAGGTAAAATACAATATATTCCTAAATGTGTACCTAATAATGTTGTGTACCTACGTGTAGTGTAGTGCCTACGAGATGCAAACGATAAGTTTCTTCCCTCCCTATCGTTTGCATTCGTTGAAAAACTAAATACTTCACTAGTTGCTGCTGCTGGTATTGTTGTTATTCTGGAGTCGCGGATTTCTTCTTGTTGAAGCTTATGTTGCTATATGATCTGTTGTGATCGCATCTGCTGAAGGTCAGCAGTAGTACTGCGGCAGCGATTGTTGTTGCAGGTATGTGGCGTATTCCTGTTCAGTGTAGTAGGGTTTATTTTGTTGCACTTGGGGTATTTGAGTAGCTGCTGGTTGTTGCTGATGCTTATATGTTAGAGCTTGTTGTTGCAATGCTTGCTGATATTGTTGCTGTGCTTTCAATTGTTGTTGTTGCTGCCGATAAGCATAATATTGCGCCTGATATTGATCAATTGAAAGTTGTGGTCCTGATATTGATCAATTGAAAGTTGTGGTTCTGGTTGGTCCTGCTGTTGTTGTTGTTGCCGTTGTGGAAATATCTGTTGTTGTAACGGATTTTGTGATCCTTGCATGTAGAGTGGCGCTGGCGTATACTGTTGCTGCTGATATTGTGGTTCGTAGGTAAGATCGCCAATGTGGATGTTGATGATTCTTTAATATTTTATTAATTATTTTATATAATATTTGTATATTTTTAGATTTTCTTTTTTTGAATGATTAAATTAAATTTTTTTACATATAAAACGAAATCTTTTTATTTTACAAAAAAGAACTTAAACATTATTTGAAGTTGTTTTTGTATAAAGTATTTCTTGTGTGTTGTTGTTTTTATATGTTGGTATTAAGTTACCACAAGCACTTATTATTTCAAGCAAACACTTAACTTTTGTCTTAAACTATAAGTATTTGTAGACAATATAAGAAAAACCAATGTATTTGACCCAAGTAAAAGTTATGTTGTGGCAAGTGATTCAATTACTTCTATGGAAAATTTAAAAAAACATTTCATAAAATGTTGCTTCTAAATGATATAATTATTTACGACAGACGTCAAAATATTTCCGTCAAACAATTCAATTTATGGAAGTGTTTCGACAAACACTTGTATTTTGTCCCAAACACTTGTCTTTTGTCCCAAACACTTATTCATTTCAACAAACGATTTATCACTTATAAAACTAAAGTGATATTCTAGTCATGTTTTTTTATTTTGTATTTTGCAGTGCTATGATTCGATATAACTTTTTTGTTACTTACATTGTACATATACGATATCAAATGTTTAAAAGTGTTTAGAAGCAAAGAATGATGACGATGTTGCCAGTCTGAAGACCTATGATATGTTAAGTTTTAGAGAGTAGTTTTGTATAATATTTCTCAACTATCCAGTTGTAAGTAAAATCAAAAGCAGGGACCCAACCACAATAACTATTATTTTCTTTTTTCAGATTGAAAAAATTGCCCAATTTTAATAATTATTTTTAAAAATTGATTTATAATTATTATGAATAAGAAATATTTTATTAATTGTCAATAACTATTATTTTTCAATGGATTTTTTTACGTTGAGTCATAACTATTATGAATAAGAAATATTTTATTAGTTGTCAATAACTATTATTTTTCAATGGATTTTTTTTACGTTGAGTCATAACTATTATGAATAAGAAATATTTTATTAGTTGTCAATAACTATTATTTTTCAATTGATTCTTTTTTACGTTGAGTCATAACTATTATGCATAAGAGATATTTTATTAGTTGTCAATAACTATTAATTTGGAAAAAATATTTTTTTACGTTGTTTTGAAAAAGTGTTCAACAGATTTTCATTTTTGTGAATCTTTTTGCACCAATCGATGGGGAGGTGTTTTTTATGACATCACCAGAGGTGGTCATCGGTTCGAAAATGTACGCGATTTTGACTCATTTTTGAAGTTTTTTTTTGCTTCAATCAATGAAAAGAGGTCTAAAAAGGATATTGGCCATCACTAGAAGTGGTACCGATCCTTAAAAGTGCTCTATTAAGGTCCATTTTCGAATTTTTTTTTGCAAAAAATCGATGGAAAGAGGTTGACAATGGGCTTTGGCCATCACCAGAGTTGGTCCCAACTAAAAAAGTGCTCGATTTTGGTCCGTTTTGAAAAAAAAATTTTGTACCAATCGTTGGAAAGAGCTCGAAGTCGAAAAAAAAGGTACCAAAAAGTGCCCGATTTTGGTCAATTTTCGAAATTTTGTTTGCACCAACCTTTGGAAAGAGGTCGAAGTCGAAACAAAAGGTACCAAAAAGTGCCCGATTTTGGTCCATTTTCGAAATTTTGTTTGCACCAATCGTTGGAAAGAGGTCGAAGTCGAAAAAAAAGGTACCAAAAAGTGCCCGATTTTGGTCCATTTTCGAAATTTTGTTTGCACCAATCGTTGGAAAGAGGTCGAAGTCGAAAAAAAAGGTACCAAAAAGTGCCCGATTTTGGTCCATTTTCGAAATTTTGTTTGCACCAATCTTTGGAAAGAGGTCGAAGTCGAAAAAAAAGGTACCAAAAAGTGCCTGACTTTGGTTCATTTTCGAAATTTTGCTTGCACCAATCTTTGGAAAGAGGTCGAAAATAGATTTTGGTCATCATCAAAGGTGGTTCCGAGTCCCAAAATGTGCCCGATTTTGATCCATTTTCGAAATTTTGTTTGCACCAGTCATTAAATAGAGGTCGAAAATTAATTTTGGACCTCATTAGAGGCGGCTCCGGACCCTGGAAAGGACCGTTTTTGACCCATTTTCGGAAAAATTTTTTTTTTCTGTAATTAATGGGAAAACGTCGAATATAAATATTTGAAATCATTCAGTGTGGCTCCGGACCCTGGAAAGGACCGCTTTCGATCATTTTGGTAGTTTTCAAGTTCCGGAGCTGCTCTAAAAGATATCCAAAACGCATTTTCAACCTTTCATAATCGATTGGAGCAATAAAAAATTTTAGGGTGGTTGATAAAATTTTTTTTTTTGTTCGAATCGATAGGGAAATGTCGACCGTAGTCATTTTCGAGCTTTATCTATGCAGTGGTGCAAAAAAAAAATTTTATGAACCACCCTAAAATTTTTTATTGCTCCAATCGATTATGAAAGGTTGAAAATGCGTTTTGGATATCTTTTAGAGTAGCTCCGGAACTTGAAAACTACCAAAATGATCGAAAGCGGTCCTTTCCAGGGTCCGGAGCCACCCTAAATGATGTCAAATATTTATATTCGACGTTTTCCCATTAATTACAGAAAAAAAATTTTTCCGAAAATGGGTCAAAAACGGTTCTTTCTCGGGGCCGGACTACTCAGGAGCCACTCTTAGTGATGTCCAAAATCCATTTTCGACCCTTTCCCATTTATTACAGAAAAAAGAAGTTTTTTTCGAAAATGGGTCAAAAACGGTCCTTTCCAGTGTCCGGAGCCGCCTCAAATGAGGTCCTAAATTCATTTTCGGCCTCTATTTAACGACTGGTGCAAACAATATTTCGAAAATGGATCAAAATCGGGCACATTTTGGGACTCGGAACCACCTTTGATGATGACCAAAATCTATTTTCGACCTCTTTCCAAAGATTGGTGCAAGCAAAATTTCGAAAATGGACCAAAATCAGGCACTTTTTGGTACCTTTTTTTTTCGACTTCGACCTCTATCCAAAGATTGGCGCAAACAAAATTTCGAAAATGGACCAAAATCGGGCATATTTTGGGACTCGGAATCACCTTTGATGATGACCAAAATCTATTTTCGACCTCTTTCCAAAGATTGGTGCAAGCAAAATTTCGAAAATGGACCAAAATCAGGCACTTTTTGGAACCTTTTTTTTCGACTTCGACCTCTATCCAAAGATTGGTGCAAACAAAATTTCGAAAATGGGCCAAAATCGAGCACATTTTGGGACTCGGAACCACCTTTGATGATGACCAAAATCTATTTTCGACCTGTATCCAACGACCGGTGCATCAAAAAAAATCTCGAAAATGGACCAAAATCGGGCACTTTTTGGTACCTTTTTTTTCGACTTCGACCTCTTTCCAAAGATTGGTGCAAACAAAATTTCGAAAAATGGACCAAAATCGGGCACTTTTTGGTATCTTTTTTTCGACTTCGACCTCTTTCCAACGATTGGTACAAAATTTTTTTTTTCAAAACGGACCAAAATCGAGCACTTTTTTAGTTGGGACCAACTCTGGTGATGGCCAAAGCCCATTGTCAACCTCTTTCCATCGATTTTTTTGCAAAAAAAATTCGAAAATGGACCTAAATAGAGCACTTTTAAGGATCGGTACCACTTCTAGTGATGGCCAATATCCTTTTTAGACCTCTTTTCATTGATTGAAGCAAAAAAACTTCAAAAATGAGTCAAAATCGCGCACATTTTTGAACCGATGACCACCTCTGGTGATGTTACCTTGGAGCTGCTCGCAACTGGTCTGCACTGAGGTAACACTCGTGGAGCTGGTGTGGCACTGCCGGGGAATGCTTGGAGCACCTTACGCTGGTTGTGCTGCTATTTTTGCAGCCCCTTTTTCTTAATTATAGAACACGCTTAATTTTTAACAAACTTTTATTTCAATTCACTTTTAACTTTAATTTAAACTAGCTCTAAGTATTTTTAAGATTAGATTTAAGTTATTTTAAGATTCGTTTTTTTTAAGACGTTTTAGAAGACGTGCTGCTGCTGCTGTTCACCGAAAATCCCAAAGTAAAGTCATTAAAGATGTCGACAAAAACCACGGCATACCAACATAATTTTGAGGGTGCCGTTCAGACAGTTTGCAGGTTGGCAAACGTTACAGCGGTTGAAAATTGAAAGGCATTATTTGAAGCCGCCTACACACCCTGCGATAACGTTTGCTATGCAAACATATTGCCCGCCTTGCAGTGTTACTGCAAAATTTGAATATGTAAAATTACAGCAGAGCCCTTCTCAAACATTTTAAAAAACTATAAAAAACTATTAAAAAAATCAATTTTTAAGTATGTGAGAAAGAAGAAAAAAAAGGAAAAAAAAAATGCAGTTCACAAGAAGCATGGATCAAATTATTTTTGATCGGTGTACTCAATACATAGGAGGTTCTGCTCTCTTCACCTCGCCGCAAAAGGTCTAACCAAAAACTGTCGGAAACGCGGCTGGAGTACCTTTGAGCGGTTGACCATGGATGATCTGGGGGAAAAGATCTGCCCCGATTATAAAACGAATTTGATATGAGCCCCAGTAATATTTGTCTGCCAATTTTAACAAGCAAAAGTTGCGCGCAATTCCCTCTTTGTCGGCAGTATGGAGTGGATGCTTGCCATATGTGCCCACGTCAACTAATGCAGTGCCGGCAACAACAACGTTGTGGTCATGCCGTGATCGAAAGCGTACCTTGCAGCTAGGGCTCGGGTCGTGGTTCTCAATTTCCAACCCTAGGCGTTGCACTTCGGAAAAGAGAATCGTAGTCCGATCCTGACCAGGATTGATCAGACCTCGGATTTCGCAACCGCCTTCCGGGGTATCGATGAGTACAAGCACTGTCATTTTCAAAACGACGTTTTGAGGGTTGGTTGGTGGTAAAGGCGCCATCGTTGTGCTCACGGAGTTTACCATATCAGAGTGAAGCAAAGTGCTGTGTTTTCGGAAACATTTGCGGCACAATGACTGGCTTGTACAGTCGGCGAATCGATGAGACATGGCCAAACAGTTGGTGCATCCGTCGTGTTGGTGCACTAGTCGAAGGCGTTCTGCTACATTCAAATATAAGAATTGTCTGCAGTGGTTCAGTGAATGATCAGTACGACAGATAGGGCACTGATAGTCCCGGTTGAATAGTCTGCGTTTCATACTGTTAAAAAGATAAAAAATTATTGGATTACATAGTACAAGTGAACGTTATTTTTGGATTATGCTTATGATTTCTCGTGACTTTATACTAAAATTTGCGAGACAAGATGGTGTAATAATTCATGGTAGAGACAAGACTGAGTCAAGGAAACAGTTTTCCGAATTTTATTCGTTTTGATACGGAGGTAAAATAACAAGTTTATGAACAGGACGCGTGATTACACCGTTTTGGGTTTTTATATCTGCTACGCGATCCCGATTATCAGAGCCATAGTAAACTTTTGTGATTCGACCTAAACGCCACTCAAACGGACCTACGAGTTCGTTACGCACAATTACTAGGTCATCAATTTGAAGATTTCGTTGAGGGTCTTTCCACTTGTTTCGCTTGTGTAACTCCTTCAAGTACTCGTCCTTCCATCGGCGGCATAACTCCTGCTGCATCGCTTTCAGACGCCGCCACCGATTATTTAAGTTAATTGAGACAACGTTTTCTTCAGGCTCTGCTGGGGCCAACAGTGGTGACCCATCGAGAAAATGACCGGGGGTCAGGACTGCCAAATCTGACACATTTTCTGATGCAGGAATAAGCGGACGGGAATTGAGACAGGCTTCGATACGCGAAAGTAAAGTTGCAAACTCTTCAAAAGTATATTTGAGGTGACCGGAAACTTTTCGAAAGTGTTGCTTGAAGCTTTTGACGCCAGCCTCCCAAAGCCCTCCCATGTGAGGCGCAGAAGCTGGGATAAAGTGCCACGAAAGCTTTTGAATTCCGTATTTTGGGACTGAGTCATCGCTAACGCGTTTGATGAAGCTTTCTAAGTCTTTCGCTAGTTCTCTAGAGGCGCCAACGAAGTTTCTACCGTTGTCAGAATATATGCGATTGGGACAACCTCTTCGTGAGACAAAACGTGATAGCGCTGCTAGAAAAGCTGGGGTAGACAGATCACTAACTGGCTCTAAGTGAATACTTTTTGTAGCGAAACAAACAAAGAGGCAAACGTATCCTTTGGTGATTCGACAGTAGCGACCAGTGAAACTTTTGATGTCGAAAGGACCTGCAAAATCGAGTCCTGTATTTGCAAAGGGGCGATCTAAAGACGTTCTCAAGGGCGGCAGGGCAGCCATCATTTGCCCATGAAGTTTTTTGCGATATACAATGCATATTTTGCAATTGTGTATGCATGTTTTGATCAGGTTTTTGACTTTTGGTATCCAAAACTCTTGACGCATGAGTCGTAAAACGAGCTGGTTTCCACCATGAAGAGATATATCGTGTATGAACTGAACATATAAATATGCTAGTCGACTTTTATATGCAAGAATGGTTGGATGTCGCTCATTGTAAGTCAGAGATAGAGACGATGCTAAGCGCCCGTTTGGTCGGATTACCTTGTAAGAATCTAAAAATGGAGTCAATGTCAAAATTGTGCTTTTTGACGCGACAGCTTTTTTGTTTATCAAATTTAAGTATTCATTGGGGAAATGCAATTGTTGCGTGAGTATAATAAGGCGAGTTTTGACAGCGTTTATTTCCGCAGCTGAGATTACTTTTGTAGGAAATGAAGTGTCAGCTCGAGTTGCAGGATGCGTTCGTTTGAAGAAACGAAACACATAAGCCAAAGTTTGAAAAGCCCTTGGTAACGATGAGAATCTATTGAGAATATCTTCAGTTACCGTCGAGCTAGTAAAATGAGTTTTAATTTTTCTCATTTCAAGAATAGTGTTTATTTCCTGGTTCATCGGATTTTTAGGCCATTTAGACTTAGGCAATTGGAGCCAAGAGGGTCCATGCCACCACAACTCATTAGTATTAAGCTCGGCAGGATATACCCCCCGGGTTGCTAGATCGGCGGGATTCGAATGTGTTTCTATATGAGACCAATTTTCGTTGCCGACTTTTTGAACTATTGTAGAAATCCTATTTGCTACAAAAGTCACCCACATACAGGGTGGTTTTTTGAGCCATGAAAGAACAATGGTCGAGTCTGACCATAGAAATAATGAACTCGAATCAATGTTTAATTGTGAGGTTACTGAGCTTATCATGTTCGCAAGAAGAACAGCTCCACAAAGCTCTAACCGTGGAAGAGACAGAGTTTTTACTGGAGCCACTTTTGTTTTTGAAACCAGTAGACTGCAACTAATTTTGTCATTAGTTTCAATGCGAACATAAAGAGCTGCGGCATATGCCTTTTCTGAGGCATCACAGAAACCGTGAAACTCAACGCTACTTGTAGGAGAGTAATGAATCCATCGAGGGATTGAAATTAATTTCACTTTTGTGTAATTTAAGACAAAATTTTGCCATTTTTGAAGAGAGACAGGTTTCAAATTATCGTCCCAGTCAATTTTATCGAGCCACAACTGTTGCATGATTATCTTGGCAGTTATGATAACTGGAGAAAGCCAACCAGCTGGGTCAAATAATCTAGCGATCATACTAAGAACTTCTCTTTTTGTGTATGATTTTTTGAGTTCAAATGGTAAGGCGTGGAAGAAAAAAGAGTCTGAAGTGGCGTTCCATAAAATGCCAAGAGTTTTCGCTGTACTTTTATCTTCAAGGGATAAAAAATCTACATCAAGTAGATGGTCACGTGGCAAATCTTTCAAAATATTTATTGAGTTCGATGTCCATTTTCTTAAAATGAACCCGGCACATTTTAGAATCTCAATTAGCTGATTTCGAGCTTCTTTTGCGCTTAAAAGGTCATGTGAACCCGCTAAAACGTCATCTACATACATGGAGCCTTTAAGAATTTCCGAACCAAGTGGAAAACGTGACTTTTCATCCTCAGCAAGTTGAAGCAGCGTCCTTATTGCAAGAAAAGGAGCGCAATTCACACCGAAGGTAACTGTTTTAAGTTCAAAGTCCTGTACTTCTTGGTTCAAAGAGTCACGAAAAACGATCCTTTGAAACTGTGTGTGCTGAGGATTAACTAAAATTTGCCTATACATTTTCTGAATGTCAGCGTTGAAAACATAGGCGAAAAATCTCCATTTAAGGATCAAAAGCATTAGGTCGCTTTGGAGCACAGGACCTGTGTGAAGGATGTCGTTGAGACAAAAGCCGTTTGAGGATTTACTCGAGGCGTTGAAAACCACTCTTACTTTTGTTGTTGTACTCTCGGGCTTTAAAATTCCATGATGAGGAAGATAAAAGTGATTAGGGCTTGGTTCAAAGCGTGGAATATTTACTCTTTTCATGTGATCAAGTTCTAAATATTCATTTATAACTTTATCATATTCAGCCTTATAGTCAGGCTTTCGGAGTAGGGACTTTTCGTTTCGGAGAAACTGGCGAGTGCTATGTGTCTTGATGGGCCAAGATCATTTGTTTTTGGAAGACATGATTTAAATGGTAAATCCACCGTATAACGACCATCTGAATTCCTCGTGACAGTCTTGGTAAAAATTTCTTCACAAAATTCATCTGATTGTGATGGCATCTTTTTTTGGGGAATTTCTTCGATTTCCCAAAATTTGCCCATTTGCTCACTTAAAGAAACCTCAGTAACATAAGAGACTATAGTTTGACTTTGATTAATGAGCTGTGGATCAGGAATTGGTCCTGTAAGGATCCATCCAAAAACAGTTTCTTGAGCCACAAGAGAGCCTAATATTCCTTTATGAATCCCACCAAGTATTATGAGTGGATACAAATCACCACCGATAAGCAGATCTATGGTCGAGCTTTGAAAAAAACTAGCATCAGCAAAATTGAGCTTAGGCAGCTCAGGATAAGAAGAGGCGTCAAAGGAATGCGAGGGCAAATTTCCAGTGACTTGCGGTACAATGAGTGCAGTAACTTCAATTTGTACATTTTGATCATGTGGAGATCCAATAAAAAATGATGAAACCTGAGTTGGTTTCGTACTGATGGCGCCATTTAGTCCAGACACTTGAGCCGAGACAGCTTTGGTGGAAAGTTTCAAGATATTTCGTATACGTTCGGATACGAAAGTACCTTCTGATGCTGGGTCAATAAGAGCCCTAGCTTTATAAGTGATTCCAAGATGAAAAACGTTAATTAAAGCTGTACCAAGTAAAACTTTTTTGGTGATAGAATTGAAACAGGTTTGCACTGTTTCTGTAGGACTAGAATTCGCAGTGGGCTGTATAGTAGTAGCATGAGTTACAGAAGAGTTGTTTGTACAATTATTTTGTTGCTTAGGTCTTGTACCTGTTGCGTTGTGAAAGTGTTCAACTCTTTGTGGCGGTGTAAATTGTTGTGCATTTGCAGTGTCCCTATGTAAAAGCGAAGGATGCTGCTTTTTACATTTAAGACAAGTGTTAGTGCTTTTGCATTCTCTAAGCTCATGAGACGCAGAGAGACAGTTTAGACAGTAATGATACTGCTTCACCGTTGCAAATCGATCTTGAAAGCTCATGTTAAGAAACTTAGAGCAAGATCGTAATTGATAAGAGCCCTTGCACAGCATACATTGTGGAAAATTCACTTTGTTATGATAAATATTATAAGGTTTTGACTTCTGAGCATCATTCTGAGGTCTTGAAACACTAGGTTTCGAAGCAGTAGGACCACGAAAATCTGAGACAGTTTCAAGAGCTTGAAATCTGTCTGTGAGAAAAATATCTAATTCATGCCATTTCGGAATTTCTGTTTTGTTTTTGACAGATTGTTCCCAGAGAGCTAGACTATGCTCTGGGAGACGTGACGAACATAGAAAAACAAAAATTGCATCCCAATTTTTAACATCGATTCTATATAACTGTAACGCGGAAATACAGTTATTTATGTCCCGTTGCAGTCGCTTGAGACAATTTCCGGATTCCTGATTGCACATCGGAAGATTGAATAAAACTTTAAGTTGATTATTTATCAATATCCTTTTATTCTCATATTGTGATTTGAGGTTTTCCCATGCAACCAGAAAACCATCATTGGTCAGTGGAACTTTTTGCACAATTTCTTTTGCTTCACCACTTGTTTTGTGAAGTAAATGGTAAAGCTTCTCAACTGGACCGAGCCGAATTATTTCCATATATTGCCGTAAACATGTCTCTGAACGTGGGCCATGTTAAGTAGCTTCCATGAAATACGTCTGTATCGCATGGAGGAACTTTAAAGTTTGAGGCTGCACCACCTGAGGCTTCTGGAAGTGATATTTTTGTTCGTTTTTGAGACAAATCGCATAGCGCTGTGTTGATTGAAGTCATGCATCGAACATAACATTTATGAGACTCAAGATATTTGGATTTTATAGTTTGGACACTATCTTTAATTTTTTCATCAGATGCCGTTGCGAGACATTTCTCATAACACTCTTTGAGTTTTGTCCAAATATCTTTGAGTTCAGCTTGTTCAATTTCCAAAGAAATTATTGAAATATCGCCACTTTGAATGGCATCGAAGTAAGCTTCATACTCGACCATGCGATCTGCTGCACGAATAAACAAATCCAGAGCAGATATATTGTTCCAAAAAAAAGTTTTCACAAAATTTGCAAACTCGAGACACGTGAAAAATTTTTGAAAAGCCAAAAAAAAAATTTCCAAATTCAGCCAAACAATCGTCCAACTCTCAAATGAGACACAGAGTTAATGTTTGAAAAGGCAATAAAATTTTTCAAAATCACCAAAATTATCATTCAATGCTTGAATGAGACACGCAGAAAAATGTTGGAAAAAATAAATTAAAATTTCCAAATTCAAAAGAGTTTGTATGTATTGCTGTACAAAACTGCAAAGGTGAACTGTAGGTTAAAGATGGACAGAATTACTTTCACCTTGAAAGTCACGTGTCACCTCAACACGGTGTACCAAAAAATTATTGAAATTTTAGTCAATCGATGCCAAAATAATGTTCGTTTTATTCTAATTTTAGTGTATTTAATATGCAATTTCAGTCAAGAAAAAATAAAGAATTATGTCTGAGTCAAAGAAAACATAAGTTGATTTACAGTTGTAATAAGAGTCAACAATAGCTCCAAAAAGAAATTTGAAACGATATTTTTAAGCTATCTTCCAAGACGCTGTAAAATTGTGAAGTTATTGAAGCTTTACTGTGATTGTAACATGTCACTTAAGAACTTATGTAGCGTAACCTTAAGAATCACGTGTCTTAACAAGTGGCGAGATAGTAAAGCCGTTACCCTGGTAACGGTACCCAAAACGGTGTAAAAATGAGCCAACAAATCTTAAGTCAGGTGATTTTTATATCAGGATATTTTGCACCAATTTATGTTTCTTCCTAAGTGATACGATATTTTATTTCAACACACCTGAATTCCAAAAATCTTGGAGTAGAGACAGATGAGTCCAAAAAATACTTGGTGTATGAGTCCGCACCAAAAAGACTCGCTGAATCACCACAAAATCTCGAAGGACCAATTTATGTTACCTTGGAGCTGCTCGCAACTGGTCTGCACTGAGGTAACACTCGTGGAGCTGGTGTGGCACTGCCGGGGAATGCTTGGAGCACCTTACGCTGGTTGTGCTGCTATTTTTGCAGCCCCTTTTTTTTAATTATAGAACACGCTTAATTTTTAACAAACTTTTATTTCAATTCACTTTTAACTTTAATTTAAACTAGCTCTAAGTATTTTTAAGATTAGATTTAAGTTATTTCAAGATTCGTTTTTTTTAAGACGTTTTAGAAGACGTACTGCTGCTGCTGTTCACCGAAAATCCCAAAGTAAAGTCATTAAAGATGTCGACAAAAACCACGGCATACCAACATAATTTTGAGGGTGCCGTTCAGACAGTTTGCAGGTTGGCAAACGTTACAGCGGTTGAAAATTGAAAGGCATTATTTGAAGCCGCCTACACACCCTGCGATAACGTTTGCTATGCAAACAGGTGATGTCATAAAAACCACCTCCCCATCGATTGGTGCAAAAAGATTCACAAAAATGAAAATCTGTTGAACAAAAATATTTTAATAATTCATAATAATTATAAACCAATTTTTTGACATAAATCTTATAATAGTTATGTCCCTGATCAAAAGTTTATGTGAGAAAAATTTTATTATTTTGTAAGTAAAGTCAAAAGATTTTGTGGCAAAAATTTTATTGTTTCACGCAAACACTTGAAGTAGTTCCATCTATATCATTTGTGGCAAACACTTTTTTTTTGAGTGCATATGTTATTAAAATGCTCGCTTTATATCTTATAAGCCGAATTTGAGGTTTATATTACTAAGCAAGAAACAGTCAAATAAAATTTTTTGATTTCTTGTAAACTTTAAGGTGTCATGCCCCCTTAATATTAGTTGCTTGCCGTATAAAGCTATACGAGAACTCTACTGTTCGCCATGGAAATCATTCTACAGTGTAAATCTTATTGCTGTGTGTCCAGAATTGAGTCTTCTTCAAATAACGCGGTACAGCATGGTATGGACAAACGATATAAGAATAACGAATATTATGTAGGTATCCTTTTCGTCATTAGTCATCATGAACAGAGAGAGTCCTTTGTTTAATGTGATCACCTGCCTTGATGGCTTAATATCATAATGTGATTTTCACACACATGAGTTAATTTATATTCGTGCCTAACCTAGGTACGACTGCATTTAATACAGTTACTAAGTAAAGCTATGTTTATGAACATAGCTTCACCCTTGGTTTGAGCCGAGACCTATCTATGATCTCTTGTAGTTCTAAGAACGGCCACTTGGTTGAGAATGCAACTCCACATCGGGCAATTTACATAGTATATTACTCTTCCTACGAGTTAGGTTTCAACCACAGCCACCACGAATCCTTCCCAAGCGATCTGCCCAATTGGGCTTCACGCACTTTTGGGCTAGGACCGAAGTCCTAGGTGCTCACAACAACCCGTGGTACCAGATTGGTTTGCACCTTCACCTCTGGTCAAGCTTAGTAGTTTGAAAAAGGACTATACAAGGAAAGCCAATCTCAAGCCCAAGCCAAAGTACATAAAAATACAAGGCTTGAACCCTACGCACTAGCGTAACCAAGCACAGTACAATTTTCTGTCTACTACCAGTTTAGGCTTACCATAACGCCCAAGGGCACTGGTAAGCCCCAATCATGAACATCATGAACAGTTAGAATGCTCTACACGAAAACGAGCAGATTTGTGGAAGGAAAACTCATGGGTTTTACACCATGCCAATGCACCATCACATATAGCCATAACTCAATTAAGAGGTTTTGGCTAAAAGTTAATCGAATATCATCGACCACCAGGTTAACCTTATATGGCCTCGCCTGACTTTTTTGTTACCGGAGCCAAACTTAACTCTTCAAGGAAGAGGGTTGTTTTTTTTTAATATACTTTTTGCACAGATTTTACTGTTGTTTATAAATAAAATCGATATAAATATTATATTAAAATTTTATATATTTGCTCTATCTAAACTTAATGGAGGAGCTACGGATTAAAACCCATTAAATCGACAAAAAAAAAGAATTACTTGAAAAAAAAGAACATTATTTCTCAGCCTGAACAATAGAGACATGCGCCGAGTCAAGACTTAACGACATCTATCCTCAGCAGGGCAGCACAACCGCTGTGTAGAGAATTCGCACAGTTCTTAAATCGCCTTTATAAAGGTTGTTTAAAGATATTTGAAACATTATAGAACCCTCACACAATACGACTTTTCAGGTACGTGTGTATGGGCCAGGGCTGTCGCTGTCACTTCAATCGCAGTTTTTCACTGCGACTTAAATTATGACACTGCGACACTGCATCTTTTTGAAAACACTGCACTTTCAGAAAAAAGTGTCGCAAAAGTAATCTAGCAAAAAATTCTGCTTTTTCCTAATCTGATAAATCATGATGACATAGATGATGTCGAAGCCAGAAGAAAAAAATTTGGAAGAATTTTGGCTCGCTATATTTCATTAAAAAAAGCCTTAGACGAAACTACTGTATGTATCTTGGCTTATAGAAATTTATTGGCGCACTATTATGCCTACCTCACAGTAGCGCATCCAAAGACCGCATTTTTACACTTAATTTTTTTTAGTTTATTTTGATGTACACAGTACATAGAATATATAAACTTTTATTATTATCTTTTTTTTATAAAATGTACTGATTTATGCCATGAAGGCACAAAATGACAATGTTATTTGTTTAATTTTAACTATTGATTACATTTTATTAAAAATGTACCGAAAAAGTCTTTTTTTTTTCATGTGATTTTAAAAATATTGTAGAATGTATCTTTTTCTTATAACACTGCAAAATTCACTGCACTTTTGTTTTAGAAACACTGCGAACACTTCACTTTTCCTCAACTTTTCGGAATTTTCACTGCGGTCAAAAATTCCAAAACGACAGCCCTGGTACGGGTCCAATGAGGTTTCGTAATGTAAAAAATATCTTATTTTGCTAGAGTTTTTGAAATGCGAAAAGTTATAATAATTTTTTTTTTTTTTTTGTAAATAACAATTTTTGAAGGTGAGCTTGTAGGTAGATGACGGCAAATAAAAACTTTGATCTGGGTGCCGATTGTCCACTGAACGCCACGGATCCGCACCAAACTATCACTCTTTCTGAGTGCATTGGATTCTCCTGAATCACTTTCGGGTGTGTGCATACTAGACATGTTCAAAAAATAGTTATGTTCTAGAATACTTCAAGAACACTCGATTTTCGAAAATTTATTCACATTCGAGTATTTCCTCATTTAAAAAAAATAAAAAAAAATCATCCTATAGCTGCTACTAGAGCTGCAAAATTTTCTTTTTATGGAATTTTGCCAAAAAATTGATGCAAATTTGATTTTTTCTTATTTATAATATTTTTTCGATTTTCCTTATGTACGAAGTAACGAAAAAAAACTTGCCGCTATTGTTTAAGCCTATACATACGGAGAAAAACTGAGGTCTCTCCGCGAGTAGAGCTTTGGTGTTTCTTGTGTAACAGCTCAAATCCTTTGTTGTTTTTACTGCATTTACCTTAATACAATATAACTTGAAATTGTCAATGCCACTGCATGAATTTTCATTAAAAAAATAAACGAGAAAAAAAAAATAAAATTTGATTTTTTTTCATTTTTGGTCCAAAAATTATCAAAATTAAATTTTTTTAGATATTTTTTTTAACTAATCATGCAGTTAGTAAAAATATTGTAATTAATTGCTTATAAAATATTTTGAAAATTTTTGGACCAAAAATCAAAACGTATTTTTGACATAATAACTTTTAAAATTTCTTACTCAAAACACGTCAGATCGGACTTTTCGAGTTTAATCCGCTTATGTTTCTGAGAAAACAATTTTAGACTTGGCGTGTTATGATCCATTGAACATGTGCTTGGCTTGTTTTGATATAGTTATCATCAAATATTGTTTAAAAAAAGTGGAATTGACCGGTTTTTATATCTGGACTTGGTCGGCTTCGATGTCAAGGTGTGTGAATGTAGTTTTTAAATGTACTAAAAACAACTATAAGGAATTAAATAGATACTTATTAACTGAACATATTCACGGCGAAAGTCTGTTTAATGAGTTGATAAATTGCGTTGGATTGTCTGAAATATTTTTTTCCGTAAAGTTGCCAGTGAAATACCTTTTTTACTTCCGCTTACGATTCTCTAAACAGCTAAAGTGAACGTGTCTTAACTTATCTTAATTGTCTTATATCAGTTTAAAATAAAATAATTCTATAACGTTAAACGCGAAGTATAATAATTATTTTCTGAATCTTTACCTTATTGAGGTCATTTTTATAATTTCAATAAAACTATTGAGTTTTACTTAACCTGATACCGCATGGTAAGTTCGAGGTTGGATGATAGTTCTATTATATTTTTTTTAAGATCTTTGCATTGCAGGTATCAGAGTAAAAATTAATAATCAACATAGTCGCTAAATAGAGAAAAGGCAGCAAAAGAGTCTAGATTAATAGATATAGAAGGTGGTTTTACATTTGCACATGAGGCAGTTCTAACCTCCCTTTAGTTTGGATGTAGTGCAGACTTCTCAACTAACAATCGAGAATTTGAGTTAAAAGTTAAAACTCAAAAGAAGAAAAAAAAAAAACAGCAACTAAAACACAAAACTAATCAAATTCACTAAATTCCAATATTCTATTCATATTGAAAAAAAAAAAAAAACAACAGAAGACAAGATTTTTGTACATATTTATATTTGTTAATGCAACATTAATATTGACAGCGAGAATTAGTCTTCGTCGTGTTTTAGTCGTGTAACTAGCCTGCCTGTACCTTTTCTTATACAAAAAAATGCTAAAAATAACATAAAGAAACAAAAACCATATTTTTCTAGAGAAGTTTGTGAAAAAAAAAATTTTTAAATTCTTTAATTATACTTAGTAAGCTTAGTCTTCCAAATTCTGTGTATAAAGAAAAATTGAATTCTAGTGACATAAGACATAATTTAAAACCTCAAAATTAACTTAGCCTATAACTTAAAACTAACTTAATTTAAACCTTAAATTAATTTAAAAACCTAATTGAATATTTACTATAATATAAATCCTAAGTGAATTTAATTTTCATGCATTCAATCATACATTAATTTAGTCATGCATTATTAGTTTGTTCGCATTTTTTTTATTTAAAAATGTATACTAAAAAGGTACATATGTAAGTAAAGTGAGAGAATGCAACAGTAAAACAATGGACAGACAAAAAATTACAACAACAACAACTCGAACAACTCAACGTTAGCGCTAGCGTCGTGGGAGTTATGTACTTAAAAACAAATCATTTCAAAGTGAGTAATGTTGCATTTATGTTTCTTTCCAACTAGTTCCTTTTTCTCTACATTGTTTAGATTGTTGTTAATCAATTTAATTAAATTTTGAATATTTGAAAAAATCTTATTACTTATAATGATAACTATGTCATATATTGTTAATTTAATTATATTTAAAAAGTTGATTCTAATGTGAAATTCTTTTCTAAATACATAATAATGAATTAAATAATTAAATGTGTGTGTTATGGGTTGATAGTGGTGCATTTGCTAAGGTGAAGAAGAAGCAGAGCAGCCGCTGGCTCTCTTTATTTATTTTCATTTATTTTTGTTTTAGGTGCTGATTGCAATGATAACTTTCGATTCCAATTTCCATTTCAGTCCATTTAAGTCCATTTCGTCTAGAGTTCATTGACCCTACAGAACTGTGTCTTTAGGTACATATGGTAACTTGGAATGTATTATGTGCATGAATTTTTTTTTGTGAACTTTGGCAGTGCAGAATAGTGGGGAGCAAGAACCCCGCCCAATCCGACGAGCTAAGACCTGGCTAAGGCTATCATGCACACGCTTTGCCCACCTGCACAGGCCATGGGTACCGATAGGTCCATCACAGGTGTTGGACCGGTTTTGAAAGCAAGCTTATGGACTTGGCCTATTTTGAAATCTGTGTATCTATATAAATTTTAAAGAATGTAATATTTCTGTCAAAAACTCTTTTTCAATCTAAAACATAATAGATAGATGGTATGGCCTAGATTTCGATATATGAGAATATCTCCATATATTTTGATTTGTGGACCTTTTTTTTGGTAGTAAATGAAAATTTTAGACATGTTCAAATAAATGTCAGTTCTAGAATTCTTCGAGAACGCTCGATTTTCGAAATATTGTTCATACTCTAGTCTAGCCGTAGTAGCCCAAGAATGAATCATTGCAGTTGTGAGGACTACTTACTTAAAAGTTATTTTGTAAACCGATTGATTAAACATATTAACTATTTACAATCGCAGTATTTGTTCAATAAAAATTAATTTTACACCAATATGCAATCTGGCCTCCCTTATCATTGCTCCTACATACATAAATGTCTGCATCATAGGACAGAGCCCATCTGCTTACACAAAGAGCCTCAGCAGTTTTTACTCTGCTGCACGCTTCTTCGATCGACTTCGACATGAATCCTCTTACGTTAATGGTAGCTTGCTAATGGCGATGGTTGTGTCAACGGGAACTAGAAGAGCCATGATAGTTCCACAGGTTTCCCCGAATCGTTCCATGGTAGTAACTCATTTTGGTGCTGCCGTTTCTGCATTTTGCTTACAGCTGCACTTAAGTCATCGATTGAAGCGTTCATAAAATTTCCATTTCGTTGATTTTCAATTGAAATTTCGCTTGCGTTATGATGCAAATCGGTTAAAAGCTTGGAAGCTGTTGGCTGCTGTTGTTTGCTTGTTTGTTAATTCATTTGTATTTGTGTGTGCATGTGCATGCGCTTGGGTTTGTTTCACTTTGTATTGGTGTTTATGCAAAGTAACATTGGGTCAAGTACCTTTTTTGTGCTCTGTGCCCCATATTTATGATGCACTCGCCAAACGAATAACTCAAATCACTTTTTGTTTAGTTATGTTGCTTGTGCGCATAGCAACTTTTATTGTCGAAAGGAAAATCAAATATTATTCGTAGCTATAAAAGTATTAAGAACTTTATCTTTGAATTTGTTTTAGGAGATTATTGTACACTTTTTTCAATGAAATGCCCAGATAATAAGCGAAGTTTGCATTTTTTTTTTTGTAGATTTCTAATATTGAGCATTTTAGTCAAGTTTTCTGAAAACATTGACAAACGACTGAGAATTTTTCATTCGGCCTTTGTTAAAAATTTGACCAAAATGCTGCATAGAAGTGTTAGAGTGATGCTGGAGGGATGGTGTAAATGGAAACTACTACATATACAGACACGAATTTGATTCTCTACAGCGCAATTAACTTAACCAATCGGTTTCAAATTCATGTAATCTTAACATGACAATATTAAAGGTACATTATATGATAACTTGCCTTTATTTTATTATCTGCCAAGTTGTCTTAGATTTTGTTAATCTGATATTGACCAGGAAGTAACATTTAATGACAACCTTAGTTGTTGCGATTAATGCTTTGAAATTGAGATCGTTGATAATTTTGAATACTTGCGTGTCATATTGGAACCTCATACACTTTATCTAAAACAATACATTCGGGAATTTCGATTTGAATGCAGATACATTCTTAGGATTGAAAAAATAAAAAAAGGAGGATACTATGTATATTGAAAATATTTTGAGAAACATTTTTTTAATTAAAAAAATTAGCGTTTTAACAAATTTATTTAAATTTTCTTAATTTTTATTACAAAGCTATAGTCTTTTTTAATAAAAATGATTAAGTGATTTTTAATCCTATCTCCTATAGTTTTTGAGATATTTCGTTTCAAAAAATGTTCAAAAGCGTAAAAAAAAACAAAGTTTGCAGTTATTAAAAGAATGACCGATATTTACACACCTGCTCAAAATAATAGGTACACCTTTGAGTTTTTAGTTTAAGCTCTATTACAAAAATATTTTGACAATTTAGAGGAAAAATCATAGTGGTAACGTGAAGTACACAATTTGGCAGCACGATCTTCAGTAAACCAAATCATGTGATTTCCTTAAGTTTTGAGCGTTCCACTCACTGTGAATAGTTTAAATATTTGCCTGCTGAAAATAACAGGTACACCTGCACGTTGATTCAAATTTTCGTTTGAAATTTTATTTTTTTAATTCTTTTTTGAGCTTTCCTTAGAAGAACGTTAAGTTTTCTTTAGTCAAATCTAAAAATGCAGTGAATTGACAGCAAATATTTTAGTTGAGATGGGTCGTAAGCCACATTGATCTGCTGAGGAATCGAGACTGAGTTTAAACTAGAAAAAAAAGGAAGAAAATCTCTTCAATGCATTGGAAGGTTGCTGAATAGATCTCACAATTTTGTGAGAAATGTATTTAAAAATAAACAGTAAAAAAAAGGTCGTGGTAGACCACCAAAAACCGCTAAAAGTGATAATCTTCAAATAGAAAATAGACTTATTTAAGTCTTCAAAGACAATTTTGTCAGAAATTGGGAACGTGGTTAATACTCAAGCAATTCGATAACGTTAACTAAAGGCTAACACATCTGGGCGCTTAGCTAAAAAAGTTTCCTTGTTGCGGAAAAAAAATTTTACAGTGAGGATAAATTTTGCAAGGATAACGGAACCTAATAAATCAAGCTTTCAAATAAGCCTAGTAAAAAAAAAAAATATTGCGAATAAGTTTTCCAAAAAATACAAAAACATTTTTAAATTGAAGGGCTTATTGTAAAACATGATAGGCCACAAAATAAAAAAATCAAATTAATCTTAAGGTCTTAAAATAATTGGTAGAATAAGACTATTGTAAAATCAAACTATAGGTCAGGGATGCCCAAATTGCGGCCATCTGGCCACATGCGGCCATTTTTACTTTTTGTGCGGCCATTGATAAAATTATGTTTATACTTATGTATTACCTAACACTTTCTTTTGAAAAAATAAAATCGATTTTCGATTTCCGATAATCAATGTTATTTAAAAAACAATAATAAAATCGATTAACTAGTAACTTTGTTTGGTAGAACTTAAAATAGTGAATATTTTTTTTTTTCTGGATTAAAATATACTAAAAATATTTATAGAATATTTAACTGACGTCAATTTAAAAAATGAACCAATAATCTCCAATACTCGAATTGAATATGACTTAAAGGAATTAATTTAAATAAAAGGAATCAACTTGAATAAAAAATTCAAATAAAAATTATGTTTTTATTTTGTGGCCAGCCAAGTTTTGGCCATTCATTCTCTGATCATTGGGCACCCCTGCTCAAGATACTGATAGATACTGGTAAAAAATGTCAGCAGGCGCACTATTATCTTTTCGATCGGTGTTGCTGTGGTATCAGTTAATAGAATAAGCCCAAAACATAGGTTTTTGAAATCATGTGACTTATCATGTTTCTACAATGAGCCCTTCAGTTGCAAAATTTTGTAAAAAAAAAATTTTAGACAAC
Organism: Tricholauxania praeusta; assembly: GCA_949775025.1. Lineage (NCBI taxonomy): Eukaryota > Metazoa > Arthropoda > Insecta > Diptera > Lauxaniidae > Tricholauxania > Tricholauxania praeusta. The sequence continues at coordinate 66,720,311 of OX459029.1, read as the reverse complement.
ATAGAATTTTTTTTTCGGCAGGAAAATGAAATTCAAGTACAAAATTCTTAAAAAAAACCTTCGTAGAAAAAAGTTTCGAAAATTACCTATTTAACACCTCGTAATTTAATCGAACTCTACTATAGCTACTTTTAGTCAAAATTTGAACAAGATCGTTGCATAAAAAATATTATCCTTGTACGCCTTGCAAATCTTAACCCATTTATGACATTTCATGTGAAGCAGACATGAAAAAAATGTAACATTCTGAAATTCGTTCCCATTCGGCCGAATTGCATTTCTTGAAGATGTGAATGAAAACACAATTTTTATTTTGTATGAGGCGTAGTTGTCAAGTTCTGACCACCTAAAAAATTAAGGTAAATAAAATACGCGAGCAGTTTACCTTTTTTTTTAGCAAGATTTGATAACAAGCGTTAGGAAAAATAAGATTTTTTTACAAAATTCTAGATGGAAATTGAAAAATGTTTTCATTGTTTCCGGGTATATAACCAAAAGTGATCCGCTTCATCCGTTATCGAAAAAACAGAAATTCCGACTGTTGAGTACATTCTCATAAAACCAAAACGTCATCGCTGACTCGTTAATGTACATTTCCACCAAAAATATTCTACTAGCCGGCAACGTTTTTAATTTTGTTTTTTTTTTCGGACCACACTCTTCAACCATGGTTTTTCTTAAAGCTAAGACTACCTTGAATTAATATTCAATATGTACCAATTAAAATTCGAGGACTTATATTTTTATGTAACTTCTCATGTTTTTTTACCTTAAGTGCAGTTTTAATAATTTTAATTTTTAATAATTAATTCAAGATAGTCTTAAGAAACCCATGTTCAAAGGGTGTGCTCAAAATAAAAAAAAAATCGAAATTGTCATCTTTGCACGGCCATGGCTTCGATTTTTTTTCTTTTGAGCCCATGCATTTTTTTGAGAAACGCTCGTTTTGCTTCAGACGGCAGTATAGCATTATAAAAATTGATATGCCAGCAAGATAATAATATAATAATAGTAATAAGTGATGATTTTTGATACCTCTTTTGTTATAGAATAAATCTTTTTAAGGAGGCAAATTTTGTCCATAGCAACTGTTATATTTCCTATCTCCGCATTTAGTATAAGTCGGTCTTTATTTTTATTTAGGAAAGTTTTGGATTTTCCCACTATATTTAAAATGTATTTGTCCCTCTCGTTTAACTGCATTGAATTTAAATATCCTTCGATTAGTGTGGTCAGCTTCGTTCTTGCGATCTCCTGTTCTTCTTTTTGTTGTTTCTGTTAATGCAGTTTTCACCATCAGCAATGATTTTAAATAGTGGAAAACGAAATCGGAAATGAAAATTTTGGTCTTGACGAAAGTAGCCACTGCGTCTCTTCGGGTATGTTAATGTTTGTTGTATTTAACGACCAGACAGCTTTTATCATTTCATCAATTCATATTCATCAAACAAATCTGAGCATAAAGCACAAGACAAACCAATGGAACAGAGAACAGCTCTTTCGGCCTAATTTACAAAACATAAACATTGCGGACTTTGACAACGTAAATTTATTGCGACAAGAGACAAATTACATCAATTGCTATACTTTAAAAATGCTCCACATAATTAACACACCACACTTGTAAAAATTAAGCTTTAAAACGGACACAGAGTAAATAGCTCAAATCTTCAGACATCTAATTCAGGATGGCATTTTCGGTACATTTGTACTTTTTTCGGTACATTTGCGCCCTGAAAAATCGTCTTCTGTACATTCGACAAGTTTTCAGTACATTCGGTACATTTGGAGAATTTTCAGAACATTTTCAGTACATTTTCGGTACATTTTGACAATCAATAATATTTACCTGTTTTTTTTTTTAACCCTTCGTTTATTGAAGAATTTTTAATCGGTCGTTAGAGTATTAGTCATCCGGGTGACTAATCAAAAAATGGACGTTGTCCATTAATTACGTGAGTTTTTGAAGTGAAAACTTCTTATGGCACGTTGTGCGGCTGAGGAAAAAAGTATAATTTCGCGACACCGACCGTCATCGGGATTCCCCGTCATGAATGCGATAGTAAAATTTGAATGTTCTTTGAAGACTTGGGAAACGAACTCGATTTTGGAATTTTGAAGACTTGGGAAACGAACTCGATTTTGGAATTTTGAAGACTTGGGAAACGAACTCGATTTTGGAATTTTGAAGACTTGGGAAACGAACTCGATTTTAGAATTTTGAAGACTTGGGAAACGAACTCGATTTCAAATTAGGAAGACTTGGGAAACGAACTCGATTTCAAATTAGGAAGACTTGGGAAACGAACTTGATTTTGGAATTTTGAAGACTTGGGAAACGATCTCGATTTTAAAAGTTTGAAGACTTGGAAAACGAACTCGATTTCACAAAATTTAAAAAACGTTGCCTACTTTTAGGCGCTATTAATAATTTGCCCCTAAAAGTATGCAACGTTTTCTGACAAATTTCAAAATAGCTCCTAAAAGTAGGCAATGGTTTAAAAATTTCAGATAATGTTGCCTACTTTTAGGCGCTATTTTGAAATTTGTCGGAAAGTGTTGCATACTCTTAGAGATAAATTATTAATAGCGCCTAAAAGTAGGCAACGTTTTTTTGAAAAAATTGGCCCATGAAAGTATGCAATTTTTTGGAAAAAATTTTTAAATTTGTAGCACATGTTGACTTCCGGTTAGCTGTTGCTCAGTCAGCAAATTCTTCTCTGCTAGCGCAGCCGAAAGCAGAGCCAGCAGCCCAAAGCAGAGAAAAATCTGAAATGCCAGGCCACCATGAACCAGCAGCAAGCAAATTTGGTTTTTTGAAAAACTTTAAAACGTTATATCTCGGCTATTACTAAACCGATTTAGACAAATGATGTGTAATAGTTTTTTTAAGAACAAGCAGATTTTTTTGAATTCATTTGTGTTTTGATAAATTGTTACTAGATGGCGTTATAAGTAGTTTGAATATTCTAACAGCCATAACTCGGCAAGGAATAAGCCGATTTTGATAAATGTGGTGTCATAGTGTCTGTAGGAAGAAGCAGATTTTTAATTTAAGTTTCAGAACAATTATGTTTAAGCTATTTAGTCACAGGTACAGGTACTTTCTTTACCTGATTTTTTCTTATACTTACATAATTTGCAATGATGTTTCTTAATGCAATCAGAATAAATTTTTGTTCTCAAACATAAGGAATACTTAGATCAAATTTAATTATTCACAGTTGAGGCTACTGAGCCGCATATACTTCTTCCAGCAATAAAATAATAAAAAATAAATATTACAAGTGGAAGACAAAAAGCAAAGCAGACACACTAACTGACACATTCCATTCTCATTCAACGATTGTTATGCTTACATGTTTGTTTCTTTCAAATTCCGCGTTGTTGCGTTGACAAATTGAGAATGAGAGCGAGAGTAAAATTTGAATACATATTCCGTTTTTGTCTTCCATTGCATTGCCATATAAAAAGAAAACGCACACATACCAACTAACACACTAACTTGCCATTAAACGATTTGTTTTCACTTCTGTCGGCACTCCCGGAGTGCAACCCGCCGTTTTTTTTTTTTTTGGAAATTCGAACCTCCCTCTTCCTTTGGTGAGATTAAGTGAGTTCTGACGTGAGCCCCCCCCCCCCCCTCCTCCCCTTACAAGACACCTGCCTTATAGTTTTTAAATGTAATCTGCTATTATAATGTATAGTCTCTGCAATAAAAAGTTCATGTGAGATTTTTATTGACCCGCCGTCTCCCTTGGCGAGACTTTTTCGGACCCCTCCCCTCATTTTTTGACTCACGTAATTTATCGACGTCCCCTAATGTTTATAACCCAAAAGTTAATAGGCATAAGATTGATAGGCAAAATAAACGTTAGATATTGCCGACAACCTAGTTCGCTATTTCCAACAATCTAGATGATTTTTTGTTATATTTGTGTCTATAATAACAAATGTTGAGTGAGTATAAACAATGCACATACATAAAAAGTTCGTTGTAACGGTGTCAAAATTAAAATTTGAAAGTAAATTTGCTAAACAATTATCGGCCGCTGTCCTTTTTGGCAGTACATTCCTCTAAGCCAAACAAAGACGGTATAAAAATAAATTGGTCTGCTGACTCGAGGACTCATTATACTCTCCAAAGAGAATTCTATTGAGGGAAGCTACTAGATGATGCCCGAGGCAAAGGACTTGGTGAGATAGTTGTTTTGTGATTGGAAAAATATTGGAAAAATTCCGAGCAAAATAACGCAATGGATAATTTTTTACCACATTGGCGCTAGCAGAAGAGCTTGTGAGGAAGAAATTGAGCATGATCGGTACAAATAAAAGATGTACGGAATAAAAGATGTATCCCTGCAGAGCTAATGTGCAAGCGGAAAGATCCGGTTGGAAATAATATATTTACATTTCGAGAGAACGTAACATTGGTATCATATGAGACTAGGAGAAATGAATCGGTAGCCTTGCTTTCAACCATGCACATCACTATGGCTGTAGTCATAAACTGATAATTATCTTGGATTATAACAAGACAAAAGGAGGCTTGTATAGTTTCTTTTCACTAGCGTCAGTAATGCATTCATTGACTCTTATTATTGTTTTATTCTATATTTTGAAAGCGTCGATACGAAGGACCAAATGACCTCAAACTATTCATGTAAACGTGGAAGCAGACGCTGGCCCATGACTCTGTTTTATAATTTGGTCAACATCGCTACCATTGCCACTTACATCATCATTAGAACTGTGCAACATTCTCCGACGATTGCAAAATCTGCATGTTATAGGGAAACTTCATCTTATGTCAGCAATATGCGACATGCTTGGTTATGAATTGTCTCTGAAAACACAATATGAGTTTGAGGCGCCACAATTGGATGCTAGTGGTTGCGATAAGATTCAGGGCAAGTGTCACCAATGCATTTCGAATGATAAGGGACAAAGAAATTCGCTCAGTCCTGCATACTAAGCAAAAACCCAGTTGGGCTCAACACACTAAAAAGGAAATAACCTGCCACGCGTGCTAGGCAAATTTTTTCTTGTATTTTTCTATTTTCCTATTTATTATTTCTTCACTTGTCTTTCATTCAATAAAATTTGATAAAAAATTTAACATCTTTCTATCATATTATGGTTTTTGCAATACATGTTGCGTGCATTATATACGTAGTCACCGGGGTGACTAATACTACAACAAGAGATCAGACTTGAACTTTCAGATAAATACGCCCATAGGTAAGAGCTAAAAATTCGAAATATATCTTAAAGTGATCCTAACTAAAATCGTAGCAAAGTCAGAAACGCCTTCCATCCTAGATAAATTTGAACATGAATAAATATTGGAAAACAACTGAAAAAGTCACCCGGGTGACTAATACTCTAACGGAGGGTTAAGTTCGTTTTGCTAAGATATGTGATAAAATGTCGTACGACCATTTTTTTTTTTAGTAAATTGAATGGAACCTCAACATTGCAGTAGCTGAATAATTGGAAATAAATATTTGAACATGTTAGTAATATAGTAGATATTGCGGAAGAAGACTCATTGTAAGAGTGAAGATTCATTGTGATGCTGAAGAGTTATTTTTCGACTGAATCAGAACATATTTATGTTACATATATGTAAATAAGCAAAGAATGAATAAATAAGAGTTGAATGAATGTAAAATGTCTGTTTTTGGTTTTTTCGTAATTAAGTTCAGCAATGAGCATGTTTGCATGCCCAAAAGTGATGACCTTTGCTTTTTTTAGTAAAATATAGAAATTACACAGTTCAGTATTCACCCAGAAGTGATGATCTTTTTTTTTTAGTGAAATTTGGCAAAAAAAGACAATTTCAGTACATTTCCGCATAACCCAAATGCCATCACTGATCTAATTAGCAAAACGAAACAAATAATATCAGTGTACGAGAGATCACCAATAAGATTAGATCTGATTTGTTTACAAAAACTTCATAATTTGTGCAATACTGCTGTGCAATATTTATGTTTTTGTTTTTTTCACCGTTTTTTTAGTTTTAAGTAATTATTAATTTTTTAAAGTAGTTATATATTTGAAGATAATAATTGGTGGAGAGTTTCTTCTCAAGCTCTCAAAAAAAAGCAATTTTCTGAATGACGTTTTTGTTTCCTTTTTTTATTTTTTCATTATCATTGGGTTGCATTAAAACATGTTTTTTCAGCAAGTCCTTAAAATTACTAAAATTAAAACTTTAAAGGATTAAATTGTTTTGTAGGCGTAGCAAAATAGATTTGTATATCCTTAAATTATTTTCATTCGGAATGTTCTCTTTAGCCAAAAAATGTCGAAAAAATAGCTCAAAATATATGTTTCGCCAATTTCTTTTAAGTTACTTGGTTTACAGAAAATTTGTCCAAGTTTATACGTCAAAGCAATTGTAAATTGTTTCACTTAGTATATAAGTTCAACTTATGTCTTTGTTATAGGGCAAGAATTTCTCAAATGGGCCACTTCTCAACCCCAAATGCTAATTTTTTCACGAAACTTTGTCATTAAGATAGTGGTATATGTTAGAAATCGAACTGTGATATTATTTTATTTTTATTATTTTTTTGTTGTTGTTATAGGCCAGCGGTGGGCACAAAAATATAACAAAAGAGGAAAACAACAACATCAAGCAACAACAAACGAAATTTTAAAGTTTTTTTTACTTTCATTTCCAAAATTGCCATTAGCACTAAAAAAACAAATTACACTACAAACAAAAACAATTGCTGCATTCGTCAAGACACAATGCGGCTCCGTCATTTATGCCTTTGTGTTTTGTTTTTGTTTTCATTTGAATTCAAGTCAACGCTGTGCCTCGATTGAAATTCTGCGAATTTTGTGGCTCGATAGCGTTGAAATTCTGGGAATTTTTTTTCGCTTGGTTGTGCGTCGAATAACGGTTAGAGCAATGTGAGGAAATTGATGCACTAAGTGCCCTTCACTGTTATAGGCAATTGAAATTCGGGTACCAAATTTTTTCAAAAGCTCATAACTTTTGAACGAGTTCGACGATTTTTATAAATTTAACTGTGTTCGATTTGTATTGAATTAGAGTACAAGTGAAATTGTTTTTAATTTTAAGTGATGTTTTTTTCAGTGTTTAAAGTACGTTAATTAATTAAAAGTTAATAAAAAACAACCTTCCCTGTCCGATTGAAAACAAAAAAAAAATACACAAATGTAACAAACATTAAGATACAATATTCCGTTGAGAAAAAAATGGATCGCCCTTGACATAATTTTTATTAATACATTTCTAACTCTGAGCTTCCTGTAATTACCACATGAATGTAGGAACCTTGCGATGAAATCTCAAAACGCCCTCAATTTTATTTAGATAGGAAAAAATATATAACGCAGCCTTCGATGTAAACAAAATTTGAGAATCACCCTATGTTTTTTAAAATCACTATTTTACTGACATTTTCTTTTGAAAGATTTTCCCAAGTCTTATCTAACCAAAGGCTTTCTTTTTAACTTATTAAAATAAAAAATACTGCTATTATGATATTAAATCGTTACAAAAGCCATGGAAAGTAAAAGAAACTGAATTAAGTTTATTATAGTACCTGCGTACGCTGCAATTCTTGCCACTCACAAAGTGTTAACAAAAGCAAAAAACAATTGTTGGCTTACACTCATTTAATTTTTTTTTTTGTGCACACTGACTGAAACAATTATATAAAATGCTTCATTAGGCCTAGGTGAGGCATCATAACAGCCTTAGGACATTTTACACTTGTTTTAGTTCACGAGGCTGACAAAAGAGTTTTTTCATATAGTGCATAACTGACACGCAAACAACATAAATCTTAACAATTAAAAAAGTAAAGAAATATACTTACATACATCTGTTGGTTATATAAGGTTATTTGCTATTGTATGCCTTACCTAAGTTTGCAAGTGACTTAAATTTAGTGAAAACATATTTGACAAAAGAGTACCTCCAAAATAAAAACATAATCATATCTTTACCTGATACCCCTGGGTTACGTATCGCATATGAGCCCTTTGTTCGCCTAAAACATAACTTTTGTGCTTTTGGTTGCAAGCATCACATTCCGGACAACCGCACACTTGTTCCAAATTGCGATTTTTAGTTCGAAGATTACAAGTGAGTTCAAAACTCGTCGGAAATCAATTTTTTTTTACATTAAAGCTAACCCAAATGCCAACAAATCAATGGAGCCCGAACTTAAAAAATTAATTTCTTCTTGATTTAAGTTAGAAAAATTGTATTTTGTATGGCCTTTGACTCAAAATGAAAATGTTTTTTTAAATTCGGTCTCCAAGAATAATTGTTCATTTCCGACAAGACTTGCGCTCTCTAGCCATTTTTGAACCAAAACATACACAAAAAAAATTTTTTTGGCCTTTAACGTTTGGTTTTTTGAAACCATAACACATAGGAATGTCACCTAGCTCTTTTTGAATTTAATATGCTCGTGTTAATATTTATATATCCTATGTAATGAGATAGAATTCATAGAATTATGAAGATATTGATGGGAAAACATTTTTTTTCGTCGATTTTCTTTCAACCACCAAAGCGCGTTTATTATTTTGATTTTTATATTTTTTTGATGCGCTCTAACCAGAATAGGATTTATTCAATCGACTATCGCTTAAGCTACCACTTATCATTAATAGTATAGTGTAATTAGCAACTTGGCGGGGTATCATAACGCTTAAACGTATAACGACCAACTTCGTTCGTAGACGTTATGCCCAAATGTCATTTTAAGTTGGGAACCCCTAAGTCGATCTTCAAATTATGGATGTCATATTAAAGATAATTTAATGAACATGTTATTGAAATTAAAGCTACAGTTTTTGTGATATCACAATTTTTCTGAATTTCTTACCATTTTTTTTTTAAACTTGTAGTTTTTATAAAAATTTATTGCTAACATACGTTTTTATCAACACATTAACAAAGCCCTTTTTTATCCTCTCATACACAAATTTTTGAGTTTTTTCTGAATTAATTTTAAAATGCAAAAATTCATTTTAGTGTATTAATAACAAAACTAAACTGAAAACAATTATTCGTAGCTTTAATCATTTATCAATCCATCAAATAATAATGAATTCTTATTAAGCTACAAAACCTACTAGTTTGTTTTCTACAGAGTGTCGATTTTTAGATATATACATAAAAAAAACTTTATTTTTTACAACTTTAAAATTGGGAACTATACCAAAGAACACAATAAAAGTTTCCATAGTGCAATGCCCAAATGAAGCAATGATATTATGCCAATGATTATTATATCACTTTTCGATTTAGTATTTGTTTTCATTTTGGGCGTTTTAACATATTTTGGGCACTAAGGTCTCTTCAAATTCGGGCCTTATGCGTTTGAACGTTTTTTTTTAAATTTACATTAATTACACTCTTGCTTTACGCTTAGAAGATAAAAAGCTATTTAATCAATATGCAATTAGTGGTGGGGAAAGTAGAATCCTATAACAACTAAACATGAAGTGGAAGTTAAAACAAGATGCCACTAGCGTTAAATGATTAGTGGAACCCCTTATGCTGTTACCATTACGCATGAAGTGCTCATGGAATTCACACTCCATTACCACTAAACATTTAGTGTTAAGGGAAACGATGCATTACTATCCTTAAGCGTTTAGTGGAACTCAAACTTTAGTGCTAGTGGAATATCATTGACATTAACAAATTATAGTGGACATATTTTTCACTACCATTAAAAATTTTATGTGAGATGTTTTCAATTTCTACAAAATTCAAATGTATCACTGCCAACTCCTCCATGTCGCGTCCACTAAGCCAGAATTAACTTGAGAGAAAACTTAGGTCTTCAATGCACGCTTTTATTAAAAATACAATTTTATATATATAACTTTATATATTAATTAATAATTAATTTTTGGCAATGCCAGAGATAACATCCTTTCAAGTCTTTATGGAAGCAACTTTTTTTTATATGAGTAATTTTTCTAAATAATTTGGTTGAAACTACTGATATAGAGCACTTTGTATTACCAAAGTACGCTCAATCGTTTTCATGATATAAGTAAATGTTCAAACCCTTTAACATCGTTTTTTAAGTCTGTCTTGTGAAAATGTTTTGCAGTCTGCCGGTCTATTTCACAATCGTATTGCTTTTAATTTTGGCATAGAATGATTTTTTAAAATCGTTCATATATTGACTTTCATACGCAAAAATTTCTACTGACTGAACTAAAAATATCTTTTTATTGTTTTCACAAACATATTCATACTTGGCTCTGTGTCAGTATAATTCTATGTTTGAGACTCAGGAAGAACCACCTGCGTTAAACGCATGTAGTAATACACACCCACATTTGACAGTGCATTAAAACACTCAGAGGAAGTATTTTATTTAATGACATGTCTTTGTGTGCTATGTTGTATTTGTTTTTTGTTTATAGTGAATATCCTTAGAAACAACAACGCCAACATAACTGACACCAACAGTAATAGAATTTCTGTCGTTCACTGCTTTAATGGGCTCCTTGGGAATGTTGAGAACTCTTGCTGTTGCTGCGGGTGTTAATTCAACCCCTTTTTTACCACAACAATATTCACCTGTGTGTTCATGGTTGCTGGTTCTTAGGGTTTATATTCTCACTGATACAGTTTAATTACACTGCAACACCAAAGTTTCGCATTTTGCAACCATTATCCACACCATATATTCGCACATTCTTATGTTTTGTACACAATACAGACTTAAAAAAGGTTTGGTGTAAAGTATACCAGCACCGTACATTGAGAATTAGTCTTATGTTCGTTTTTCTCATGTTGTTACCATGGTTTTTTGATGAGCTTTGTTACTTGTCCTGCTGTTTAAAGGAAATTATTTTATTATCTCTTCCAATGTTCTATAAAAATCAGGAAATACATAATTTACAAGCATTCACTGCCAAGCTTAAATAAATAGAACATCATTCATTAGAAAATCAAATATTTTTTATTCAATTCTTTAATCATGTTCTCAAGCTTTATAGAAATGTCTTCTTTCTTCGAAAGTTAATGTGGGTAAGAAATACGTGTATTCTTAAAACTAATAATTTTTCTTAAGACCTCTTTTCCAGTAAGGTCCTCTAATACTACTGTTTCACAGTGGAAATATACTTTTAAAGTGATTAAAATTTTAACTTTAAGCGTCAAAAAACGTAATAAGATAGTAATTCATATTTCAGCTAATTTTGAGTTAATTTTCAATTTAATTTTTTTCAGGGTGAATAAAAAAAGCTTATCGAACTGTTCCATATAATCATACAAGATGAGCGTCTTGAAGAGTGTCAGTTTTGTCGGGCGAGAGAGGTCTCTACCACTCAATTGCTTACTGAGACCATAGTAACACCTATTAGCAAGAGTGAGTCTTCGCTTCATCTCCAGGCTGATCTCATTCACCGTCAAACCAACCTTCGCTGACTCTTTTTCGATAGCAGAAAACGCAGCAGCAACATCTCGCTTACAACGTCCATTGATATCAATATCATCGGCATATGCAAGGAGCTGGATACTTTTGTAGAAAATAGTGCCATTACGAAGTACACTGGCTCTTCGGAACACCCCTTCCATCACAAAGTTGAAGAAGTTGCAGGATAGTGGATCGCCTAGTCTGAAACCTTGTCCCTTCCTACTCTGACGGAGCTGGCTGCGTTGCTCTGGCTGTTTTTTGTGGGTTTTTTCCAGGATTTGACGTAGTGTGAAGATCTGGTCTATGGTGGACTTACCAGGTCTAAAGCCGCACTGATAAAGCCCAAACAGTGTGTTGGCAAACGGCTTAAGTCTTTCACACAGTACAGTCGACAGGACCTTGTAAGAGACGGGAAGAAGACTGATTCCCCGGTAGTTAGCGCAGATTGTCGGGCCACCTATCTTCAGTACAGGATAAAGGAAGAAAAAACGATAAAATCAATTTTGATAGTACATTGGGCTGAACCGAGAGGGAAGTAATTTATGAGCTTAGGGTTCAAAGTATTGATAATACAAAAAAATATTAAAAATATATTTGTTTTTGTAAATAGTACGTCCTTGAGGGTAAGTTTTCATTTTTATGTACGACATACAGCTAATTCTTAGATAATATAATATTTTTTTCCAAAACTAATAGATGAAAAAAAAAAATCCATTATCTCAGTCAATTTTTAAACAATTTAATTATAGGAAGTTTTTCTAAGCAAAGATTATAATAAGTTTCCAATATGTTAAAATTTAACGATTATTTAAGTTGATAAAATCGTAAAAAATTAAAATTTATTTTAATGCATCTTCATATTTTTTTGATTCAAGCAATAGACCAGGGGTGGCTAAATTGCGGCTATCTGGCCACATGCAACCATCTTTACTTTTTTGTGCGGCCATTGATTAAATTATGTTTATATTGTAGCGAAATTTGGTTTACGCCAGAAAATTCTAGAAATAAAAACCAACAAAAGAAAACTAAACGATACTAGCTAGATCACTGGCTGAATAAATATTTTTACACCATCTAGCGGAAAAAGTGCAGTTTTCTTACTAAAAATAATAAACCGAACAGACGCTGCAGTTCACTATAAAAGTCGATAACCGAGAGAAATTATCGCCGTCGTACAACGCCATTTAGAGCATAGTAGCAACATTCTGGATAATTGTGAACTCAAAGTCGATACGCCATACTGGTAAATTATGGATAATGGTAGAATATACGCCACTTAGAAGCACTGGTAAATTATGGATAATGGTAGAATACACGCCATCTAGGAGGTAGTAGATTATTCGAGAAAGTGATGCCTGTAGTATAAAAGGGTGTCATTTTAGTTTTCGGACACAGTAGAATTAAAACAGTGAAGCAGAACAGTAGAATTAAAACAGTGAAGCAGAACAGTGTGTTCCGTAATAAAGTGACTTTAAGTAGTAAAGTAAAACAGTTGTGTATACAGTGTCAGATTAATATTAGAATTTGAACGTTAATAAAATAAACCATTATACCGTGTAAGAACTAACTATTTTGATTTAAATAAAACATTTTATAACTAAATAAGTTGGTGTGTTTGTTACACAATCCCGTGATCGAACTCAGAAAAGTGTAAGAGATCGAAATTATCGTCAAAGAGACAGGAATTTCGTAACAATATGTATTTCCTTACACTTTATTTTGAAAAAATTAAATCGATTTCCGATTTCCGAAAATCAATGTTATTTAAAAAACTATAAATAAACCGATTACTTGAGCTGCAAAATTACTTGTTGGCTAAGGCATTTTCAGATAACAAAAACCATTTCCTTAAAATTTACTTAACTAAAACTGATTATCCAAACATAAGAAATATTTTTTTAAAAATAGTAACTTTGTTTGATAGAACCTATAATTGTGAATTTTTTTTTTTCTGGATTAAAATATATTAAAAATATTTATAGAAGCAGAATAACTGAAAGATTAACGACAATTTAAAAAAATGAGCTAAGATTCTCCAATACTCAAATTGAATATGACTTAAAGGAATTAATTTAAATAAAAGAAATAAACTTGATTAAAAAATTCAAAAAAAAAAATTGTATTTTTATCATGCGGAAAATTTTAAAAACTTGTATGATCTTTCCAATGGGCTAGGCTTATGTAACATTTTTTTTCACGAGATATAGAGACAAATGTCTTGTCTGCATTTTCTCCATACAAATCGTATGGAAAACAAAAAAGCTTGATGAGCCACCAGTAAATATTAATATTATGAGCTATAATTTCACCAGAATTTTCCTTTCGTGTGCCTGCAACTTTTGAACCTGTTATAAGCAAAAAAAAAAAATTTGTATCACCCTATTGGGCACCCCTGCAATAGACTATACATATATGACTGTAAAAGTCAACTTTAAAACTAAAAATTAATAATAAAATAAGTAATTGAAAATTATTTAAAAAATGTCGGAGATATGAGTTACTCTGTGTTCACACCTATCAAAAATGGTTTAAGGCCCTTAAAAAAAGATTTTAATGGTGATTCCAATATGTTTTATGTGTCACTCGTGTCTTGTTTAATTACATATAATTTTAATTATTCTTGTAACACTGTTTTATTGATAACGAATTGATGTTGAAGTTATTTTTTTGAATATCAAAATCAAAATTGTTGCTTTTTAAAACTAAATAGTGAGAGCACATCCCGAAAATGACCATTGCTTGTAACCAAAAGTAATTCTCATAAGTTAATTTGTTTAAGAAATACAACATCAAGCTAACATTTCACTTAGCTACAGCCTGTAAAAGTATTTAATTTATTAATAAAAACGTAGCACCCTTTAATGTGCTATACTTAGGCTTGCAGGGTTTTTCTGCGTCAAAAAAGTAAAAACTCATTACTTTTGGGATTATAACTTTTTTCGTTTTTATTTTGGGTTTAATTTCTGTTGGTAAGAGCCAGTCAACACGTTTCTTCACTTTTAATTTTCATTCATTTCATTTAACTTACTAAACAACAGCCAGCAACCAACACAAATGAAGTAAAAAGTTAACTTATTAATTTTCATAAGTGTAATTCAGTGTATTACTTTAACTAATAAAATTGTGGCAACAACAACCAACAACAGCAGCAACAAATAGCATTAACCAAATTACTTTTTGTTGTTCACAAGTAAAGCGTGCGTTAGCTCATTTGTTTACATACACACACACACACGCAATGTATGTTAGTATACCACATATGTAATTATTTTTATGGGCTAACCTTAGCTATCATATTGCAGCAAAAGCCTCACCTAAGCGGTAAGCGACTACCTCCCTCCTTTCGTCCTTATGATAATGCAATGCTGTTTATTGTTAACAACATTTCTTACTTATTACACTTACTAACTTAGACAAATTTTTTTACAAATCTATTTCAACACTGAGGTGAAGTCAGAAAATGTTATTTCAAAAATCTAGAGAAAAGCATACATAATCATTTGTGATCAGACCACTAATTGCCATACGTTCATCGAGAGCTGTTTTCTCCAGAAAAAATTAACCTTTTTCAACGAGAGAAGATCAGATATTGTGCCAAGAGATTTTTTACAATGGTGATAATTATATTATACGAGAAACGCTTGACTGTGCAAAACGACAATGTGTCTATGAATTCAATGTTTCGCCATCAGGAACAATGGATTGATGGATAAGTTTATGTGCAGCGTATCTCGTGGGGACGAGGCACTGAGGACATTCAAACAAGAAGAAAAGTTTTATAGACGTACTGTTTATATGGGAGTATATTTCCATTTTGTCTAAAGCTGAATCAAAGTACTTATGAGACGTATTACTTACATCTGAAAATTCACGTGTCATTTGTTATATTATTTATGAATCCGTCTTATAGGATATAGATTTAGGTGAACAAGAGTTGAATCTTCCAGCTTTTTTTTAATGCAAATTTCAATTAAACGGTGGGAACCATATAATGCATGCTTGGCCAGCAGAGCTGAGTAAGGGAGCTAGAAATCACTAATCACTTGAAATCACAGAAACATGAAGCTAAGTGTGTTGAGACATTTTCCGTTTCGAGCTCTAGTTCGTACTTTTTTAAAATTGTTGTTTTTACTTTATATTTTGCAAAATAGAAAATTACAAAAATAAAACCAAAGGAATTTGTAATAAGCATCTGAATAGTGGTAAAAAAAGCACGAGTAACAATAAATGCCACAATATTTAATTTTTATTATTATTTGCTTGTGTTTGGTACTTTTTATCTTTTGTGGAATCTAAAATCACAGTTTTCATCAAATTTATTTGAGCTCACCACATTTGTAAAGAAGTTGAAATAATTAAATTTTGTTTGACTAGGTCATCTCTGCTATAAAAGGATCCTCTTTAAAACTAACTATTTTGTTCTTGCCTTGAAGAAATTAAGTGAAAGTGTTTAATTAAGTTGCGCGATACCTTTAGAATTTTCAACAAATAGCTTCTTTTTTTTCCATTACCGATCAGGCTGAAATTTGAAGAGGTTTCTTCCTATAGTATTTTCGGAAGGATATATTTAAAAGTTTAAAAATAGTCGAAAATCTGGACTTTTGATTAAACAGCCGAAATAAATTTTAATTTTTAAGCTTTTTATAATTTTATAGGTTTGTCCCTTCAATATAGCAGTAATCGAAAGCTTTTTGTTAGATAAATAGAAAAATATTTACAGCTGCAGCAGGTTACCATGCCTCTGAAAAGATACACTGAAGAGATACTCTGCAGATCCACCATTTTGTTAAAAAAAATATTTCGTGTTTTTTACACTTTAATATGTACATTAATATGATGTAACTCGGGAACGGCAGCAAAATAATGTGGGGTGATTTTGCAACTTTAAAGTACAATATCGGAATTTTTTCATTTTTTCCGGTCAATTTTGAATTTTTTTGTAAGAAAAAAAGAAGAAGAAGAAAAAATAATCATGAATTCGAATTTCCCTATTGATGGTTACTGTTTTAAATAAAAAAAAAATTAGAATCACCTTAATATGCAAATTTGTCGACTCCGATTCGAAAAAAATCAGGTCTGTTCATTTAGAAAATGCAGATATCTGTGTTTTAAAATAAGGTAATGATATGCGGTTTCGGCATTCATTTAAGGGAATATCAGTTCATTAAAAATGATGTACCATGGGATCGGCGATAACATAATATTTGAGGTGTTGGAGCTAGAAAGTGGAAAATCGGTACTTTTTTACTTTTATCCGGTTAATTGTCAATTTATTTGTAAGAAAGGAAGAAGAAGAAGAAAAACCAATCACGGATTTGAATTCCCCGATCGATTGTTTCCCGAAAACAATACCCACTTTGTTGAAAAATTTTATAACCTCTACAACTTGCAGCATTTTTTAAATCAAGATTTTTGAAAATGGGTTGTTTACTTAAAACAGAGGGCGCTAATCCAGTTTTCAATATTAACCTTAATCCTAGTAATGGGGCTTGTCCAGACATATAAGACTATTGTAATCCGCTGACACATCGTGAAAAAATCAAAAAGTTTTTTTTTTTAACCGCTCTAATGTATATGCATCACCCTATCTTTATTTTTTATCTACATTTTTTTTTTTTTGCTTAGGATCCCTCTACCTTATTCTACCCAAGGTCAAAATAAATCACGATTTATTTGGGCAATGCTTTCCCATGCCGCAAGTGGTTTAATTGCCGAAAATCTGAGATTCTTGATATTTAAAAAAAAAATTTACTGCCAATAATTATCTGTGAATAATCCTCAAGCCAAAACGTTTCATAGAACTTATATTTATTTGTTGATATTGTTTACGGTAACTCCGAACCATCTGTAATAAATATTGTTTCTGATCTTTTTCGTAAATTTTGTATTAAATTTTTTTATGAGCTTTATACCCCTTTTAGCTGTGTCATTAACGACAGTTTGGAAAGTGTTTCTTGCCCCTACTTATAACTGTCATCATTCTTCCAAACACCAGGATCAGTGCATAAAAATTCCTTGGGTATATGAAATCTGTCAAATAGTTTTTTTTCTATTTTGATTTGGCCGAAAATAACTCCGTTGACAGATCTTAACTGATAAAGTGTGATAGCAACTTTTCTAAACTTCAGTGTGTTCCTCATCGTAAGTTTTCTGCATTATTTTTTTAACCATTTTACGTTTCCGTTCTACATCAATTCGGTCAATAAATAATGATAATGCACCATACTCATTCAATAAGATACCATAAATAATTAGTAAATTTTATCATCGCTCGCTCTAGTTTTTTCAATGATTAAATGTCACTCATGGGCGCCTCAATAGCATTTGAAGAAGAAAACCAAGCTTCAGCGTAACACTTAACAATGAAACAAAAAATTTTCTTTAGGGCTGCCTCTTCTCTTTTGTTTATTTTGCACTGATCTTTAAATAAAAATATTTTTATTCAATATATGGCCTTTGCCATTCATCTAGCTAAACGATAGGCACCAGGCTACTGGAAACTTATTCTTCAAGGAAGGTAATCGCCCAAAAAAATAATGAATAGTTTCAAGAATCCTTTGTAGGTTTGGTCTGTATAAAACGCTTTGAAGTACTATTTCAATGATGACGGCAAGCTAAAAATAGTAATAATGTTCTAACAGAACACACGCGCCATTTAAGCGCGGTAGTGTCAAAAACAAGTCCTAGAACTTTGTCCTTTGAAAGTACTCACTTCTGAATGCCATCGAAAACGACTCATAATACTTCAAAACCAGTGCCAGATTATAGATGAGGGACTCCTAGAAGTTGTTACAATTATCGGAAGATGATCTATATTTACTTTTCCAGTCACAATTATTTTTGTATTTGATTTGAAGTTAGTTTTCGAATATATTCACTGGATCTTTTTATTGAAGTTCGGTTGATAACATATTCAGAGGGATTTAGGACCTGTACACAAGCAGTCATAACATGCACCGCATCTTTGTCGCTAATTTTGCATTTATCAAGTGGTGCAGAAAGGCGCTGTGACATTATTTCTTGTCTCCCTTTTTACACTCGATGTTTGCGGTACTGAAAATATTTCTAAATCAACTGTATCAGTTTCACACACCTTTTTTATCTTGCCAATATCTTCAGATGCACTCGATGTTACCATATCTGGCTCTGTAAAATAAGACGCGATGTATGACTATCACAGCAGAAAAACGTGTAAATTTTTTAAAAAAAGCTGAAATACCTAAATAAAGTGGCATAAAAAAATTTAAAACTCCCTTGGCATTGGTTGCCCTATTGAGGTTCTGCCACTTGTAGTTGCTTAGTTTTTTCCTTTCGCTCTGCTCTTCTTCGTTCGATTACATACATATGACTTCATATCTGTACGAAGTATGCATCCGGGAAGATCGGGTTGCCTTTGCAAACATAAAACAAAAAAAACTAAGCTCTGATCTATAACTAACGAAGCACTTTCATGTAAGTAAGTTCATCTTGGCCGAACGCATGTTAAAAAATACAACACTTAAACAGCTTATTATTGAAGGTAATTCAGTACCTGTAATTTGATTGTTCATTACACCAACAAGATATACTTTTGACCTTGACATTTTTAAATAAAAATTAATCAATAACACGTTTTAGACGTCTAAATAGACTTATTTCTGAAATGGGAATAAGCGTAAAAACCGCAAACGCAACTTTTCGGATGAGTCATATTTTGAAAAAGAGGGTTATACATTTTCACTAAAAAGTTTTAAGTTTAAGTCAATGGCGTCTTGATAAATAGGTACGACAGAAAGCCTTAATAAATAGGTGCAAAGTTAAAAAATTATCATTAAGGGGCTATACCAGTGTGACACTTTCAACAAATCGATTTTTTTGCTTATTCGATAGCTTATACTTTCAAAAATATCCTGTGAAAGCGGAAAGCGCTCGCTGACATAAGCCTCGATAGTTGAAACTTTAAACGCGTTTTCTCGAAACGACATTTTTCAAAATTGCTGACATCATAACTCAAAGAGAAATGCAACCGATCAACTTCAAATTGAAACTGAGTATTTTTGAATATATTTACTATACAATGATCTTTTTGATTGGTTGAAAATTGTCAATTTGCCATTAAAAAAACGACCATTTTTTTACCCCAAAAACGACTTTTTTTTTTAGAACTACGCCATTTTGTTGTTTTTTGATATTTTCCAAAAATTGCATGTCATTGTATAGGAAATACATTCAACTTTAATAACCTTTTTTAATTTTTTTGTTTCAACTACTCATTCGGCCGGAATCATGTCAGCAGTTGGGGAACTTTTTTTTTTGGCACCTCCGAAGACGGCACATAACTCCGTTATTTTTCAATATTTTTGTAAAAAACAAATCCTTAAATATAGCTGAAAATATACCTTATTGTGTCAAAACATTATGTGTAATGAACATTATATATAATTAATTAATATGAATAATGAATATAGTAATGTTTTAGGTCAAAACAACCTTCATATTTGGTTTCTTCTTCGGAACTGAACTTAATTTTATTTCACTAACTTTTACTAGCATACTATTATTCAAAGCTTATCTTAAATGCTTTCTTGTGTATCATAACATAACTTAACTTAGCATACATTTAGTACAAGACTTAAATTTAGTATAAAAAACTGAACATTAAACATAATTGCAAATAGATACTAAGTGATAGTTGTTGTTGATGTTAAATAATATGTTGTAGAGAGTACCTATAATGAAGGGTTACCACATCAATAAAGTCTTCCATAAATTTAAGTATCCAAGCAGTCGATTGAGTTTACAAATTTAACATTTGGTTTTTTGTTAGTCCTTGAATTTCGTCGACTTGCTTACGATGTATACCAGAGATGCAATTTATCATTTTACCATATGAACGCGGCTGAATGCCGCACTCTTTCTATCGCTATCATGAATTGCAAAATTTTCCTTTGAAAAGCTACAAAAACTTCGCGGCATTCAGAAAATGGCATTCATTATTTGCTTATGTATTCACTTTACACAAAAAAAGGACACTTTCGCATCCTTTTACACTTCATACATTTGCAACGATGCGCACTGTGTTGAGGTCTTCAAAAATGCCGTCGTTGCCTATGGCATTTTGTCGTAGAAGGTGCAACTTCGGTACGAGTTTGTTAAATATGTTTTAGTGGCCGCGTTAGAGTTAGTCACGACGTTTTAGCATATTTTAGAGGTTCCCTCTTTTGTGGAGAAAAGTTTACAGCTCCTCGCTGAGTTGTGCAAATGAAAAAGTGAGACAAAGCAATCGGCTATCTAATTAACTGGAACATTCGAATAGGCCTTGTTATGAGAGATTAGGGGTTAAAGTCAACGGTTCGCAAAACTTTTGCGTCGTGATACCAATAAAGTAAATTAACATATTGATATGGGTATCCAAAGTCATTTTTATTTGAATATTACTTACTAAGGGTAACTGGTCACTTAAAGTGGTCATTCAAGGACTAAGAGCTTTTTAGATTAAAAATGTTTATACTTTCCTAATTGCAGTAAAACTAAGTAATAGCCAGTTTCAGTCATTTTAACTGACTAAAGCACTCTCTGACGTCCTACTTGATATGCCAACCACATATGAATTTAGGTAATATATGAATTTAACCAAAGACGACGTCCTCAGCAAGGGGAAAAGTAAAAACGGAATAGTAAAGAACCAGTGAGGGCGTCGAAGCCTTTTTGAATGTCCATTTTTTTCTTTTTTGGTTCATAAGAAGCGAATAAAAACTAAAAATAAAGCTGGGGTAGCATAATCCATTGTGGATTTCTTTACGAAGTCGGAAAATTTAGTTACCTAGAAATGATTTAAAGCAGCTTTCGAAAACATGTAAAATGTAGAACAAATTTTGTTTTCACAGAGTTAAAAGCAAAAAACTTACTAAATTAGCAGACAATCTAGGTAAATATTTATTACAGTGTAAGTACCAACAAAAGATCATAGATGGATGTTAAGATATTGAAAAATTTATATACAACAGGGCTGCATCTCAAAATTTTAAGTTTCGAGAAAATTGAGATCATAGATATCTAAAATTGTTCACTGAATTGGAAGACAGCCATATTGACAACTATGACAGTCTTAAATTGAAATAATTTGAAAAACAGAGGTATATGTATATTATCTTGTGGCTTTTTTGTTTTGCGTTCAGTACCTAAAATCTTAAGATATTTTTTCATGATGCTCTTTTGTTCTAATGATCTTGAATTACAAAAGTTGGTTTTTTAATATACACCCAAAAAAATATGTGCTGTCAATTTTACAAAATGTTGAGGTCCATTTTACAATTATATGTCGATTTACGAAGTTGAAACCAGATACAATCACATACACAATTAATTGTAAGTTTTACAGTAAATGCAATCATTTCGGCAATAAATTTGCTGAAATGATCTCGATTTCTATTTGTAAAATTGACAGCGTTTTGTCATTTTGTGTTGTAAAATTGCCAAATAAAGTTTTGTGAAATCTGTGACATCGGGACTTATTTTTTCAAACTTACAACATTTGCTGTGGAATCTGCAGAGGCATTCAAATTTACAACATTTGCTGTTGCTTCTGCAGAGAATTTGTGAATGAAAAAATAGACACTTTTCCGGCTGAAAATTTAGAAGAAAAATCTGAATTATTGCTTGACGTGGACATTTATGACGTCTTGTAAAAATTTACGTTGTGCAAAAGTGGTGCCATTTTTACCAGGTAAGTTGTACATTTTTTTTTTCCGGACATGCGTTGTATAAAAGATTCGTCTTTTGAAAGGCCACGGACTAACAAAAAAAAGTTTGCTCCTACTTAGACCTGAGGTCATTTCTTAAATATTTCCCAGCAAGTTGGTTTTCAATCGGAGTTCGAAAACGAGCAAAGAATGTGGAATTGAGCAGCGCACAGTGCGTTGAGGACGTCTATGTAAACAAACACTATTCACTGTTAAGTGTTCAATTGTACATACTTTCTGTGTAATTCTTAATGTTAATGTATATAATCATATAAATAAACGAACATTGAAAATTTTTTACTGTATATTTTTTGTTTATGAGTCGAGATTATTTATCACAGCAAAATGCTGTAAAAGTCAACTCAAGCGTATGCTACTTTCACAAATCGATATGTAGAATTCAAAATAGATATTGTATTTTTGATAGCAAAAACTATAACTTTTACAATTTCAGCAGTATAATCCACAGCAAATTATGTTGTATTAACAGTGCTTTTGCTGTGAAATTTACTACACACTTTTTATTTTCGCAACTAATTCTTAAAATGTACAACGAATCATTTGCAATATTGACTGCAAATGATTTCGGTTCGAAAATTACGATAAATGTAGTAATACTTACAGCATTTTTCAACACTTTTACAGAAGATTTTTTTGGGTGTACTTATGACAACTTCGCATTAACAATGTATTCACGAAATTATATTGTTTTTGTCTGATGGCATTTTTGCATTAAAATTTTGTTTAAACTTAGCATGATTTGTTCTTTGTGGCGGTATAGTACTAAACAAATTTTTATCAAAGGTGTGCCACAAGTAAAAAACGGAGACTTTATTAATTTTTTAAAACAACCTAATTTTAATTCAAAATATTTTATCTTACATATCTAAATTCTATAACTAAGGCTTACTTTCACAAAAACAAAAAAACAAGTTTAATATTTCAATTTAAACCTTTGGAAATTTACACGATTATTTAATGAAACTAAAATTATTTACTATGAGCACACTGAAAAAGCAGATAATAATTATTTAGAAAAATTCTTCAAACTTGTATTTAATTACATGCTACACCCGAATTCATCATCAGAAATATTTCGAATTTATCAGTATCACTTCCTGTTAATTTTTTAATTTTCTTAATTTTTAAATTTAAGTAAAAATCATGATGTGATATTGGAATAACATCTGCTTTGCACAAGCTGACCAAATCCTTTTTTCTAAATCAATGATGCCAATAATTTTGCAATATGTATAACTTTTAAGGTTCAAATGAACTTAATTCAAAATTATTTTTCTTGCCCTTTTTTTTTGTGTAAGTTTATGTCATTAATTTTGATTTCGTCCCCCGAACACCCTTTCACCCAACGTGTTACTTTTGAAGTTATTTCCGAACTTTAAATTCATATTCTTAAAATCAAAAAACTCGTCAAAGCTTAATTCTTTTACTGTAAATTGAGTTCGAGTATTCTTTACACCTTGAATCAGAGATGCCCATTGATTGGGCGAATAAATTAGATTCTCAATTTAAAGTACGTTGTTTGGCCTTTTCAATAACCGAATGCATGGCATCTCCTACGTTCTGCATATGACCAACGATTAAAAATTTGTGTGTTATTGACAATATCCTAAATTTAACTTGTTTTTATTCTGACCAGCGCAATTTTAGGAAAAGAACATAGCGTCCTTTTTGGAACTGTTTGATATTAAATAGTTTAATATGCCAGTATCGATTTCGTTTGCTCCTCACACTCCTTGATCTACATTCCATGGAATTATTATATCTTTTGTATGAAAGTTTCATTGAGAAATCTTAAGTAAAATGGCGTGTCCACATTTTTAAAGCTATAAATACTAAGCGAAATGGCCGTATCTCATGAAAAGGGTATAAACACAGGGAATTTCGATATTTTGCTTAAATCATAAATAAATAACCTTAAAATGATAATTAAAATAAGTTAAAAAATCCGTATAGAAAGTAGGAATAAAACGCCATTTACAAGATGTCAAAAATCTCGAAACGCAATTTTTTGAAATACGCCCTTTTTGCTTGGTAGGGCAGTAGGTCATCAAAATTCAACGATTCTGAAAGTGTCTTTTACGGCGCTGTTATTTATTCAACTGTCAATTAATAATAAAATATCTATTATGCGTAGTTCAGTAAAGTAAAAGTTTATGTGACACAGTAACATCGCTTTCAAAATTGTAGCTCTCTTAAGAAAACCACTACAATTTTACTTTAATGGTATGCATCTATTTTCATTGGGATCTTGGATCTTCAAGGGATCTTGTT
Source organism: Tricholauxania praeusta (assembly GCA_949775025.1). Classification (NCBI taxonomy): domain Eukaryota; kingdom Metazoa; phylum Arthropoda; class Insecta; order Diptera; family Lauxaniidae; genus Tricholauxania; species Tricholauxania praeusta. Next base: position 66,695,857 of record OX459029.1, on the reverse strand, counting down.
AAACTAAAAATGTGAGGAAGTTCATCTGCAGAAACTTCCAGTATGCATTAAGTACATATTTAATTTTATCATTTTACTACAAAAATATTACGTATACATATTAATAACCATCTGATGTTCATAGCGTTTGATCAGTGTTCTTTTATTTCTACACTCATATTATTCTTGCTTGATTCTTGGAATTGGCTTTTGGTTTATTGCAGAATTCTTTTTTGTTTGCTTTCGAGATCGAATTTATGGTAGCGTTTTTTCTCCTGTTTTTATTTTTTTTTTTTTTTGTTAGTGTAGCATTTATGCTTGAGACGATGCTATTTTGCTTTTAGTGCATCAATGAAATACTAACTTCGGGTATTGTGATATGGATATTTTTGCATTTTAAATTATACGTATATTTTATAGCATAGCTTCTACTTCCTTATGTATTATGGTTTGTTGATGCATTGTGCAGTATATTACGACTTCGGAGCTCTACAGCGTATGCCAATCTGAAGCTATTTCTACAAAATGGAAAGAAGCCAAGTGACACCCATTATGAAATTGGCGGGTAATGTGATATATAGTGTTCGGGTAATGTGATATACCATCGTGAAAAGTATAACAAGTAACAAACAGTAGGAACTAAAAATACAATAACGTAACATCTTTCAATAGAATTTCCATAAAAAAGGAAACTAGATTTAAACTGAATCAATAAACGAAAAGCAGAACATATTAAAGTCAGATAGATGACTCACGTACAAAAATTGCTTGTCGTCTTGGAAGACAGTCATTGTGAGCCCAAATTAAATCCAAACCCAAATTGCAGGCATTGAACTTAGGTCTGAATCTTTGTATCCCTTTGGAAGGATTTGTCCTTGTCCTTGCTGGGACACATTGGACTATATCACATTACCCGAATTTCAGTTTTAATATACTCGGGATATTTTTATTAAAACACATTTCAGCAAATAAAGAATTCACATTATTTATGACAAAGTATATTCTTCTTCTAACAAATTTTAGTACTTCGGCTATAATACTTACTTTATTTTGGTTTTAATTCACTCATGAAATGCACACAAGTAAAATCTCGACTTGTGGCTAAATCATTTTCACCGCACTGAGACCAAAAACAGTGGCTACGAGGCAGCCTCGTTTTTGACTACGAGAACGAGGCGAGACCGAGGCGAGATGGAAAAATAAATTTTCCTCGCTTGACCGAGGCGAGGCGAGATCACACGGCACCTCGCTTCGTCCTCGCCTCGGCCTCGCCTCGTCCTAGCCTCGTATTCGAAACCAAGAGTGAGGTGCGTTTTGACCAAATCTGAACTCGTAAGACCCATATGCAGATTCAAAATATGAATGAAATTTTTATATTAAAATCTATATTTAACTAATCTTTTAGTATTTTATTTTGAGTAAACTACTTTGTCTTATTCTTAACCGCATGTGCTTCTTACGAGTTCAGATTTGGTCCAAGCGCTAATGTACAGAAGTGCTTGGATCGCATCAGCTTTTATGCGACTTCGCGTCGATTGATCGATTAGGGAAGCATGTAAGGCTATGTAAGGCTATAAGCAAAACTGCATGATTGACAACACTGCATTGAAATTTATTTATTCTAATAGTCTTTCTAAGAACCGGTAATGTAAAGCGAAACGCACAGGGTCATGCTAGTATATATATGAAGATCAATATGTGTATGTTCGTTGATAATGGACTCCTAAACCGTTCAACCGACCGACGAAAGATTTAACATACATATATGTTTCTTATAATTTGGGATGCTCCGTAACATAGTTTACGATAAATAGGTGATGCCACCCCCACTTAAGAGAAAAACAGAATTCATCATATATTATCAACTACTTGATGCATATTAATAAAACTTGTTATAAGTATTTATAAAAGGTAGAGGCATAACTAAGATTCAATTAATAAAATGGGCGGTACCATGCCTTAAATATAAGAAAAAAATTAACTTTATCATATCTCAATATCTATTTGACGTAAATAAATAAGATTTGGTACATATCTTTCTTATAGTTTGAAAAACGTTCATAGCTTAGTTTGGTTTGGAAAAATGGGCAATGCCTCTCCTTCCCATATAAGAAAAGAATTAAACTCATCATATCTCAACCAATTCACCAAAAATAAAAACAGATATTTTATTTCTTGAGGCTTGATCAGCCTATCAGCCCGGATACATGTATAATTTTTTATTTATTTTAATAAAAACCGAGAACGAGGCGTGGCGTGGCGAGGCGACGCGAGGCGAGGTATGTGTTGGCAAGATCTCGTCCGAGGCCGAGGCGAGGCGAGACTTAAATTTATAAAACGAGGCGAGACCGAGATCAACTAGAACCTCGCCTCGGCCTCGGTGAAACACTAACTGCAACGCTAAATCAATTTCACCACACCGAGTCCAAAAACACTGAAAGAGAACGCACAAAACCTTGCAGCACGTATCTTTTTCCGTTACTGATAAATGTTGACAAAAAAATTTGATCGAGAGTTGTTTATTTAAGGAAATATGATTGCATTTCACATTACCCGACCATATTGCAATACACGAAGTTACTCTATATAATTTATTTTATTATAAGTACTATGCAGTGTCATCCATATCAATTCCCCAGGCCACTATCTCCAAGACAAAGTAAGACAGTGACACATGCTTTAGGCAGAAGTTATAAAATTTTTAGTGAATGAAGGAACAGTTACCTTACCTTTGACCTACAGACTAATTCCAGAGGTTAGTTTTAGGTCAACAGTGATTATTTTTAAGCAAACCTATTTTATTGCAGATTTGTTTTCTATGTGAAAAAAAGATATGTTTAGTGTAAGAAAGTTTTCTGTAGCATTTTTAGTTTTTGCGTTAGTGATGAAAACAGTTTTGGTGAAAATTTTAACTCTCATAATATTTTCTCCTATGCTATCAATTTTCAGTAAAAATCGCACAGCGTAAAAAGTTCTTGATTGCAAATTAATACACATTTCAGCGGAAAAATAGTATTAACAATATCTCATAGAGGAAGACCATCAAAAAACTCAGAGAATTGTGAAGATTCATCAAAAATTACATAAGGCCTTAAAGCGCACACGCTTTTATTACGCACAGCCTGATGCGAATTCTCAAAATAAAAGAGTATTTCCACTATACAAAATGAACCTAAAAGTTCAGTGCTGAAAAGTCATCTGCATTATTCTGAGGAAAAATTTTATCCAATGATATAAATTTAGTGCTCGCTCGGTTATGCACTGTAGCAAAAACATTTTCATACAATTTCGGACCATACTGAAATTCCGAGAAGCTATGTAAAATCGGAATCCATTTTTTTTCTTACTTTCCAATGGCAGCTTCTTTGGATACCAATGTGCCAATGCATCCATTAACTGTTCTCTATTGCTGAACTATTGTGTGTGCACAGGAAGCAAAGAAAAAATTATTATGAACAAAAAGTCAGCTACATAGGTACATTAGAGTGTTTGTTTTGAAAATTTTGTAGATGCATTTTTTTTTCATTGTCCCAATATTTGATATTCGTATTTCAAACCTGCAAACGGCGACATCCGAATTCATAGAAATTCAACAAAAAACCGACTTACTAAAGCGAAGAAAAAGTCTGTCTTAGGTGCCAAGATATATTGTTTTGGTGTTTTAGTTGTGTGGGAGATGTAACTCACTGTTCTCAAACCACGGCGTCATTTTCGTGTGGCTGAAAATGCGGACAAAATACATACGAAGATGGTTGCTGCTTTTTTTTTTTAATTTGCGGTTCTATGTGCCTATATTATTGAATCGGGTTCGAAGAAATATCTCTCAAAAGCAACGAATTTTTTACAGGTTTCAGCTAGGAAGCTCAAATATTGGGATAATTATTTTAAAACCTCAAACATAGGCATAGAATATAGAATATTGGAAAAAAAATAAAACAAAATACATCTAAAAAAATCTCGACATAAGCACCCTAGTTCATACATATGTATGTAATAAATACATATTATGTATGTTGTATGCTAATGCTAGGGAGAAAAAACTACCCCTTTCGTTGTTTTTGTACAATATATTGTATTTGAATTTTTTTTATTAATACTGATTTTTTAAAATTTGAAATCAGAAACGTATTATATGGTGTAAGTTTTTTGATTTTTTCTTTGATACATACTAGTTGAAAACGTTGATTGAAAGGTTTCGTAATATGAAAAATATTTTATCTAACTACGTTTTTTGAAATCTGAAAAGTAATGATCTTTTTATTTTTAGTAAAAAAAATTTTATAAGGTGACTTAAGCTGTGATTTTAATTAAATCAATGTATGGGTTACAAAACTTTGTACTGTTTTTTTTTTTTTTTTTTTCCATTGAAGAGTATGGTTTGGGAGAATGTACTGATTTTGTGATTCAAACAACTGACAAATCTTACGGAAACGCTGAGCAAAGAAAGCAAGGACGCACAATTTATTCAGTACACAAATGAAGCTTATTGGAACTCCAAAGTTCAAATTCAAAGTCAACATTTTTAGAAAACATTGATGTAACGGCAGAGTTGTTGAGAATTGATACCCGAATATTTCGCCGGCTTACAGATGTCTTAAACGTGTTGTCGTACAGTCAATATGTCAATGCTGGAAAGTTTGTATAGTAACTTCGGGTATTGTGATATGGGTATTTTTGTATTTTAAATTACACGTAACTTTTATAGCATAGCTTCTACTTCTTTATGTATTATGGTTTTTTGATGCATTGTGCAGTGTATTACGACTTCGGAGTTCTACAGCGTATGCCAATTTGGAGCTTTTTCAACAACAATGGAAAAAAGCCAAGTGACACCTCCTTATGAAATTGGCGGGTAATGTGATATATAGTGTTCGTCATCAAGAATAGTATAACAAGTATAAAACAGTATGAACTAAAAATACAATAACATAACATCTTTCAATAGAATTTCCATAAAAAAGGAAACTAGATTTAAACTGAATCAATAAGCGAAAAGCAGAACATATTAAAGTCAGATAGATGACTCACGTACAAAAATTGGAAGACAATCATTGTGAGCCCAAATTGAATCGCATTGTAGGCATTGAACTCAGTTCTGATTCTTTGTATCTCTCTGGAAGAAGTTTTTGCAAAAACACAGGTATTGTCCTTACAGGGTGGAGCAAATTGGACTACTTATATCACATTACCCGAATTTCAGTGTTAATACACTCAGGTTATTTTTATTAAAACACACTTTAGCAAATAAAGAACTCACATTATTTATGACAAAGTATATTCACCCACTAACAAATTTTAGTACTTCGGCTATAAAACTTACTTCATTTTGGGATTCATTCACACATGAAATGCACACAAATAAAATCTCGACTTGTGGCTAAATCAATTTCGCCACACTGAGTCCAAAAACAGTGAAAGAGAACGCACATAACCTTGTAGCACGTATCTTTTTTCGTTACTGATATGTTGACAAAAAAATTTTTGTCGAGAGTTGTTTATTAACCCTTTCGCGTCCGCTCCAAGGCCAGCTGCCAGAAACAATCTTTCTCTTAATTTCCACGCTTATTTAGTCTCTATAAGGTATTTTGGAAATTTTTAGCTCTCTAGACTAAACTGGTCACTAGATAATTAGAAGTTGCTTAAAAGCAAAAAAATCATAGAAACGTAATGACGCAATAATTCTCAAATGTCTTAAATTGTATATTTAATTCCACCTTTTTTTTGCGTACTTTGATTTTTAAAAAATATATTATAAGTATTATTATTTAATTTTTATATTTTGCACTGAAATTACTGCGCTTGTGACTTTTTTTACTTCATCTTAATAAATACGTCGTAATTTTGTTGATCACAACATAACGTTTGCTTTTTTGAAGTTTTTTTATTCTGAGAATTGCAATCAATCAATAAGGTGTGTAATTTACAAAATTTATTGCGGTTGTGTCACTTAAACAAGGCTTAGTATTGAAGTTTCTCATAAGCAATTCTGGACGCGAAAGGGTTAAGAGAATATTATGGCATATCACATTACCCGACCATATCACAATATCCGAAGTTATTCTCCACTACGCAGAAGGAAGAGCCGACATTTTTCATCAAAACCTTCCGTTGAGGTAGTTAACACAAACTTCGTACAACATGCCATGGGCAGAACATTATCAAAAAATAAAGATTACCGAAAATATAGAACTCCGAATAGACCAAAATGTATATGAACAATAATTATGCCACGCTTCTACTTGGTTATATTCTACACACCGAATACATTTCAAATCATAACGGCTACTGACTTTAAACTCCGGAATTGGTTGCCGATAAAAAATGTTGTTTTTCAGAGGAAATAAAGGACACGTATTCATTCGATTTGAAAAACATTTATTACTCATTAGAGGTCTGCCTGAGTGCACTCGAAACGAGCATCAATTGGAATTGGGAATAACGTTCAGTACGACAGTTCGAGCAAAATTAAAAATCCTATCAACGGAATTCATTCATTTGCTTGAATCAAATTATTAAAAATTTATTTTAAAATTTTTTACAAATTCTAATGTAATTTTTGACCTTGTATCCGAATCGGGTACTCATTTTTTCTAATACGACTGGAAATAAATTGGATCAAATGTGTCAAATCACTGAATTTGATCATTTCCTTGCACTTGTACCAATGACACTAATTGCTTTGAAGCGTTTAAGAGTACACAAATCTGATTTATTGAAATTAATTTTGTAATTTAAAAAAAAAAACCGAAAGTAGAATAATTTATATGGAAAGAAATATTGACACTTAAGAAATACCCACCATAGGTTCGGTTATGCCATTTTAAGGCTATTTGCTGAGGTTATGATTTGATTGATTTGATGTTTCCAAGTACTTCTCATCCTAGACTGGTTACGTTCATTATTTCTTCACGATGCTCGTGTGTAGTGCGTTTTAAGACAATATATAACAATTGAACACACTGTTCAGTACATTGAGCGTGACAGGCAGTTTTGGATCGATGTAATCATGATCTTGCACGTGGCAATATAAAAAATACCCTTTCAATAAATATATAAGACAAGCAGGTATCGATGCAATATTATAGATTAAATAAATTGTAAATAGAATTCAATAAATGCTTATCCTCTCCTAAAGTCATAATACATAATGCTTCAGAATGAGCAATATCAAACAGATCTTCAAATTTTTGTTGCCAGCCTTGTTCTTTATTCTTTAATGCTTCCGAACGTTGTTTCTTTTTCTCTTTATTTTTATTTAGACTTAGCCACTCTTTGGATTTGGTGTTAATAAACTGTCACCAATACTTGCAGATTCCATGACAAGCTAAAATAAGTACTTATGGTTTGGGAAACAAAATGCGCGTTATTCTAGCTAATTTCTGAATTCGAACTGAGGGTGCTGAAAATAAAAGGTTGAAATGTTGGAAATTTTCAAATGAAATGCAATTTTTACTTGTTTTTGAAAAATTAAACTCACGGATCTGACTTTACTGTCAAAAAACAAAAGAGTTTTTCATTCATTCTTTCATTTACTATTTTTTCTCTTTATGAATTACAGTGGTTCTTAAGATTATTTCAATGATTTTAATAGCATAATTAAATTATTAATGAGAAAAAATTAGTGACATTTTTTATTTTTTTTTAGAAAAAAAAATAAAAATAGCGCAAAATGCACTTCATATAAGTAATTAAAGGCTAAATAGATAAATATACTGTGTGGGGTGAACTTGGATTGATAAACTTTTAAAATTAATACATAACATAATATATTGTTTTTAAAAAAATATACTACAATAATTTAAAATAAAAAAAAATATATAAAAATAAGAAAAAAAATGAGAACCAAATATAAGAGCAATAAGAAAAAAAAACAAAAAAAAAAATAAGAATCAGGATACAACTTCAATTTCATAAACACAATTATCAGCTTTGATTTCCGGGTTCACTAACGCTACAGATTTTTCGTCGTCCGCATCAGCAACTCAGTTTTCCTCTCGGCTCCAATTTAAGCGCTTACTCCATCAGTACCCAGAAGTACGCGCCGAGCTTCAACCTCGATGAGTAAGCGCAGGAAAGGAGTAGAAGGGGGGAGGAAGGTGGTAGTGACTCTAGTAAGCTAGTGAGCCTTTTAGTACTATTTTTTTTTATTTTGAAATAGGCTAATAAAAGGTACCAGAGCCAATACGTCGGATTTGTAGTCAGAGTTATCATACAATGTTTTTTTCTGAAAGTTTTACTTATGGCAACTTTAAAAGTTGAAAAATAAGGGCCGTCTTAGTACATACATATATTACGTATATATTGTGACATCCTGCATCACATATTCCTTAGTTAATCTTGGTTCCTAGTTAGTTAAGGACAAACGGACAGTTGTCCGTTTTGCCATCAACACTTCGTGGTTTGAGCACCACTGTCTTAGAAAATTTTTTTTAAATTTGTTTGCATTTCACCAATAGGCACAAATATTTCAAGCTTCCTGTTTCTCTGTTTAGCATTCGGCCAAAAACTGCCACCAAAAATAACAATGCGAAGAAGAAAATTTATTGAGCACAAAGGGATTGTTAATAAGTTGGAAATACCTGGACTTTCTTCAGCACAGACAACGAACAAGCAGCAAAGCGCCGCAGAACTGAAACGCGTAGAAGTCGCCTGAAAATATGATTAATGCACTTTAACACATTCCTGAAGACTCCGAGCGTTAAAACACCCCGTTATTATGTGACCGGCTCATTGTTGTAAATGTGCTAGTGTCGCCAGTCAGCATACTTAATCGCATGCTTCACTGCTTCATTATTGATAAATGCAATTCAGCCGCCAAATGAACCAACATAAGAACGTGTGAACGGGTGACAACAACTAAAGCAGCGCGATGCTTCGACTTTGAGTGCGTTCCTATTTGTCAGGCAGGAATTTACGCGGCAATTCATGTGTTTCTATCGCATTGTGTAGGTGGCTGTGTACTTATCAGTTCTATTATATTTGGATATTTTAGGGTGTATATTAAAAAATCAGCAAATACATTTTCCAACTTTTTTCGGCTTTTCAACCTTATTAAATATTTTTCAAATATTTCCGATTTATTCAAACTCTTTCTAATACATATTTTCAACACGGTCCATATTTTTTTCGACATTTTCAGTCTCACTCAATTTATTTTTGAGGTTTTGAACCTCATTCAACTTTTTTTGAAATTTAAAATTTGTTTTAAGTTTTACAACCTCTTTCAACTTTTCCAAGTTTTTTCGACTCGTTCAGCCTTTTCCACCTGTTTCAAAAATTTTTCAACTTAGAAAATAGCATAATTACTTCAACAGTTTTCGTCTTTTTCAACCCTTTTTAATATTTTCATACTTTTTTTTTACTTTTTAACCATCATTGACTTTTTTCAATATATTCTATATTTTTTTAAATTCTTCAGCCTTTCTCAAAGTTTCCAACAGTTTTCAACTTGATCGATTTTTCAATCTTCTTCAACATTTTCATTATTTTCCATATTTTTTCGACTGATTCAACCTTATTAATTTTTTTTTCAACATTTTGCATATTTTTTCAACTTTTTCAACCTCAAAATGAAAAACCCAACTATAGCCATCCCCTGGTGCTATATATAATACTGAACAATACTTAACATTTTTCATTGATTTGATCAAAGTTTATTCGATACAACTAGGGGAGATAATCAAAATATGTATAGGCTAAGGTAATCCCGGGACTATAAAGAGACAAGTTCGGAACTTCGAGGATTTGAACAAAATTTTAACTTCTACATATTCTTTTATATTACACATTCAAGTCCAAAATCTGCAAAATAATTTTAATTTAATTTAATTTTACATGAGCCTGCAAAATGCACTTCAATTGTGTCCAGACCTGAAACAACCAAAGCAATGGTAAGCAAAATAGGAGTATTTAAAAAAATTTATTTTTATTACAGCAACTTTTTCTCTAAAATTCTTAAAGACAATGTCGCAAAATAAAAAAAAAAAATATTTTTCTGAATATTTTGATCAATTTTAACTTTCCGTTTCTAACATGCGGTCTCACAGACCGAACACTTTCTTACTTTTATACATAACAAGAGTTGAGCTTTCAGAGCTTTCGCTCTTTGTATACCTTTCGGTTGATCATTGCTAGTTTGTTTTTTGTTCTTTTTTCAGTGATTTTGTCTGTGAGACAATCAATTGATCAATGAAATTGATCTCACTTGCACAAAAATGATTTATCGTACTGAATTTTTAATTTTTTTAAGTAGGGGAGAAGTGGGGGTTGTGGGCACCCCTACGTATCTTTTCACAAAATGAAGATTGAGTTTCGTTGGTAATGTCATTCGCAAGGGTAATTACCCTATGTATGATTCATGCCAAATATCAAAGTAAACGGACGCGTTTGCTTTTGGAAATGAACGAGTTGGTTTTTTTTGGGCTTTGAAAAGGTGGTGAAGTTTTTTTCAAACATTTTCAATAGTGTATCAATCAAAGTGGATCGATTGGAAAGGTAAGTGTAATGTATTTTTATTTAGTCGAAGTATTATGCTGAATGGAACAATATCGATTTGAACCAAAAAATTTATGCATAAATATTTTTTCATTACTTTTTAAAATGTCTGCTAAAGTTGGTTGTGGGCACAAAAATTGGGTGGGTTGTGGGCACCCGTTTTTTTCCACGAAATCACAAAAAATTCCACCAAAAAATATTAACGGTGAACGTAGCCTACTATGATTGATATTGTTTTTTAAACTTTAGTTCCATAGAATTTTGTTTTGTTTGAAATTTTTGCCACGCCAATTGACCGCAGCCAACTCCATCAATTGTAACATCTGCGATCGAGCTTTTCATTTGAAATGTGCGGGCATGTGGGCAAGCTATTATACATGTCAAAATTGTATTTCCGACGATGAATAAATCCTATGCAGGCTTTGAGATTAATAAACTGTCATTTTGTTCATATTAGTTGTGGTTTTTTTTTTCATATTTTTCCATTTTTAGCATTTTTTCTAAGGGTGCCCACAACCCCCCCTAAAAAAATTTTTTTCTCAAAATGACGATTTTACGAAAGTCCATGTACAATTTTTTTGCATGACGGAATCGGGTATGTTTCTTTATAATTAGTTAGCTTAGGTGTCTAGCTTTACACAGATACCCATATGTCCAAATAATATGCACTAGGTCGGTAATTATAAGCCGAAAACAAAACTATGCCCACAACCCCCACTTCTCCCCTATGTATTTTATAATGTAGTTTTGGTTTTTTTTTTTGGTATGTTTAATTTTCTTTTAAGTACAATACATTATTATAAGAATTAAATATATAAGAAGAAGGTTTTGAACCGGAAAACCGCTTTTTTTTACAAATTAAGTGAACCATTAACCGAACCAAAATTTACCAAAAATGTTTGATTCGAACCGAAAACCGAACCACTTTTTATAAAGGTTTGAGGGTTCATGTCCATGGGCCACGATTTCTTGGAATTATTAAGAGACACTCTACGATGCAATGCATAACCGTATTTTTGAACTGATTTTTAAAAAACAGGCTCCACTCATTACTGATAGTTTGAATTTCTTAAATATAAGCAAATTTTCAAAAAAAAACATCAGATCTTACGTTTTTATTCTCTACTGTTATGCTGTGAAATATAGCTAATTCAGTTTTATATATAAAAGAGTCTCGCTTTATTTGTAGTTTCCTTATGCATTTATTAGAACTCTCAATCCCGGGATTGATTCCGGGAACCCGAGATTGGAAATTTCGATCCCGAAAATGCCGAAACTCAAAAATGCTCCGGGATTGCTACCCCTAGATTTTTTGGTCAACCACATATGTATATCTTATAGCCTTTATTTACACGAAGAGCTGGATAGCATCACATCTCTGGAAATCGAATTTATTAAAAATTCCAATTTCAAAGACATCAAATTTAGACTCGTTTTTTTTTTCAATCCGAGGAATTAAAAATTCGAATTAAAAATTTTAATTTATTAATTAATTTTTGGTTCTTTACTTAAGATATGTGATCAAAACAACAAAGAATCATTCTTAGATAATGCATTAGGGTAGTCGAAAACACTGCATTATGCTCCCAAAGCACAAAAAGTGATTGCAAGAACTAAATTATTTTATCTTGCACCCTAATGCTAATGTGTTTTTGTAGAGATTTGTACTTTGGGCAGAGGTTTAAATATGGTTGCAGCAACAACAACAGTAGTGACGGTTTTAACAGCAGATTAAACAAAACGCACACTTTTCACGCAGTTAATTTGCAGCATAATGGCGCTGATGCTGCTGGCGTAGTGGAGCACTTTTGGCGACAAGGACATGACAAGGAATAAATTACAATACCATTGATTTTAGGTGGTAGTGGTGTTTCTTTGTTTGTCTATTTATACAAGTGTTTGCATGTGTATACTGGTGTGAAAAGTTGAATTTAAAGTAGGTTATTCCAAAAATGAAGCCATGTGATAGTTTTCACAAATGTATCTACAACATATCAACATAGATGATATAAGAACTAAAGCGAAATTGCAAAAACAAAGGAATAATAATAATACTAACCAAAGTCGTCTGTCAAAAGATTCAACACTGAAATTTTCCTGCATTTCCTACTTAACTTTTATGCCAGTCTGACGCGGCATATCCTGCATTCAGCATCCTGCATCCCATTTGCTAGTATGTGAAGCAGTATCATCATAACTTTGCTATTCAAAACAATTGCCAAGTTTTAAAATTTGGCGCCTCATTCGAGCGTACATGTGCTAACACGCATGCACACACATACATGTACACAAATTTATTCACATTTGTATGTATGTATATACATATGTACATATGTTGTGATATTGCTGATGTAGTTGTCGTTGTTGGACAATAATTTTAACATTTGATATTCCAACAAACGCAAAGTAAATAAACCGGAAATATGTGGAAATGCATTGTTATGATCAACATCACAGGAGGTGCTTAAACAGGGTTGCCAACTAATAGATAGTTCATTTCTAATATTGTTAGAAATGCAAGAAAACAGAGATTCTAAAATTGTATAAAAAAGTTCCCAAAATTAATCTATACTTTTACCGTTAGAATGCACTTCTTCTTATAATGATGGGCAATATATTTTTATGGACTTCAAACTTTGATACATAGCTGAAAGCAAGTTTATTTATCATAGAAGCCGTGCTCTTTCAAATATCGCTCTACTGGCAGCTTTAGTTGCTGCGGTTGAAATCAAGTTTACCAGAGCTATATAGAAAAATGGTTACAACGGAAACGCCCCATTCACAGCTTACGTTTAGTGTGCAAACACTAAAATCAACTGATGTCATGCTGTGTGGCAAAAATTATTTAGATCAACAACAACACTGCTAACACTAACATCAGCAACAACGGCAACAAAATCAGCAGATTTATGAAAAAAAATCCAAAGTTGGACAAATTGTAAAGACCGCTTTTGCCGCAAAACGCTGGTACTTAATGCACGGAGTGTGGAACCATTTAATATAACAGCACAGCACAGTTCAGTTAAACTTAATTGAAAAACGTTTTTTGTGCTGTTCTTATTATTGTATTTTCTAGCTACACAAAAGTTTTACATAAAATCATAATAAAATTTTCAGCTTCGTTGTTCGTTAATTTTGCAATTCGTTGAAATGTTGAAAATTTTGACGACAAAAGTTGTCCTTCAACACATAAGGATATTTGATCAAATGACCAACTTGGACAATTTATGAAAAAATTACACCCTTTCTCCTCAGAAACTTCTTATTAAAAAAAAAAAACGTGATTAGAGAGTATCAGTGACAAAAATGGAAAGTTGGAGTAAGATCAGTTGAAATCCATATTTTATTTATTTCCATTCCATTTACATCAAGATTTTAGATGCATTCACCAGGCATGTAGCCGAACTTTTATTCCGAATAGTTTTCTTGCTGGCATTTGATGAAAAAAACATTTTTTGTTTAATTATGAAAATAAATTTTCAGAAAATTATTTTACAGAAGTAAAATCTAATCTTCTGATTTTTTTTGCTGTAGCGTAGCGGCTTTATTGGGGTAACATCTAAAATCCAATGAATGCATACAATGACTAAGACGGTCATCACTCTTAATACTGCTAGAACACGCAGTACTAAGCTTTTTTCAGTACAATCGGCCATTTTTTTTTTTGTACAATCGTACTGTTTCCACTACATTTCCACTTTTAACAGTGCAAATAACTTGTTTTATAACATTTAAGAAATGTTCATTACATTTCTATTATTCTTTTGTGATAAAATGTACTCGTATGTTAAATCAATATAAATAAAAAAAAATCATGTGTGCAGTGCACACTAGGGTGGTTCAAAATATCAAAAATGCTCCAAACTTCGCTCTCCTCGTACCAAAAGTTTCGTATTGGTGCCAATAAGAGCTACATAAAATTTGGTCCATTTCAGAAACCATTTGATCGACCCGCCACTCTTTTGAAAACTGGCAAATGGTCCTCAATCTATCAGAAATCATTAATATCTGTCCGAAGCTGCCTCCTAGAGGGATCAAATGTATGACAAGGTCCCATTATTTTTCCTTCTCCAAAATTTTTCTTGAACACACTTACCCCCTATCACAACCCGTAAGGAGTGCTCCCCTGCAAAAATGACATTCTTGTGAAATTATGCAATTGACTTCCCCCTCTTCTCAGATGCCTCAGAAGGGGTAAAACGTAGGACAAACTCGCATTCTTTTCTCTCCCAAACTTTTCCCTTGACACACCTACCCCCTATCTGCCACCCTTTTGGGGGTCCCCCTACAAAAACACAAAGAATTTCGAAAAATAGTTCATAGCTCCCCCGGAGTGATCCAAAGAGGTTTCATATGTATCACTTAGTCCTATTATATTTTTTTTTCTAATATTTTTCCGAACATTCATACCCTCTATCTGCCATCCTTTTGGGGGTCCCCCTACAAAAAACACAAAAAATTAAGAAAATTTTTAAAAATAGTTCATAGCTTTCCCGGAGTGACCCGTGGAGTAGTCTAATGTATTACCAGGTCCTCCTTACATTTTTCCGAACATACTTACCCCCTATCTCAACCCCTTTGGGGGGATCCCTTTGAAAAAATTAAAAAAGTTTCGAAAAATAATTCATATCTGAGTAACTAGTATAAGCAGCTCGTTGCCCATTTTAATGCATTTTCGGCTTGTAATTTTTTTGTGGTTTTTACACTAAAAACACTGAACAATAAACTCTGTACAAAAATATTATTATGAAATTTTGTTCCAAAAAAAATGCAAAATGGTTGAAAATCGGCGTTATAGTGCTTTTTATGAGAAAAAAACAAAGCTAATTTTCTGAAAAACCTTGTCTGTTTTTGCACATAAAATTTTATTTTGGATTTATGTTATTATAAGAAAGAATTGACATGAGTTTAATGCGCGCTTAAAAACATTTGAGCTCAGGAGAACTTTTTTCTCAAAATAAAAACTTAAATTTTTTTTCAACATTACCAAGTCATCTGTAATATGTACTACTACTTTTAACTTATTTTTAATAATATCATTTAAAATGAGCTTTCAAGTGGTAATCTGCGATGTTTCCTCGCAAAGTTACAGCCATTTAAAAAAGACAAAAATGTGATCTCTTACGATCAAGATAAAATAAATTTTTAACCTGTTAGTTAGTATTAGCCGTGTTTTATTCGCTTTGGTGAAACCTAAAAGTGAATAAAACGCATAAGTTTAACCTTTTGTAACTCTGCATTTGACTAATAGATGACATGACAGTGTTTGACAGAAATTCTATTTTGTTGCTGTAGCTATTCGAGATCCCACCCTTACCTTCGGGGAAAAAACTGTACTAAGTGGAAGCAGTGGCGGATTTTTTAATGAAAATACATATCGATTGAATTATTCAACGAGCAATGTTTAAATTTTTTGGCATATCCCAACAATCTAATCAGTAGTTCAGTCAAGGGTTTCAAGACAGCGAGGTTTCTTCTGGCAAAATAATTCAGCAATTTTAGCTGAGCTGATATCGATTTCCTTATGAATATTTCACATATTTCTTCTGTCATTGTAGATCTTAAATCCGATTTCAATCGTTTTAACACAGAAAAACTTCGTTTTGCTGTTGTCAAAATCACTGGAATTGTGGCAATTATTTGCAGTATTATTGTGATGCTTGGGAAGAACGATTCCATTTTTTTGGTTTTGATAATGATCAAAGCTTCCATTACATTCAAAGCATTTTTGAAATCGGTTTTACAAGAGTACTAATGCTACAATTTAATATCGGATTCAAGTTCAACCTAACTGCAATTTAAATCACTTTCATAAGTAAAAACAGCATCCACGATTTTGTCAACGCGACCCATCGAGTGATAATCGGTATTAAACCTTCTAAGTGTAAAATACTCAAAACTTTATCCTGCACTGCATTGAAAGTACATTTTAAGTAACTGTGAAAAAAAACTCGTTGAAGAGCTTGAATGAGTCGAAAAAAATGTAAAGAAGTTAAAATAGTGTTGAAACAGTTGCAAAAAACTGAAAATGTGTATGAACACCATTAAAGGAAGTTGAAAGAAATTGAAAAAATCCAAAAAATATGCAAAATGCTGAAAAATGCTGAAAAGTTGAAAAAATCGAAATAAGTATATGGAAAATGTTGAAAAACTCAAAAACAGTTGAAGAGGTTGAAACAATTCAAAATCGATGAAAAAATCGAAGAAATAAAGAAAATGACGAATTAAGTTGAAATATGTTGAAAAAGACGAAAAAATACTTATGGGATATATTGGAAAAAGTTAAAAGATTGTTAAAGTCAAAATAACATGGAAAATGTTGAAAAAATCGATTAAAAATGAAAAAGTCAAAGCATGCCAGGCCCACTTCAATTGTGCCTACTTTTGGTTATAAAATAAATTTTATTCGTAATCGACATACCAAATTTTAGCTCAATAGCTTGTATAGTCTGCGATATTGTATGCCGTAATTAGCCTTAAAATTTAGGACGAAGACACACTCACTGATAAAATCCAGTCCGATTTAAATCCAGAAATAGCCTTAGATAAACAGACCTTTTACACCAAATTTTAGTATGATTGTTCACATATTTCGGTAGATATACCACTTAATGTATTTTACTTGTATGAGAGTCGCCACGCACACTGAAGCTAATTTTTTGTAATAATATACCTCATAGCGAGTACATTTGTATTAAATTTCATAAGAATTACGTTGTTAGTTCTCTCAATATAACGTTCATAAAAATTGTGGGCTGTGCCAGGTCCCTGTGAGAGCCTTTGAAAACTTAAGACGTAGAAAAATCCTAATTTTGTTCACATGTGCATCGAATTACCTGGTTTTATAAAAATCTCTGCAATACTTTCAATAATTACTAAATAGATAAGTCTAAGAATATTTGTTGGTCAAATCACGTCGGAACACGGAATTTGAAAAATAAATTTTTTTTGAATTAAAAAAAAAACGAGAAAACGAACGAACCGGTCTTAAAAATTTTTATATTTATCAAATTTTTTTTCGAGAATTTTTAAACAAAAAACGGAGGGCATACATTTCGGAAATTAAGTTTTTTGAATTAAACTAAAAATAAAGGACGAAGTCCAAAGTTTTTCATAAAGTCGTATGTTTTCCTGACGGAAAGATGCTATATGCGTATACTCTCTGTGTAGGGTATAATTAGCATGTTACTTACCGAAAAAAAAAACGATTTTTTTGATGTTTTTGGCGACCACACTAGCGAAGAATTCAGTTTTTTACTCAACAGCGATTGTAGATGCTTCATTAAAAATATCATCAAATGACGTTAGATCTTTTCGGATTTGTGAAAATAAGTTGATAATTTGCTCGACATGAGTACAGGCTGAAGAAATTATTCGTGTCGGATCTTGTAGTTTTGTGACAATATAGAAACTTTAACAATTTTCAGAATATGCTATCGAAGCTGAAAGTTGAACCGCTTTTAAGAAATTTCGGTGTCCTTGCTTTGCTTAAAATTTGGTTATGTTTTTAGACGATGTTTTTTTTTTGTGGACTCCATTCGGAAATTTTATCTTCAATAGTTGTACCCTTTTCGAGAACAAATTTGACACTGATGAAACTGTGCCTAGAATGTTTCAGAAATATCTCATGATTTGCCTCAGCATTTTACACTTATTGTTTCATTCACTCTCTGAATTTGTGCTAAGGGTTGAACTTTTGATGTCAAAACCTCAACTCCGTTGATTTTTCTAGCCATGTTCGATCCTCCATCATAGCCTTGACCACGCAAGTTTTTAACAGACAAATCCAATGAAGTTAATTCACTTATCATTGCTCATTTAATAGTATATGCCTCAGTCTATTTAATGTGAGTGAATCCCAAAAATTGTTCTAATATGATGCATTCTTCTAAGTCCACGTAATAATTCCATACAGTTAGTATGTAATTCTTTTTTACTGGCATCAGTTGTCCCATCGCATAAAATTGTACAAAATTTGGCATTTTTTATTTTTGAAACAAAATTTGATCGTATTCGACAACCAATAACATCAATAATATCATTTTGTATGGTTTTACTGATTAAAGCACAATTTTTGGGCGCTGTGTCTGTATGAAATTTTAAGTCATGATCACCGGCATCTATACGAAATGCAAGTAATGTTCGCAATACTCCTCGATCTGAAAGAACTTGAGTTTTTTTTTTTCCGAATTCCTGTGACCCGAATCCTGATAACACGTAGTGATAAATTATTGTGAGAACAAAATAGCATAGTTTTGTCAATTGAACCTAGTCGTTTCCGATTGTTCTTAATTATTTTTCTGAAACGTTCTTGAATCGAAATATTTTTGGCGGCTCTCAGGAGGGGCTTCAGCTCCCATAGCCTCCCCCCCTTGTATCCGCCACTGCCTGGGGATTAAATGATACCACTTTCAATAGCGATATAAGCTTACTTTTCCCTGTGGTTCAAGTCGGGCCCGTGCGCAGGAATCATCCATTGTTAGATTATGTACATAAAAAACGGTTTACTTTTAATATTGACATTTAATTATAATTAAATGCATAAGTACATATGTATGTACATGTGTTTATTAGACATGTTCATAAAAATGCCATGTTCTAGAATACTTCAAGAAATCTCGATTTTCGAAAATTTATTCATATTCGAGCATATCCTTATTTAAAAATATAAAAAAATAGCCTTAGGGTTGCTACCAGAGCTGCAAAACTTTCACTTTTCGAAATTTGGCCAAAAAAATAAAGAAAATTAGATTTTTTTCTTATTTTTACGAGTAATATATTTTTTTTAAATTTTTTTTTCGATTTTCAAATTCTCAAATCCTTTGTTGTTTTGAAATTTGAAATTGTCAATGCCACTACATGAATTTCCATTAAAAAAATAAATGAGAAAAAAAAGTATATTTTGATGTATTCTAGATCAGGGGTCGACAGCGCCTAACTCTTTGCACTCTTTGCACTCTTCTACAACAACTTCGTATTGTTGTAATTCACCGAATCATTGGCAAGCGCAACTGCACCAAAACAATTCAACCCTTGCGTGTTGTTGCTTTGCATGTCGTTGTTGGTAAATACGTAGCGCTTGCGACTGCGCACAATTCTTGCTATGCTTTGTTTGTTGTTGGTAATTTTTGTTTGTTGTTGGTAATTTTGTGAACTGGTGCGCTGCCGTGTGCGCTACCGGCATGCGCGTTGTTGCTTTCATATGTTTTTTTATGTTAATAAATCATTATAGTACCGTATCGAACGATTTGTTGTTGTTGTTGGTTTTTTGTTGTTGCACTCTTGAAATAAAATCCTTGTCGACCCCTGTTCTAGATCATACAATTTATTTGAACAGGTCTAGTGTTTATGATATGAGTCGATCTTCAGTAAAAATTACGTAAGTAGCTAATTCTGCGAGTAAATTGAAAAAACTCGACAAAAAACTCTTTCTATTTTGATTTCGATATCGCGATGTATATTTCGCGAAGCTAAGCCATTCAGTCGATTTTCGGACATAGCCGATCTGAGGTGTGGCTTTAGACGATGTAGTGCTGAAAAGGAGCGTTCATTTGTTGCTGTTGTCACAGGAAAAATTGCCATAACACGAAGCATTTGATGGACATTTGGAAACGCGTCTTCATTGCAAATATCCAGCGCTTCGAGAGAATTGTTGATGTCTTGCCCGGTAATGCGTTGACGCCAAAGTTGAACTTCATTTATCCACATGTCAACGTGAACTATCATGCAAAATTTAAATATATGGCACGAATAGATTTGTGCATGAATTTTCTTTGAAGCTGACTTTATTGATGCCGGAGCTATGCTATGACAAAAACGTGTTAGTTAGCCTTATCGACGCGCTGTGGTCCCAAATCGTGTTTTTTTGGTTCAAAAATAGCTAGAGTGCTCGAATCTTGTCGAAAATTAAAAACTCGGGCTCCGACGATTTATTGGCATTTTAGTTCTTTCATTTAAAAAAAAAAAAAAAAATTGTGTCTTATTGATTTTTCGTTCAAATTTCAATAAGAAGCTATGTGCGAAAATTCCCAATGGGGGAGGAGGGGGTTTGGGGGGTTCAAACGCGCACGGGCCCTGGTTCAAGTCGTAGGATGCTCAAGCTCAGTACTATTGGTTCTCGTTTATTCGCAAAGAGGAGACGATAGTGCCTGTCCGTCTGCAATGAGGCACGTAAAGTTTCACTTCCAAGTTAAAAAAAAAATTTATAAGATGATTACAACAATATGAGATACCATTGATGTCATTTAAGATTTTTTTACAACTGACTGAATAGAGACTTGAAATGTACTTTTATCATTCGAGTTTTATACGCATCATTCTCCCTAAATTTCATGCTTCCTAGATCAAACCTGCGAGCGGCGCAAATAATTTATTTCCTATTAGAATTCATATAAAAAAACGAAAGGCAAGAAGCGTTGTAACAAAGATTAATTGTAATAGAAATAAAACTGATTGTGTCGTTCGCTGGTTTAATCAAGGAAACTGAATGGGAGCAAATTTAAAAAAAAAAAAAAAACTCCTTCGGGTGTATTTTGAATGTCAGCCACACGAAAAAATGTGGGCGTGGTTTGACAATAGTGGGTGGCATCTCCCTAAACGCTACATCTTGGTACCTAATGCAGACTTTTTTCATCGATTTAATAAGTCGGTTTTTTTCGTTTAATTTCAACGAAATCGGACATAAACTCTGTCGCCGTTTACAGACGAATCTCAAATATTGGGGCAATTATTTTTATTCCTCAAGCTAAAATATAAGCAAAAATAAAATTCATCTACAAAATTTTCAAAATATACACCTTATTGCTCACATGAAAGTATTTCGACCTCAAATAATAGTAGATCTAGCTTGATTTTAACAATTTCGTTTAAATTTCACTTACTTAATCTTAGAATACCTACACCATACATAACCTTTTTTTCCCCATATTACATTCCGGCTGGTTTGATTTAACGTACCCACATTGAATTTGACAACATTTACTTAAATATCTTGCTTGTATGGGAGGTGCTACGCCCTCTTTACGAAATTCGCTAACTTTTTGTCTGATGCTTGGCTTTACCTTTTTTTGCGTTTGTATGAAATTAGGTTGCATTACTTTAAGCCTTAAAGTACTAAAAGACCGACCAAAAAAAGTTTTTATTTAAACTAAATTTAAATATTTAAATATTGTGGAATAATTTTTTTAAGCTAGTCTAAACATAAGTTGGTGATAGATATTTGCCAAACAAAGGTGATCTAACAAATATCATTCTTAATTATCAATGTTTCTTTTACACTAAAAAAATGTCTTCTACACAATTTATACCTGGATGATGCTTTATCAGCTCGTCCAGTAGTGAGAGAATAACCAGTTTATACAAAAATAAAGTAATCAAATGCTTTTACACTTTGATGGTGTAAGAAAGTTCAAAAATTATTGATTATTTTCCACTGCTGAGAAACACCTTTGCAATTCGACTTTTGAAAGATGCTTCGTCGAAAAAAAGTCATTGGGTTCATGCAAGATTTTCCCATACTTCCACAAAAATTAAACACCGTTGACGATTTGATATTTGTGTTGATGGTTTTGTACATTTCATCAAGGCTTTTTGCAATCGTTTGTTCAGAGACAAATTTAAATCTAATTCTCATTCAGATACTGAGTATGAAGTCCTCATTAAAAAAAGTTGGATATTGGAAAACTTTCATCCGTTCGTTGAGGTAAATCTGCAATTTTTCCTGCAACTATTGTAATTTGTTGATAATTTTCTTCACACAATGAAGACCATTCTTCAAGCAGGTGCTATAGAAGTAATTAAAAAATACTTTTGAGACTAAGATTTAAAAAAAATCATTTCTGTTCCAGCATATCACAACATAAAAAGAAAAATTTAAGTTTAAACTTCCTGTGGAATAAGGGTGTTTAAAATACATGGAAGTTTCAATTGTTTTGTTGGTGAAAATACGCGATATATATATAGAAACTCGTAAATGAACAAGTAATGTCAAAACTAAAAGCGATGCAATACATACATCAAAAACGATCGATATTTTTGGAAATCACACTTAAGCTTTATTTTAATTTATGACTGCAGTAAAGCGTTTTTTGAAACGCTAGCGAAAGGTAGACAATAAACAAAAAATTACAAAAGTTCCTCATACCATCAATTCACAATACTTAATTTACAATACTTCACAATACTCCTCTTTGAATCTATAATAGACAAGCAAAGGCTTACAAGACAATAAGATAAAAATCCTCTAAATTGATACATTTGAGCTAAAAAGAAACAAATTAAAGGATAAAATACTTAAAACGTCTGTCTGTTGTGAACAAAGAAAGAAAAATATTGCCAAGACATGGCAAATGGAAAGAAACCATTAAGAATGTTAGGGGGAACCTTTTACAATATGGACGCAAACACACCAGAATACAAACAAAGAAAACAGCAAACCAACACGTAGACAGCGTCATCAACTAGTGAGAAAATCAACTAAACTATTTTCAATTCCCTTTTCAGAAATGTTTTCCCTTTTTATCAGAGTCAATTCATTCACTCACTGACATAACGTGGCGTGCACTGTGGAAATAGGTACAAGTTCTGTTGTTAAATTTTTCCCAATAAAATTAATTTTCCTGGAACACGAACAATTGGCTGAAAAAGTTTTCGATGCATACGGCGATATAACTATTGGTTCAAGATCGTTGTTTTTTTTTTTTATCTGAGAAAAATAAATTTCCATCCCAACTTTTTTACATCAAACTCTCATCGATCTATGTAGGATCCTGGACTGACAAGTTCTCTTCAGTACGAAATAATAATTTTTTTATTTAAACAATATACAAGCTGCCGACTAATGGCTAATGTTCTTTTCAGTACGTATTGTGGGTTAGCCATAATAAGACTTGTTGCAATGCTTGTTTGCACTCAGCAAATACCATATAATTTATCATAATTTCTTTTACGTTCATCCTTGATTGAATAATGTGTAATATTGAACAAACACATAAATAAAGGAAAAAAGGTTTGAGCAATAGAAATTATTTTCATATGCTCAAATATATTGTTAATATTTTCAATAAATTAAATCACATAGTGAAATGAAAAATATCATCAAAATATATTAATATACAATAATAATACAAAAAACAACCACGGTTGCTCTTAGGAAGATATCTTACAAAATTTAAAAATTCGCAAAGCTGTTATCCTTGCATTTTAGAGTTTTAGTTTTTAACAAAAAATATATAGGTATACTATGTACAAAAAGCTGGACTCTTCAAAAATTTTATATTTTTTAATATTTAGCTGGACTTATCTATATGTTACTAAAATCGAATAACCAAAGTCACAAAAATTCAAATAATCTTGTTTGGATTTATAATAACCTTGCTTCACATTCACCGTAAAACGCACAATTGTTTTATAATGAAAGATGTGCCAGATAAGCATATAACTTCTACATTCGTTGTTATGCTTGTGATGGCATTGTAATCGTTGCGAATCGGATATAGGAGAAAACTAAAAAAAAAAACAGTTTTGATATAGATATGTATTTGCTCTATACATTCATGCATATATTAAATAAATATTCATGTTCTTTTCTTCAAGGGTCCTTGATATTGAATAAAAGTTATTTAATTAATAAAAATCTGAAAATGTAAGAAAATTTTACCTAACGACCTAATATTTCTTGACTTCATAGAAAGCAGGACAAATAAGAAGTAACCAAACTCAGACGAAAATGTTCAAAGTTGCGTCAGGTAATACGTCAACCTAATAAATTATTCCAAGAAATTCTAATTAATTTTAAAAATTAAATTTTCTGCGCATACACTGGAATTTGAACCCGAGCATTCCGTACTATTATAAGCGTGGTTTAATAGCAGTTGCATAAAATGCGCGCCTCAGAGTACTTGCATATGCAAGACATTTGTTCAAATCTGATTATTTCTTTCGAAAGTTTTAAAAACCCAACGCAATTGAAGTTCCAAATTAATAAGCAATAATAAAAGATGTGTAGATATGATAAAAAACTTTTAAAAAAATCGGTTTCAATTCCTCAGAAAATTCTGTAGGTAAAATGATGCTCATGTTGTTAGACTAACGATATCAAAGCCAATCAGACTACAAAATTTTAACCTGAGGATTTTGTAAAATTTTTGTTACAACGACCAGATTTTTTTCTGAGTGCAGTCTTGATATCAGAGGAACTATTTGA
The DNA here is from genome assembly GCA_949775025.1 of Tricholauxania praeusta. NCBI lineage: Eukaryota > Metazoa > Arthropoda > Insecta > Diptera > Lauxaniidae > Tricholauxania > Tricholauxania praeusta. The sequence goes on along the minus strand of OX459029.1, from coordinate 66,671,181 downwards.
GATAGGAAACACGAATTGTGTTTTCTCAAGAGAGTATTGAATTCAAAATCCTATAGCTATGGGCATTATCAGGCCATTGGCAGCTCGATTTTTTTTTTATATGACGTTATTAACAAATGAATAACATACATATGTATGAATTTCGAATTCTGCAACTAAGAGGTACACAAGCAGAGCAATGCTTTCTAAAAAATTCACACCTTCCAGACTATAAGTTTTTTGGACTTATTAGCATGCTTAGAAAAACAATCGTTATATCGTTGCTTAGACTTTTAACAAACTTTACATGATTTAAAAAATATTTTGCGAAAAAGTACCAAGTGTAGATGAAAATTTTTAAATAGCTGCGGCAAGCTAATTGTATAATAAAATCACACGCTGATGGAGCCAACGACTTGAAAACAAAATCACACACTGTTGAAAACAAAATTACAGAAACCATGCAACGATAGCGAACCGAACGGCATGAGCTGAACGAGTCGATACCTTGAAGAAAAAAATTACACGAACAAAATACATGCGATGATTGTGGACCAAAATGTTGTAGCTCGAATAAAGGTAAAAGCTCGAGATGAGCTCGATATTATTTTGTTATTGTTCTAAGAGCTGGAAGAGCCAAACGAGCTTCGTGCTGCGCATCCATGTTCTACAGCATACTCTCCCAAAAGAATTGCCGCTTTATTCTTACAAAGTTGAATTGGAATTGATTCAAGAAATGAGGCCTACTCACGATCAAGGATCATGGAATAACAAAAAGGGTACATTAAAAATTTGAAGCCATGGACGAAGAACCAATCTGATACTGCCTTGGAAAAA